>JAJOZX010002698.1:272500-325000 GCA_023014485.1 Bathynomus jamesi | reverse complement strand
CACTGTCACTCTCATACAATAAATGATCTTCAATGCCATCCATTGCATTACTTATACCACATTTTTTAAAGGACTTGACCACAATTTCAGTCTTAGCATCATGCTATGACTTCAGCACACATTCACACACCTGTGCTATTGATGGACGCTTCATCCTTCCCCACTTTCGGCTTCTAAGACGCAGGGCGATTTTTTAAGGTATTTATAAGGAAAAAAGTGCGTCTTATAAGCCGACAAATACGGTATATATACCAGGGTGGGGCAAAAGTCTGGCCCCATAGGAGGTTTATGTTCACATAGACTAAAATTTTTGTCTATAATTATTTTTATTTTTTCAGATTGTTATACCATGGCAGATAAGTTAATGATAAGACAGAATCGAGCTTGTGCTCTTGTACGCAAAGGACGGTGCCACCTCACGTTCAGTCGCAGATACTTTTAATGTTAAGCATCGTGACAGACCACCAATTCACTACAGAACCGTTAGCAAGACCTTCGCTCGTTTCAAGGAAACGGGAAGCGTCTGTGATCGAACACGTAGTGGACGAAGAAGAAGTTCTACTGATTCCGAAACATCCGCACGGGTATGCAGCCGTGTGGAAGAGAGCCCACGTAAGTCAATAAGGAAATTATCGCAGGAAACAGGTGTATCTGAGCGTTCGGTTCGTCGCATTCTCTCTACCAATCATTTTCATCCGTATAAAGTCCAGTTAGTCCAGGAACTACACGGTGATGACCTAGATCGTCGTAGGGAGTATTGTCAGTGGTTATGCAACATCAGCAGTTGGAAAAGCGTATCATGTTCAGTGACGAAGCAATTTTTTACCTAAACGGTTCAGTCAACAGACGTAATACACGATATTGGGCTAAAGAAAATCCACATTGGATTGAGGACGGACGCTCGCAGTACAACCCAAGAGTTATGGTATGGGCTGCTATGTGGGAGATACGATAATTGGCCCTACTTTTTCCCCGACACTGTAACTGGTGAATCATACCTTCATTTGTTAGCAAATTTCCTTACGTCTCGATTGTATGAACTACCATTACGGCATCGGAGAGCTATGTGGTATCAGCACGATGGGGCTCCGCCGCATTTCGCAAGGGCCGCTCGCAAATTTTTGCAAGAAACATTTCAAGGGAAATGGATTGGTCGACGTGGGCCAATTGAATGGCCGCCCAGCTCTCCGGACCTGACTCCTTTGGATTACTTCTTATGGGGACACCTTAAATCAGTTGTGTACGTTAACAGGCCAAGAACAATACAGGCGCTAAAGGATACCATAACAGCAGAATTTGAAGCCATAAGAACGAATATTACCATCCTCAGGAATGTGCAAACGTCTTGCGTCAACCGGGTTACAAAGTGTTTAGAAGAAGGTGGACGTCACTTTGAACACCTATTGTAATTTCTGAATTAAAACATTAAGGTAGGCCGAAATTTTCTTTCCATTAAAAACTTCCTATGGGGCCAGACTTTTGCCCCACCCTCTATGTAAAAATGAACAATGAATAATCCATATTCATTTTTACATGAGAAACCAAAATCGCCTAAGCGAGTTTTGGATAGAATTTCGATTTGTACTTCTTTATTCATTACTGTATTTCTCTAATTCATCTTTTCTAATAATGACTTATACACTATGACGTCATAAAATAACTTAATTCTCTTTACGTTTCCCATACCTTGTACACTGAATCACGTGCTTAGTATTTGGACATCTTCCGTATTCAATGTATGGTAAATTCTTTAATAATAATGTTGTGGTGTTATGTAGTATAAATATTATTATTCAACCATATTTATCTATACGTCCATATCTTATCTTGACCATTATCCTATATAAATTTTATTAAATATTCATTTTTACTCGTGTCAGTCTATGAAACGCAAAACTTTATGCATTCGTTCGAAAACGCACAAATACGTTCTCGTATTATTATTATTATTTTTTTTATTTATGTCACCTCCCGCAATGAACTCGAAAATGCTTAGGTAAGTGATCGAATTCGCTAATCACTGCAAAATCGAACGCTTCTAAGATAAATATCTCCTCTCGCTCTGATTCAAATTTATAACATATTATAACATAATATAACATATTATGTTGTATATAAATCCATACCGTATGTGCCCATGTACTGTGTATTATATTTCTAACATCTTAATTGTCTATTAATATGAAACACTGTAAAAACAAAGCAAAGTTATAGTAACTGTTTAATTGTAATTAACAGTAATACTTTAATTTAATATAACGTAATGTACTTTAATGAAACTGTAATTAATAATAACTTGTAATGTACTTCATTGAAACTGTAATTAAATGTAATGATTTAATATATAATTTAAGAATGTACTTTAAATGGAAGTGTAATTAAACAATAATAAGTGAATATAAATTAATTGGTAATTGTAATCGTAATTGTAATACACCCAAACGAAAATGTACTCAGTCGTGTACTTAAATTGTACTTATGTACTACTATGAAATGATATCGCCTTCAGAAATGAAGACTCGGCAAAAAAAATACGATTAGTTTTTATTTTTATTTTTTAAAATTTTTATTTGGAATCTTTCAAACATCTGATCATGTGTTTAAAAGGGGGGAAACTTAACCTTCAACTTCCTTCCCCCAACATTTAGGCTTATATAATACATGTATTTGTAAAATGAACTTCACTTCATTACGGGACTCTTCTTTGGTCACTGCTACGAGCCTCCCTTGTTAGCAGCCTCGCTGCGGGGAGGGGGCAGAGGCCCCTTGCCTCTTTAACTTTTTAGATTCCGGCCTGAGCCATGGTCGAAAGAGGTCGAACCTCTACCTCTGTAAATTCAGAGCACTAACTGTACATTTTTTTTTAAGAAGTAAATTACAGTAAGAGAAACTTTTTATTTTCCCCCTCGAGTTGGGCTATCTTCAGAAGAACTTAGTCAGTAAAGTCGATAAGTTATAAAAGAAAAGTCGATAATTTTAGTCTCAGGGAAAGTATCAGAGTATTATAGCAAGAGAAGAATTAATAACTGGCGACCCTAAAGCGAGAGAAAAGAATTAGAATGTTATAGAAGAAATATCCGTTGCTGCCTCCCATCTAGAACCCCCGTCGATCCGAACCGACTCAGGGCCATAGACGGAGGGGTTAACATATATATATATATATATATATATATATAAATATATAGATATATATTTTATATATATATATATAATTATATATATATATATATATATAATATATATATATATATAATATATATAAATATATATATATATATATTTTATATATATATATAATATATATATATATATATATATATATATATATATATATATTAGACTGGTCCAACCTATAAGGGTGAATTTTCAACGTTATTATTTTTGATATGGGACCCCTGTATATTGTGAAGAATGGTTAAAGAATTATAAATCCCAATTTGTATGCAAATCGGATAATATTTAGAGGTGCCACACGGAGGTCAAACATTTCATTTTATTCTGCAATCGGATTATTTATATTAATATTTTTTATATCAATTATATCATTCATTTCAGCGTTTCCACACCACCTCTGAGGTAGCTTTTATCGGTGCGTTTTTTTTAATGTGGTATCCCCTATAGGGCTAATCAACAGTCCTCTAATTTTGTTTCTATTCCATTTATTTCCTTTATCTAAGTCCCTCTTTTATTGCAGATTTTTTTACGTTTGTAAAACGCTTACGGTGCTGCTCTACAATTTGTAGAAGATATTGGAGTTGTTCTTCACTTTTCGTAAGATGGCCACTGAAGTTCTTAATTAAAGCAACACCTCTCTCAGCGTTGTCATTTAGAACATTCATATTTTTTACATAATTGCTAGCAGCTTTGTAGTCATCATTAACGTTCAATCAGCAGAATCTCTGTCCAAAAAGTCCATTGGCAATGCTAATTTTGTGAAGAAGTTGCGAGTTGTTGAATTGACGAAGCTAGCTAGTGTTTTGTCTTGTAGGTTAGGATCATTCACATTCAAATTTATCCGTTTAGGAGGATTTTGAGAGCCATTCACATCCAGCGCCTTCACCATTTCTCGCTTGACTTCCAGTGACGTTTCTTCATCAAAAAAAGAAAGTCCGATGAGCTCTTCATTCAAATACCAGAGATGGCGAGAGAGCGCTTTAGATGCAGCCACAGATATTTCTTTATCATCGTAGGATTGAAGTTTCTTGAGAAGAGATAGGTCATTAGCTGGTGCAGAGGAAGCAATGGGTGCTGAAAACCATTCATTTACGTAGCATCGAACAACATATAATGCAAAACGTTGCATCCCTTCTAGTTCACGTCTAGTGACTTCCATTTGTTTGTGGAAAAGACAAATTTTTATTGCATATATCACTCGCGCCATCCATCGCTCACGGTGCAACGCTCCGGGTTGATGGAATTTAATGCCATCAAGAGGAACATCTCCAAGGTGTATCATTGTCAAATCTGAGAGTTCTTGGTAATCTGCTCGAGGTTGTAATTTAGTCAAATGTTGCTTGCTGGCCTTTTCCGGTACATCGATTTAAACAATTTCAAACTTGTTTGTGTCAAAAGTCTTCCATTTATTTTTAAGACGCTTAAATAACAAGATATCCAGACCACCAGTGGCAGCGCCGTGACATTTGTCAAAGACAGATGCTATTACTATTTCGAGAATGTGATGTCGACAAGCTACTCCGAGGAGCGACCGTTCAAGTATGCTTTTAATAAGAGTACATGCTCCTTTTTTATCGCCAGTATTGCTTGCAGTTGTGTCAAAGCACATTGCCTGCACACAATCTCGTAGCCCCCAGTCATCCAAAGTTTCGACCACAGCACCTGCAATATTTTCTCCTGTGCCAGATTTAAGTTTAGGTACTGAGAGAAGCTTAGATTTTCCTCCGCCTGATACAATAATTGGAAGTCTATCCACACTATCATCACCAGTAAGATCTTGAATAAGCTTTCCGTCCCAATGAACTGTTAGAGGAATATCAGTTTCAAATGATTGCTTGACGTCATCCGCAATTTGCTGACGAACTGATATTCGTTTTCTCCGTATTGAACTTCTACTCAGAACAATATCATCAACTTCATATCCAAGAGAAGATGCAGTAGCTACTACTACTAATATTGCTTGGCGATCACTTAATTTGTTTCTGTCCAGTTTCATTGCTAATTCTGTTGATACAACCTTTGCTGGCTTATGACTACCAAGTTTCTCCTTCTTTATGGTGACTGGTGTACTTGATGTACTTGGCTCTTCCTCGGAGGAACTACTATTTGACGAAAATTGAGTCACTGTTGTGTTCATTTTCTTTCTCATAGTTTGTTTCTTAACTTGGCGTTGAAATGCTTCATCTCTAGATCTTCTCTTAGAATGTTTGAGAGCATATATTTTGTCCACACTTTCTGTGTAGCCTCTCCTCCCCTTCTCTCGTTGAGCTTGTAGAAAAGCTCTGTCTTCTTCTACTGTCATTTTTTGCAGAGCATTGGCATGGGCGATATCGAATAAATCGTCCAAACGTTCTTGAAAAGAAGTTTCTTTATCTATTTGTGTCTGTGAACGTCTAGATTTAGATTTTTGAAGTCCTCTATAATTAAAATCTCCTTTTCTATTTTTTTTCGTAACATCGCGATAGTCAGCAGTTGGTACATTTGCCATCTCCCAAAATTTCAATACTTCAGCGCAAACAGCTTTAGATGCATCTTTCAACGTTTTTTTGGCATGTAGATGATGAAAATAAGCCGCAGAACGTCACCATATGATGGTAGCTTTCTTCCACATATTGTCTCAATTGTTTGTCCAATAAGCCACATTTCTGTTGATTTTCTAGTCGCTACTGAACTTGCCATATTTAATTAATGAAAATGTCACTGTAAAGTGAAAAACTGTTTAGAAACGCCACTGGTATAGTTCAAATTACCTTGGTATTCAAGTGACACGTAACACAGACGTATTGAAAAATTTATTATTTAGAATTTATTATTTAGCTTGAGATTATTTTTATTTAGGTGTAGTATTAAGGTTAAGTTTACTTTAAATAGACACAGTAATTATAGAAATAATAATGGCCTATTTAGACACTGTCAACATAGCTACAGACTGTTTCACTGTAGGTTGCAGTGGTTTTCAGGTTAAAATTTGGTCAGCAGCCAGATTACTAACTATGGTGAAGCTAAATTCATCAAAATTAATTTAGACTTACCAAAAATGAAGTTGCCAGTTGAACGTTACCCTTTCTGTTTCTAACTAATCCATAAGTTTCATTTAGTTTCCAGATTTGAATTTTATTTGTTAAGTTTTAAGTTATTATTTAACACACTGCTAGGTTATTTATTTGTAGGGGCTATTTCCCAGACGTAGGTTTGGCAGGTTAAGTTAGGCTAGGGCGGTATTGCCCTTAAGTTTTTGTTTTTAAAGGTTTAAGGTTTAAGGTTCTGAAGGTTTTACTCAAGTTAAGTTAGGGCTATATTGCCTTTAAGTTTTAATAGGGGCTATAACAGCCATTTAATTATTGAGTTAGGGCAGTTGTAGCCCGGTTCGAGTTTCGTCTAGGTACCTAGTTTTTTCTCTTACCTTAGTTATTTTCTTTAATTAACTTACTTATACCTAGTTCTGATAGGCCTCCATTTAGTTAAGCAGGGTTTTTGCTTAATTGCAGTGGTTAGTAAGGATAAGGTTATAAGGTTTAAGGTTTAAAGTTTGACTAAGTTACCCGGTTAGTTGGGTAACCACGAGCATTTTTATTTTACGAAAAAACTAGCCTGCTTCATGCAGTCAAAAATGTTCAAGAATGGACAAAGCTCCGTTTTTCTTTTTCTCGGAAACTTTTTTCTTTCTTCTTTTTGTTAATTAGGGAAACCCAACTTCACTAGTTTGTTAGAAACGAGGGTTGTTATTTTTATTTATTTTGTTTATATTTTATTTGGAAATATATGCGGTTATTTCTAACTACATTTTTTAACAAGACGCACAACCTCTCTGAACGGTGTTGAATACACTGAGTCTAAATGAGTGATGAACCGGGCAATTTACAGTTAGTTTGTTTACATCTGATTTGTGCATGATGCCATTTGACACTCTCCTACACTGCTGTGATGCTATCATCTCAACAACACAAGTAACGTACATACAGAAGATAACTACTCCACAATCCATATAATATTACTAATTTTTTTTATTTCTGATATTTTTGACAGTGGTGCGGCACCCCTAAATATACTTCAAATGAGCTGATATTTTTGTCAGAAGTTATTCTTATAAAGATTCACAATAACTTGAGGTCCCATGTTATGATTTCAAAAAGTTAGTTTTTTGGACTTAAGCCTTAATAAATTCGTTATTATGGGAGCTATCTTAAAACGGTTTGCGTCAATTAATAACACAACTCAAGAATTTTTTTCTTTATTTCGTAGAACATCCACTAGGGGCACAATGGCGACAGTGAGGGAGAAAGCAATGTGTGTGCTGTGGATGTGGGAAACCAAAACTCCAATTAGTGTACAGAGACGTTTTCGGGAGGAATATCAGAAAACTCCACCAACAAAGCAATCACTCAAGCAATGGCTGAAACAATTTCAAGAAACTGGCAGTGTGCTACATCAGAAAGGAGCTGGAAGGCCTAGTGTGTCTGAAGGTAAGATAGGAGGAATTCAGGAGGCGTTTATCCGAAGTCCTACAAAATCCATCCGCCGAGCAAGCCGAGAACCGCAAATACCGCGTTCAACAGTGCATAAAGTGGCTCACAAGAGGTTGAAACTTTATGCCTACAAATTGCAAACCTTGCAGAAACTTCTCCCAAATGACAAACCCAAACGGGTACAGTTTGCTGTTGACATTCTTGACTGTATTGATGAAGATGAGCATTTTTTGAACAATGTCGTTTTCAGTGATGAAGCGACATTCCATCTGTCAGGTAAAGTCAACGGACACAATTGCCGTATATGGGGATCAGAAAATCCGCATGAATTTATTGAACACGAACGCAACAGTCCGAAGATAAACGTTTGGTGTGCTCTCTCCCATAACCGTGTGATTGGACCATTTTTCTTCCATGAGAACACTGTGAAGGCTACAAATTACCTAGATATGCTTGAATGGTATGCTGCACCTCAGCTTGAGGATATGCAGCCCCGTGTGTTCTTTCAGCAAGATGGGGCACCGCCACAGTGGGGATTAGAAGTGCGGAGTTTCCTCAATGAAAAGTTCCCTTCTCGTTGGATCGGGCGAGATGGCCCTATTCCATGGCCTCCTCGTTCCCCGGATATCACGCCTCTGGATTCCTTTTTATGGGGCTACACAAACAAAGGACAGAGTGTATGCAAAGAAGGTTAATAACATCACAGAATTAAGACACCGGATTGAAGAGACATTAGCTTCCATCACGCAAGACATGCTTCTTAATGTTTGGAACGAAATCATCTATCGCCTTGATGTTCTGCGTACTACCAATGGGGCTCACGTGGAGGTTTACTGAATTAAAAAAAAAAATTCTTGAGTTGTGTTATTAATTGCCGCAAATCGTTTTAAGATAGCTCCTATAATAACGAATTTATTAAGGCTTATAATGGGGTGAATAATTTATGGACACCCTGTATATATAATTATATTAACTTCTACCAGTGATTTCAGGATAAATGTTCCTCTTGCCAACTACTACATAATTTTCAGCCTGTATATATATATATATAATATATATACATAATATATATATATATAATATATATATATATATATATATATATATATACAGGGCGTCCCAAAAAAATGTATACACACTTTAACAGCTGATAGCTCAATTAATGTTTCTTTCTTTCCAAGTTAAACCCATTAGAATTAATAATGGCAGTCAGACTAAGCTTTGAACAAAGGAAATTCATTCTAAAATGCTACTGGAAGTGTGAAAACGCAGTTGAAGTGCAATGACAGTTTAGGAGGGAGTTTCAAACAGATCCACCAACGCGACTTACCATCACTCGAATTAGAGATAAGTTTGAAGCCGATGGAACTGTTCAGAATGTCCACAAGAAGCGTTCCGGAAGACCACGGACATCGACAAGCCCCACAAAGCAAGAAAGAGTACTGGAAACGTATCACCAAAGTCCAAGAAAATCTGTGCGGCAAGCGAGTCGTGAGGTAGGAATTTCAGAATCGTCTGTCCAACGCATTTTGAAGCGCTCTCAATGGAAAAGTTACATTCCAAGATTAGTCCATGCTATTAATGAAGATGATCCGGACCGAAGAGTGGAGTATTGCGAGTGGTACTTGGCACGATGTGGATGTGGATTGGACGAAGGGGTTTCGTAGAATACCCTCCGCGTTCACCAGACCTCACACCACTAGACTTTTTTTTATGGGGATACTTAAAAGACAAAGTCTACGCTATAAAACCTGCAACAGTCGCTGAATTGAGGGCAGCCATTGAACGAGAATGCACACAAATACCAAACGAAATGTTTCGTGATGTTTGCGATTCCATTGCTTCGCGTTATCAGCAGTGCCTGGACCAGAACGGACGTCGGTTTGAAAACAGGCGTTGACAAAACAATTAAATAATGTCTGTAGATTCTATTACATTTTGAAAATGAAATGTATTTTAATGAACACTGCCTTTATAATTATTTAAAGTGTGTATACATTTTTTTGGGACGCCCTGTATATATATATATATATATATATATATATATATATATATATATATATATATACTGGTATTATACAGTATATATATATATATATATATATATATATATATATATATAATAATATATATATATATATATGTATATATAAATATATATATATATATATATATATATATATATATATGATACACACAGACCGTGCATGGAACAAGGAACTCTTCTCGGAAAATTAAATCCACTATAGTCCGAATAAGTAATGGTAAATGACAAATACTATAGTTTTTTCTTTTTCATGATGCTAGCCCGACGTGGGCAACGGGTCACTCGCAAAGCGGTCCCAAAAATATAGCTTCCCTCACCAGCTATCCGCAGAGCAGATAGGATCCAGCCTTGGAACAGGATTTAATTTTCCTTGAAGAGTTCCTTTTTCCATGCACGGTCTGTGTGTATCAAAAAAACCTCAGGGAACCATTCTGAGTTCATTCCCATCCTGAAATGGACATGTTATGTGCCTTGAAATGTGGTCGCTCAATTCTGTCAGTTGAGGTTTAATTTTGGTTTTGGCTAAAAATATAATAGTTACCCCTTTTTCTTCGATGTATTCAATCTGACGCGAAGGCAGCGAGTCTTTTGCTTATATTGAGGTTCAAAATGTAGCTGGGATAGGCTGCTTTAAACTCTAGATCCTGTCCCAAAGATGGATCTTCTCTGCTTTGCAGATAGCTGGTGAGGGAAGCTATATTTTTGGGACCTCTTTGCGAGGGGCCCGTTGCCCACGTCGGGCTATCATCATGAAAAAGACAAAAACTATAGTATTTGTCATTTGCCTTACTTATTCGGACTATAGTGGATTTAATTTTCCTAGAAGAGTTCCTTGTTCTATGCACGGTCTGTGTGTATCATATATATATATATATATATATATATATATATATATATATACACCTTACCTTATGAACCTTATGTTGTTTCGTGCGTTGGTCTCTCTTCACACGGAGGTCAAGCTTGTGGCCCCGCTTCTGGGTCTGGCTTGGTGGAGGAGCGAGTTGCTTTCTTGTGCTCTTCATCGTACATAGCTAGGCACGCCCGGCTCATCTGGTACCGTCCTGAGCCAGGCATCCAGTCTTCTCTTGAAGACTTCAATTTTGACCCCCGTCATGTTTCTGAGGTCCTTTGGAAGCTGGTTGAAAAGTATTGGCCCCATGACAACCAAGCTATTTTCCTTCAGAGTTGAGGAGGTCCGTTGTCGGGCCCTTAATTTGGGAACACTACACATTCTGCCTTTCCTATTTTCCAGTGTTATTTGAATTGTAATTGGGTTTAGTTTTAGGTTTGGTACCAGTTTTCGATCATTTTCCATTTGTAGATTATGGTGTACCTCTCTCTTCTTCTTTCCAGGGAGTACAGATTTAGTTTATGTAGTCTTTCCCAGCAGTTGAGTTCTTTGCAGCCATCATTCTTGGCTGTGAAATGCCTTGCGTTTCTTCTAGTTTATTAGTTTCTTCCTTTTTATATTGGGACGTCAAAACTGAGCAGGATTCAAGTTTTGGTATAATCACTGTTTTTAGCAGGGGAATCATTACTGTCCATCATATATATATATATATATATATATATATATATATATATATATATATATATATATATATATATATATAGAAACGACGTAAATATAGAGGAGTGTTCTGCACACGAGGAAGAGAAATAACGAACAAATGAAAAATGAGGTGACCGCCCAGGAATCGAACCCAGATCTTCCGATTGCCGGTCAGATATGCTACCACTACACCACGGGCCTCGATCAGTCAGAAGTCGTAATTCTCCTACATAGGGCAGAAACCAATGCCTTGAGAGGGCACCCTCGCAAATCGTGAATATGTACATTTAACTGCAATGACCACGCAGTTAAATGTACATATTCACGATTTGCGAGGGTGCCCTCTCAAGGCATTGGTTTCTGCCCTATGTAGGAGAATTACGACTTCTGACTGATCGAGGCCCGTGGTGTAGTGGTAGCATATCTGACCAGCAATCGGAAGATCCTGGGTTCGATTCCCGGGCGGTCACCTCATTTTTCATTTGTTCGTTATTTCTCTTCCTTGTGTGCAGAACACTCCTCTATACTTACGTCGTTTCTATACATTAATATACTGCGTGGTCATTGCAGTTAAATGTGTGTATATATATATAGTATATATATATAGATATAGATATACCTGGTGTCCGAGAATTATCTGTACAATTTTGGCTGTTATTAAAAGTCAACCATGAAGTGTAGAAATTCCAGTGTTGTCCCATTTTACAGAGAATCTCATTAAGTTTTTTCTGATACCACGTTTTGACAAGTTTTTAAGAAATGTACGCGGGTGACAGACATTGATGATTTAAAAGCAAGAATCATAGCTGCTATTGAGCGAATTGATGTGGATATGCTGCAGCGTACATGGCAACATTTGGAGTATCGATTGGATGTTTTGCGAATCACTAATGGTGCACATATCGAATGTTTGTAACAACGTTACTTTAATAAAAGAAACTTTTGAAAATACAGATTCTAAATAATCTTGTTTAAGAATTTTACGTGTGTTATCAAGAATTTTATTAAAAGATGAAATTGTACAGATAATGTTCGGACACACTGGAATTTCTAAAAAACTTGTCAAAACTTGGTATCAGAAAAAACTTAATGAGATTCTCTGTGAAATGGGACACACTGGAATTTCTACACTTCATGGTTGACTTTTAATAACAGCCAAAAATTGTACAGATAATTCTCGGACACCCTGTATATATATATATATATATATATATATATATATATATATATATATATATATTTAGGGTGATTCAAATATGGGGGTAAAAAATGTTTTTTAATATTTTAATGTGTTCAACCCTTTAAATGGTTCATTTCAGTTCAGCATAAAACCAACTATCCTAAAATATTTTAGCAAATTTTTAATTTTTAGGGGTTGCTACCAGCAATTAAAAATTGACAGAACGACTCAAATTGTCAAATTTTTCCACACCACCCAGGGGGTACAGTACAAGGCGCATTGCTTTTTTTTAATATGGAAAGCTCCCCCGTTGGTCCTACCATAACCACAAGCATGCATAATTAAACTAGCATGATATTTGAGACATTAGCTGTCCTTACTTCATCAATGTTTCTTTCTTTCTATCAGGGTAAACAGCGCTGTAGTTTTTCACTACTTGTAGCAAGAATTGTTTTTGATCTTCATCATGTGTTAGTATTTTATTATATTCATCCATTAATTTTACTCCTCTTTCCGCTATATCATTCACGACTTTCCACTGTTTGATAGATTTCTTAGCGGAGTTATACTCTTCATCATTATGCCATTCTTTAGCATCTTTGAGTAAAAATTTTGAACTAAATTCTGTTATTGTAAAGAATCTTTGAGTATTTGATTACAAAATCTTCTAATTTCTTCGTTGGAATAAGTGCAGGATCTAGAAAAGCCCGTTTTGCAGGAAGAGTTTCTGTTGTATTTTGCAAGGCCTTTACAATTTTGTTTTTCGTTTCAGTAGGCACTTCATCATCATAAAAGGCCAAGGCTACCAGTTCTTCTGATAGGTACCAGAGGTGACCTAACAGTTTTTTAATAGCAACAAATGCAATTGTGTCATTTATTTGTTTGTAGACTACAAGATTCTGTAATAATTCCAGAGCAAGACGAGGAGCGCAAGATGGCACAGGAGCTGTAAACCATGCCTTTACATATAACCGAGTAGCAAATAGACAGACGTCTTTTAGTCCTGTTTTGTCTTTTATGAAATTTTGAACTGAGATTTGAACATAAAAATTTTTAATGAATATGTAATTTTGGCCATCTACCTAGCCCGATGAAGTCCCGCTGGATGTTTAAATTTGATTCCACCTTTTGGTTCACCTCCCAAAAAAATAATTGTTAACTGCAATAGTTCTAGGTAATCGTCTCTTGGTTGGAATGTATCTAGTTGATTTGTTGCAAATATAATTATGTCATCTTTGATGTCATGAATATTTTCATAGATATCTGGATCTGATAATGCTGTTTCGTAGTCCTCCTTATTAATGCTTGACCATTTTTCTCTGAACTTCTTAAAAAGGACTATATCTGGGCCAGAAGATGGTGATAAAGACTTTGAAACAACAGCTTCCTGCATAATTTCAAATATATGGTGTCGACATGCCAGCCACAATAAATCGTTGTCGAATTTTTGTTCTAGAAGAATAGCTGCACCATTTCTAGGACCAGTATTGGCTGCCGTTGTATTGAAACACATGCATTTTATTTGTTCGCAGATGTCCCATTCAAGCGATGTCTGATTGTTTGCATTAAAAAGAGATGCATTTCTGTCACTCAATTTTGCAACATCAAGACTTCCTAATAATTTATCATCAAACAATTTTCTACGTTTGCCAACCTTACTTTTCCATGTTGAAGGTTGTGCAGCACAGAAACCAGATTCATCACTTTTACTCTCTTCTGATTCTGATGATGTACTGATGAGTATGACAGCCTCTTCAGTCTTCATTCTTCTTTCTTTTGATCTCTTCTTCTGCTTTCCTCTTTTCATAACGTTGTTGCTTTTCTGCTGCTCTTTGCTCTTTTTTAGCAACAGCCTTATCAATGGTACCCATTTTTCCATGACGTCCTTTCTCACGTTGCATTTTCAAGAATTTCTTATCAAGTTCTATTTTTATAAGCTGCATAGCATTCTCATGAGCAATGTCAAATAAGTTTTCCAGTTTATCTTTCCATTTTTCTTCTTTATTATTTAAATTTTGTGATCTTTTCAATTTGTTTGCTTTGTTTTTCTTAAGCAGCTGTCATTCCTTCAGTATTCCTTGAATTTTATCTAATACATGTATTCTTTGTTTTGCTGGTATTCCTGCTTTTTTCCAAACGGCTAGCACATCATCTGCAGTAGAGCAGCATGATTCTCTAATGTCTTGCTTTTTAATATTTCTGTAGTGCATGAAGAGGGCCATCATTTCCTTCTCTGATGGTAATACGGATGGTTTTAGTACTGCAGAGGGCTGCCCAATTAGCCATACTTCAGTTCTTTTCTTGTAGAACTTCTCCCAAATGAGCAACTGGGTGATGATGAGTTAGGCCTACCTTCCATAATCGATTAATTGGTATCAAAATTACGAGTTCCAAGCAACAATTAAAAGCAAGCTAGTATATAAACCATTAATTAAAAATTCTGAAATAAACAATTAAACATAAAATCATAAGTTGTAAAAACAAACAAATTGAAAAAGAGGGAAACTTTGACGCCTGGTAGCACATAGTAAATTTTATTTAAAATTCACCAAATTTGGCATACACTACTGTTTTGTCATAGGGAACAAAAATACAGGTTGAACAATTTAAAAAAAAACTTTGATTTTTTTGAATCACCCTAAATTTATATATACTGTATATATAGTATCTATCAGTGGTGGGCACCATTAACCAAAAAGTTAACTTCGTTAACCGCTAATCCGTTAACCAAAAAGTTAACTTCGTTAACCGTTAATCCGTTAATTCGTTAAACATGTAACGGAAGTTACCGATAAACCGTTAACGTTAACTTTTATTATAAAAAAAATGAAAACAAATATATATATAATTTAATTTTCCCTCTTCTTCTCGTTCTCCATTTTGTCCATGAGATGCATGTTGCCCTTCATGAAAATTAGCATATCAAAGTTTTCATCAGACAGGGATGATCTCTTGGCCCTCAGGATGTCCTTGCCCATAGAGAAGTAATTGCACTGAAATTTCTTCGGTCTTCACAGCAGAGATACTAAAGAGTAAACAGCCTCTGGCGCCACACGCTCACATTTACTTCTCAACGCCATCTATTATCTCATAAAGAAACTAATTCACATTGGGACTTGAAAGTACCGCCAGGATCAACCGGGTAGAAAAATAATTATGGAGATTTTAAAGATGTGGTACCTAGAAGTACCGCCAGGACATAAAGGGTTAAGGTGAAAACGCTCCCATTGTAAGACATCAATTGACTTAATTTATGTCATCAAAGTGACATGAGAATTGAAATCTTACCTGATCAGTTTTATGGTTCTTGAAATGTATCAAGGAGACTACTAATAAGGTACTCACAGACATATTATAAATATACATGACTTACTTGACAACGATTATTTTTAAATATTCACTAGCACAAACATGTTGCGCAAGAGACAGACTGCAAATGAAACGAATGTAGTTATTTGTTGTAATTGTTACATATATATTATTGAAAGTGCCTTAAAATGCTCGTGATATTTCTTGAAAGAAGTTGAAACATTCAACTCAAATGGCAAATCTTTCCGCCTGATTTTACAGTCGACCATGTTTTGCTCAAACCAATGCCATAAATAACTACCATATTTGGTAAGACACAAATTGTGGCGACGGAAACAAATATATCGCCTGATTTTGCACTGCGGAAATGGAAATTCGTTCATCACTATTAACAGTGGCGGATTAATTGCGCACCTGCTCAGCACTGAAAATAATAGAAACTTTTAAACGTTTATTTATGAATTTTTTGGGTTAACGGACTTGAGTTAACGGAAGTTAAATGTAACGGAAGTAAGTTAAATGTAACGGAAGTTAATTAGTCCGATAATGATTTTCAAAGTTAACTTAAAAGTTAAATCGTTAACGAAAAAGTTAACTTCGTTAATTAACGATTAACGGATTAACGGTTTGTGCCCAGCTTTGGTATCTATATATATATATATATATATATATATATATATATATATATATATATATATATATATATTGTATATATATATAATATATATATACTATATATATATATCTCTCTCTCTCTATACATATATATATATATATACTGTATATACTGTATATATCTATATTCTGTATATATATGGGCTACGTCGTGGCCGATGTCGTAACACCGCTTCTTGGAGATCAGCGAAGTTAAGCGACATTGGGTCTGGGTAGTAGTTGGATGGGAGACCGTACTCTGCGCTCAGATTATGTAGCGACCCGTGGTTCGGATCCCACGTAAAGCTGTAGGTCCGCTCCGTCATATGACCTTAGATGTTGCGAAGGAGGTTAAACAACCACAATTAAAAAAAAAAATGGTGTATATTTATATATATTCTGTATATATTAGTGGTGCCGCATCCGCATCTGCGGATATCAGCATCATCTTTAACATGCGCATCCGCACTTCTGATTGCGGAAGTTATGCGGATATTACCTCTAAGATTAAATTAGCTTATAAAGTAGCTTATGAGGCCCAGTCATGCACATTTCATGTAAAGTATTAATTAATTACACCGGTCTGCATGAAAATCGATTTCTTTATTTTGAGTTGATTCTGAAGCAGTTCGCTGCGCTGAATTAAAAAATGCTACCAGTTTTTTTCTATCACCCACAGTTTTAAAGTTATTAGCAAAACAATTTTGGGGCGTTTTGTAATTTTTTACCTTTTTTATCTTTAATTAATTTCGTTTTTTTCATATTTTTCAGATAGATAATTCTAACATTACGTCTTTAAAATTTTAATAATGGCTTCTAGAGGATGTACGCATAGTCCAGACATATTTTGTTATATTTGTAGTCGGTATGTTGTTGTAAAACAAAGGACAAATGTAACGACCTTCATTAAGAGAGCTTATCATGCTTATTTTGGAATTAAATTAGGAGATCAAGACAAAAGTTGGGCTCCACACAAGGTTTGTCTTACGTGTGTTGCGGCACTAAGGAATTGGAGCAAAGGTAAAAAGAAAAGTTTGCCATTTGGGATCCCTATGGTATGGCGCGAGCCTAGAAACCATACCGACGACTGCTACTTCTGTTCTTGCAATGTTAAAGGTTATAATGCAAAGAATAAAGAGAACCTTCAATACCCAAGTCTTCTATCTGCAATAAGGCCGGTACCCCATGGTCCAGAAGTTCCTATTCCCCGCCCACCCGAGAGTCTGGATCAATACAATTCAGATTCTGATTCAGCTCCAAATCCAGACAATGATGATGTTTATGAACAGCCAACAGCTGACCGAGATCCTCCTAAACCATTAACCCAAGCCGAACTAAATGACTTAGTCAGGGATTTGAATCTGCCTAAGGACTCTGCAGAACTTTTGGGGTCTAGATTGCAGGAGAACAATTTATTGGCATCCGACACATACTTCGCTTGGTAAAGAAGGTAAATATATTTTGTTTCAGTTATTTTTTTATTCTTTCATAAACAAGCAATATGCTTGTCCAAGAGCTAGGAGCTATTTAATTCTGCTTTAATTAGGTTTTACTCTATCACCTAAAGATTTCGTGCTACAAGGGGTGTTGTAATACCTCATCTGTCCCCAAATGTTAACCACCCATTGATGGGAGGGGAGAGAGTATTTTGCTGGGAACGGGACTGGTTGTTATATATATTTACCCTACATTATTATGTAAGCGTTACTGTAGTCTATAACAACAAAATTTATGGTTTAGCATGTGCAATCTAATGTTGGTCTCGATAAGATAGTTCACAGTTGGGGATAAATGGGGGATTTATGACACACCCTGTAGTTAGAAAACCACACGTGATAGGGAAAAACTAACTATATTTTTGAGATCAGCGCACTCAAATTATATAGAATCACCAACTAGTTTGTAAAAATCGATCGACAAATTTTCAAATGTGTACTGGTGTTATTAATGAAAAACCAAATATATAAACCTCAAAATATAAATACCTGGTAACAGAAAATTGAATGAAACTTGTTTCATTCAATTTTCTGTGGCTGAAACTCTTGAGAAAGTTATTATTTTTATCATAAAGAAAACATTAATATTAATTTTATTTTTATGCATTGCCTGCCATAATAGTAATATCACGAAATTTGAAAAATTGTCATATATTCATAATTCTGTATTATATTGATAAATTAACTAAATATCCGCACTCGCATCCGCGGATATTGAAATAAAAAATCAGCATCCGCATCCGCGGATATTGAGATTAAAAATCTGCATCCGCATCCGAATCCGCAGATGTTGAAAAACTGATATCAGGTCGACCACTAGGTATATATATATATATATATATATATATATATATATGTTACCCCCCCCTTTATGGCCCTGAGTCGGTTCGGATTCGACGGGGGGGTTCTGGTTCGGAGGCAAGCAACGGATGTTTCTTCTTTATACTTTTCTATAATTCTTTCTAATTCTTTTCTCTCGCTTTATGGGGTCGACACTCTGTTAATTCTTTTCTTCCAATAATAGAAGATAGCCCAACTCGAGGGGGAAAATAAAAACTTTCTCTTACTTTGGTTTACTTCTTAAAAATATACAGTTGGTCTGAATTTACAGGGGTAGAGGTTCGACCTCTTTCGACCATGGCTGAGGCCGGAATCTAAAAATATATTAAGGAGGCAAGGGGCCTCTGCCCCCTCCTAATGAGGTGCTAATCTGAAGTACAACGATGAAGTGCTAATCAGAAGTCTAATGCAGAAGTGCAACAAATGAAGTCTAATAATGAAGTTCAAAATGAAGTGAAGTAATTTTACAAGTACAGTATAATATAGTCTAATGTTTGGGGGAGACAATCGAAGGTTAAGTTTCCCCCCTTTTTAAATACATGATCAGATGTTTTTTTTTGAAAGATTTCAACTAAAAAGAATTAAAAAAATAAAAATAAAAAAGAACAACTATCGCTGATTCTACATTCCTGAAAGCGATATAATTTCGTATTAGCACATAAGCACAATTTTGAGTACATGACTGAGTACGTATTAATTTTGGTTCATTACAATTACGATTACAAGTTATTGTTCATTACAGTTTCATTAAAGTACATTACATCAATACATTATATTAAAGGATTACATTTAATTACAATTTTAGCAAATTGTTAATTGACATATCTACTACTGAAATAATCTAAATAGGTGATACCATTGATATAATGAAGGGGAGTTAACCGTTGTTCTATAATTTAAAGGATTAACAACAATGTTATATATTTATAGTTAACAATAATTACGCCAAATTATGTTAAATAATATTAGAACCTGGTTGGTTATCAGAGTTTGAAAGTCTAATTAGCCAGCGATGAGGAAAGCGGAGGAAAATACGATATTTATGATAACGTAATACATAAGTAATACGGAATTTGAATGACAGTTAGGTAGAAATAGTAAGTACAAGTAATGAGAACGGGGATAACTATGTGACGTAAGCCGATAACGAACTAGTGGCCAGGCAGAGAAACAATACAGTATATTATAATAACAACACATAATATAACATAACACATGATAATGTTATAAATTCGAATCAAAGCGAAAGGAGACTTTTTAACTTGAGCGTTCGAATTCTGCTGCGATGAGCGGAATGTGATCTTGCTAAGCATTTATTCGAGTTCATCTCGGGGGTCAATATAATTAAAAATAAAAATGAAAAAAATAATACGAGAACGTTTTTTCGCGTTCCCGAACGAACTGCGAAAGTTTGCATTTCATGATTGACACGAGTAAAGATGATTATTTAATAAAAATTACATACGATAATGGTCAAGCTAAAATATGGACGTATGGGGGCGGGGATGAGATGCAAGACAATTCATAATTAATTATAATAACTTTTATAACAAATGGAAAATGGATGATGGATACGACTAAACCATAGAAAGGGTAGATCGTAGGGTTGTGACATGAACAAAAATAGGAAGCTACAAGTAAAATATTATCCAAACTCGCGTCAAGCGATTTTGGCTCTTATGTAAAAATGGACAATGAATTCATATAATGATGGTGTAGGAATTGTTCATTGTTCACTTTTTACATTTATATATATATATATATATATATATGTACAGTGTGTGTATATATATATATATATATATATATATATATAATATATATATATATATATATATATATATATCAACATGCACGCTTTAGATGATAGTAATATGCGCTGATGTATTAGTATATTTATAGTACTTAGTAATAGTAGTATATTAGTATAGTAATGGTGTATTGTACTTAAATAACAGTAGTATCCCTTGTTACAGGAAATGGCGGCATTGCAATTATCGTTTGAGCAAAGTAAGTGGATTCTGAAGCACTATTGGAAGACGGGAATGTGGCTGAGGTACAGAGACATTGGACAAATGAGTTTTGAACATTACCACCATTACGGGTAAAAATTACAAGATTACGTGATAAGTTTGAGACTGACGGAACAGTGCAAAATGTCAACAAAGGCCGATCTGGAAGACGTTCCACTTCAACTGACAATGAAAGTGTTCAGACCGTGTTACAGGCCTTCACAAACTCTCCAAATAAGTCTACAAGGCAATGTTTTCGTGAGATTGGTGTTTCTAAATCCAGCGTTCATCGCATTTTGCGACGTGAAAAGTGGAAACCGTACATCCCTAGAGTGCTCCATGCAATGAATAAGGACGATCCAGATCGTCGAAAAGAATTTTGTGAGTGGTTTTTGCACATGTGTGATGAAAAACAATCTTTTCCTGATTTCATTGTTTAGTCCGATGAAGCCAATTTTAAACTTAAAGGTACTATCAATCGACACAACTGTGTGTACTGGGCCACTGAAAATCCAAACTTAACAGAAGAGCGAGCACTTAATCAACCAGGACTGATCGGGCCATTTTTCTTTGAGGACACTGTCACAGGTGCTGCTTACTTATCAATGCTAAAAGACAACTTTGTACCTTCAATCAGAGCTCTTTTTTTGGAAGAAGAGTGTTAATTTCAACAGGATGGCGCGCCAACACATTACCACAATGACGTTAGAAATTTTCTCAATGTTTGTTTTCCTAGAAGATGGATAGGACATAGGGGATCCACCACGATCTTCTGACTTAACACCCTTAGACTTTTACTTGTGGAGCACTCTGAAGAACACTGCGTATGCTGAAAAACCAAGGACACTACAGGCCTTGAGACACGAAATTGAAATAGCCTCTGCCAACATTCCACTACGAACAATCCGAACAGTATGCCGATCTGTTGCACGCCGTTCTCAAGAATGTATTGATGCTGTGGCGGACATTTTGAACATTTAAAACATTAAGGTAAGCAGCACAACCATGAAGGTATTGACGCTGATGGCTGATATTTCGAACATTTAAACATTAAAGAAGCCTCTTTGCTATCTATTTACTATCCGCCTATTTTGCTTATTGATATATATATTACTATGATGTGTAAACATTTTTGGGGACACTGTATTATATATATATATATATATATATATATATATATGTATATATATATAATATATATATTATATATATATATATATATATATATATATATATAAAACATATATACTGTTTATATATATGTATATATATATATGTATATATATACTGTATATACACAGTATATATATATGTGTGTGTATATGTATATATACACACTGTATATACGGTATATATGTATATGTGTATATATATATATATATATATATACATATATGGATTAGGGCGGAGCGTTTTTACACTTTTTTCGATTTTCGTTTTGTAATAACGCGGAAAAGTGGCTCTTCCACATCAAAAGTGAGTGTGTAAAATCTCAGAGATCTGTAATAATATCTTCTGCCTCCGCACGCGCGTAGAAAATCAAAAAATTGCGCCAAAATACGCATTTTTTCAATATTTTCTTTTAGTTTTAATTTTCATCCTACCTTCTGTAATAGCGAGGAAAAGCATCCTAAAGTTTTATTTTAGACTAGTTTTAAATATTTTGGTCCTGCGATAATTTCTTCTGCCTCCGCAAACGTTCCAAAATACGGGAAAATTTACATAAATAGCGTATTTTATAATGACGCTATTGTGGTCAATTTCAGCCCTACACCACAGTTTATTCGTTAATTATGTATTAAGTAATGCAATTAACAGTTCACTGTATCATATTTTAGTAATTTAAGAAGTTTATATATTTGAGCAATTAAATAATTTAGGTCCACCAATACAGTTTACTTTGCATATGCTTGGTTTATTTTTGATGACTTATTATGTAATATGCATGCAACTCCTTGCTTATTTCGTCAATATTGAATGTACTATATTGACAAAATAACCCAGAACTCACCACATGGAGGTGGCTGCATTTCGAGTTCCTCCCTGCCCGACCCAACCACCCTACCATTATCGGACTTAGGCTAGTTACACACTGTAGTCACTTTTTGTTTCCATTCTTGGCATTTTCTTTCTGGATCCTAATCTTGTTCTGATAAATCCATCCCTTGCCTCTGAAACGCATAATGCAGCTGAAGCCTCTGTTACCAGCTTTATATGCCGTTCAACCGCTTGGGTGTGGCAAGGAAAGCGTGGGATGAAATCAGGTACATCTCCTGATGAGATATAGTTCAGGATGTCGGAGCGTGATAGAACTTTTGTCAGAGGAGGCTCTGACAGCTCACAAGTTTGCCAGTTAATCATGTTGTAGTACTCACTGCACTGAAAGTTCAACGTGGGCAATTTAAGCACTCTCACTGCGGCTGCTCAGAATCTATTGCTTTAAGGATTCTCCTCCATCCTAATTCTCTGATATGTTTTGCTTCATCGTGAATCATACTAAGGAGAACATTCTCAGGATGAGAAAAATAGGAATTTCTCTGAATAACACGGTCAACTATTTCTATACAGCGGGCACTCAACGACCTCGAGCGTTGTATCATTTGATAAAGATGTTTGGCTCCCTGTGTTACTGAAGAATTTCTCTTGATTTGAAACCACACTGGAATATAAACTTTCATAATATAATCCACGATACACTTAAGGTTGTCTGAAGGTTCTTCAGTTGAAACGTAGAGACGAAGTATGCGGTTAGCAGTTGTCACCCATCTGGAGTGTGCCATTTTGCCTGGTTTCCTTTAAGCTAGAGAGGGAGTACATTCACCTTTTGACACAGCATCATACAATATTTCTGATCTGTGCTCAAATCATCTCTGTCAACTACAATTTCTTCTGCTTCAACTGCTTCAAACTCAACAACAGGTCTCTCTCACAATCAATTAACTCTTTTCCTATAGGCCCCGTAAAACTATGAGGACCTGTTGTTTTACCATCAATGCCAGTCACTATGTGCCGCAAGGGAAGTTCATTAGTGTGAAGCAAGCAAATCAGCCACTGAAGTGATCTCTGAAAGTGCTCTTCAATACTTCTTATCACTCCTCCTTTTGGTCCTGTATTAACTGCTGTCCCGTCACATCGAATGGCTTTAACTTCTGAAGTATCAATCTCATTTGAGCGAAAAAAATCCAAAATTGCACAAGATATACTTTGTGCTGAGCCAGAAGCGGGAGTTACATGCCCAATATAATGCGAGTTTGGTTCTTGAAGCAGTGACATGTTCTTCTGTAATATTTTATTTGATAACCTTTACTGCCAACTTTTTCTTGCACTGCAGTTCTGTCCTTTCTTCCATCGAAATAGATACTCTCCATAGTTTCTTCTTCGTAATCTCTCTTTTGAATGATAGATCTCACTCTTTTTCTAGCTCTCCTTATTATGCATCTGTCTATTACTGAACTTAAATCTTTTTCGTTTATAATTCCCATGTCTTCAAGAACAGCCGAAGCAATTATAGCAGCAGACCTGTCTGACACACCAGTTCTGTCACAAGCTATAGCCAATGAGGAGATTGTTCCATGATGAGATTGTTCCATCGATTTGATTCTCTGTGTCGGTTCATAATCAGAATCTGCTCCTTCTGTTTCACTTGATGTTGATGACAGTGTTTCAGTTGCTTGTCCTTTACTGGTAGATGGTTTTGGTTCATATTGTTTCATTCTCTGTTGTCTTTTAGCAATAGTTGCTGGATCTTTACGAGTTTGTGAAACATCAAGAGAGCCTATTGCCAATTTTCTTGTTGTTCTCTGATCTTTAAGAAAGTCTTGTTCAATTGCTCGAACCTTGAGATGGTTTTCACATGAACACTTTCAAAATTTTCACATTTGCAAGCACTGAGGTCAAATAATTTGTTTTCTGCCTCATTTTCAAATGTTTGTAATTTAATTTTGAATGAGTCACTATCTTGTTTCCTTTTTATTGACTTTAGAAGGTTTTGACATTTTTCATGGTAATTTTTAATCATTTGAACGACACGGTTATGAGAAACAGTAGGAATAGAGGCTATTTTCCGCAAATCTTCGAGAGTTTTTGAGAGAACACCCGAAATTTCTGCAACTGTCGGCTCTTTCTTCGATGTCTTCAGATTCAACCTTATTTGATGAAAATATTTCATGACTTCCTTATAGGTTGGAAGGCACCTCTTGTCTAGATCAGCTGGAGCCCCAAATAGGGCAACTTGAAGAAGTTCTTGTTGCTTGAGCTGGTACTGACATTGTGAAAAACACAGTAATTAATATAAAAAATTAAGAAATTACTCCTAAAGCGTAAAATATTCTTGCATTCTGCAGAAGTTTTGTATATTACACCAACGTATTATTATGCACTAAAATAAGCAGTATATGTCCACATATGCGTGTTGTCGTATTCCAAAGATGTATTAACAGCAAGAGCAACACAATCCACATCTTACCCGAAACGTAGCTAGCGGGGAAATGAGAGCAAGAAGGCCTGGTAGAGTGTTGTGAGTCATGACTCATCAGTCATCACTCACTAACTCATTGCCGTATATGGCAATGACGAGCAACACACCACACCAGGCTGTGGGGAAGCTTCTAGAACGATGTGGGAGTATTACATGACGTACAAAGTGAATTTATTAGCGTATAGGCTGAATATGCAAAATACGTGATTTATGCGGATTTTTCTGTATTTTGGAAAGTTTGCGGTGGCAGAACATATTATCGCAGGACAAAAATATTTAAAACTAGTTTAAAATAAACCTTTAGGATGCTTCCCCTCGCTATTACAAGAAGGTAGGATGAAAATTAAAACTATAAGAAAATATTGAAAAAATGCATATTTTGGCGCATTATTTGGATTTTCAACGCGCGTGCGGAGGCATAAGATATTATTGTAGATCTCTGAGATTTTACACACTCACTTTTCACGTGGAAGAGCCACTTTTCCGTGCTATTGTAAGACGAAAATCGAAAAAAGTGTAAAAATGCTCTGCCCTAATATGTATATATATATATATACATATATACATACCCTGTATATATATATATATATATATATATATATATATATAAATATATATATTTACTCTATATATATATTTTTATATACATGTGTGTATATATATATGTATATATATATATATATATATGAAAATTATTTCACGAAAGTAACACATGAAAAATATTTATGATGAATAAAACCACGAAGGAAAGGAAACACAAAATGGTGCTCAAGCGCTTTCTTCTAATGACATCCTCAGGAACACTGAAGTACATAAAAGGGTTACAGCCTATATATAGGTTACAGAAAAAAAAATAAATAAATAAATAACATACATACATACATACATATATATATATATATATATATATATATATATATATATATATATATACATACATATCTATATATATATATATATATATATATATATATATATATATATATATATATGCAATAAACGTAGAAGTAAAAATAAAAATTAAAAATTAAAGGATTATCAGAGAGGCATACAGATTTGTAAGGAAAAATATCGATTTTTAGCACAAGATCAAATGAATTATAAAAATACAAATTTATACTGGAAATCTGCCCGGGTTTTAACACTCTGCCTTTTATGGTCAAGTTTGAATATATATAAAAATAAAATGAAAATTAAAAGTTAATAAAGTAGCATACAAGTTTACCAAAGATTTAGTGTTCTACCCTTCTTATCTAAATCTGTTTTGAAGGAATTCAAAACAACAGGATCGAGTTGAAAAAGACCTTTGCTTATGTTGAAGTTATTTGAAAGTTGGATAATGGCAGACTCAAGAATATTTCTATTAACAATGTTGCTAGAGTGGAATAAAACTGAAGCATTATTCCAATCAATACAGTGGGATAACTCTGACAAATGGACAAAAAGGGCACTGGACAACTGTCCTGTTCTAACGGAATATTGATGCTGTTTTATACGTGTGTGCAAATCCTTTCCCGTCTGACCTATGTAAAAGGAATCACATTGTTTACACCCAATTTTATAGATAATGCCTGAATTATTGGTAGGGCTATTTTTTACTATGATATTTTTCACAATATTGTTATACGAAAATACTACACTAATATCCAAAAGTTTAAGTACATTAGCAATGCCTAAAAAGCCCGGGAAAAATGGAAGTACTAAAATATTTTTTGACAAAGTACGAGTGTTATTATTGACACGATAGAAAGTTCGTTTTGCCTTGTTGAGACAAGATTCCATAAACGCAGATGGATAACAGATCACTTCCAATACCGTTGATTTTTTCCAATTCGGCATCGATGTATTCCGGACTGGCGATCCTAAGGGCGCGGAGAAATATTGATGAAAAAATGGCCTTCTTAGTGGGGGGTGTCATGTCCCGAGTAAAAGTGTACGTAGGACAAATTGTTTGTTGTTTTCCGATAGATACTAAACTTAAAATCTGGGCTTTCCCTATGTACACGCACATCCAAAAATGGGATTGAATTGTCTTGTTCCACTTCTAAAGTAAACTTAATGGAGGGGACTTGATCATTTAACTGAAGGAGGAAGTTATCCAGGTCACGATTCATGGGCCAGATACACAAAATATCGTCGACGTATCCCTGCTTCCGATTCGTCTCAGACAAATTGACGACCATCCGTTCAACAACTTCAGCAGATTAATTTTAAAGAAACATATTGAAGTCACCAGACAAAATGAGTGGTCCGCCTTCAAAAATTTAAACATCGCAAACATAATTTTGTAACCGTTATTCCCCAACCGTGGATCCAACCTTTGTTTGATGAAATTTACAACGAGTTGCGTCGGAGAACTACTTCACTTCGTAACATTTTGGATCGAAAAATTAAAAGTCTCATTCGAAATAGTCAGTGGAGTAAAAAAGCAAGCTCAAAGTGTGTTTTGAACCTTTCTTCGAAAAACATTAGTGACGATGCAAAAAGTGCCCTTGGATATGGTATGTCCTTTTTTATTGTTAAAAAACCTTCGGCTTTACAAATTTGTTACAGTCTCGCGTGTTTTGAAAAACAGTGTAATCTCCCTCAGTATTTGTATAACATAGTTAAAGGCCTCGTTTATAGTGCGGCGAATGGTAATTACGAAGATAACTTTCCTAAACGTTTTCGCAATAGCCTCTCACAATTAAAAAAAGATGGGGAGCTCCATATTACTAAAGCAGACAAGGCTAACACCATAGTTATTATGGACAAAGTGGACTACATCGGAAAGATGAACGAGCTTCTCCAGGACCCCGCCACATACAGCAAACATAGTAAGAACCCGCAGGATGACGTCATCAAATCATTTAATAGTGGCTTGAAACGCATTCTCAAAGATCATAAGGACTTAATTCCGCTTTTCATGTCCACTTCACCTTCTCTGCCCTATCTTTACGGTCTTATTAAAACCCACAAACCTGGCAACCCTAGGCTATGCGCCCTATTATTAGCTCGGTGGGCTCTATTACTTATAAACTCTCCAAATGGCTTGTCAAAGTCTTGTCCCCCATTCTCGGAACTATCTCTGATTCACATGTAAAAAATTCCATGGATCTTACTGAAAAATTGAATAATGCACGTACTGAAACTAACGATAGATTGATCAGTTTTGACGTTTGTTCATTGTTTACAAAAGTGCCGATTGACGATATGCTTGACTTTCTCTCCCAAGAATTACATAAGTATGACCTGCCACTACCTTCACACATTGTTTTGGAACTTATTAAGCTTTGCATCAAAGACTGTAAATTCACTTTCAATAACGAGTATTATCAACAAGTTTTTGGGATGGCCATGGGCAACCCCTTATCGCCCCTCCTCTCCAATATTTATATGGAGTTTTTCGAAATTACTTACATTCCGAGAATCCTGGGGGTTGGCATCCCTTGGTTGCGGTACGTCGACGATATTTTCTGTATCTGGCCCATGAATCGTGACCTGGATAACTTCCTCCTTCAGTTAAATGATCAATTCCCCTCCATTAAGTTTACTTTAGAAGTGGAACAAGACAATTCAATCCCATTTTTGGATGTGCGTGTACATAGGGAAAGCCCAGGTTTTAAGTTTAGTATCTATCGGAAAACAACAAACAATTTGTCCTACGTACACTTTTACTCGGGACATGACACCCCCACTAAGAAGGCCATTTTTTCATCATTGTTTCTCCGCGCCCTTAGGATCGCCAGTCCGGAATACATCGATGCCGAATTGGAAAAAATCAACGGTATTGGAAGTGATCTGGTTATCCATCTGCGTTTATGGAATCTTGTCTCAACAAGGCAAAACGAACTTTCTATCGTGTCAATAATAACACTCGTACTTTGTCAAAAAATATTTTAGTACTTCCATTTTTCCCGGGCTTTTTAGGCATTGCTAATGTACTTAAACTTTTGGATATTAATGTAGTATTTTCATATAACAATATTGTGAAAAATATCATAGTAAAAAATAGCCCTACCAATAATTCAGGCATTATCTATAAAATTGGGTGTAAACAATGTGATTCCTTTTACATAGGTCAGACGGGAAAGGATTTGCACACACGTATAAAACAGCATCAATATTCCGTTAGAACAGGACAGTCGTCCAGTGCCCTTTTTGTCCATTTGTCAGAGTTATCCCACTGTATTGATTGGAATAATGCTTCAGTTTTATTCCACTCTAGCAACATTGTTAATAGAAATATTCTTGAGTCTGCCATTATCCAACTTTCAAATAACTTCAACATAAGCAAAGGTCTTTTTCAACTCGATCCTGTTGTTTTGAATTCCTTCAAAACAGATTTAGATAAGAAGGGTAGAACACTAAATCTTTGGTAAACTTGTATGCTACTTTATTAACTTTTAATTTTCATTTTATTTTTATATATATCGAAACTTGACCATAAAAGGCAGTGTTAAAACCCGGGCAGATTTCCAGTATAAATTTGTAATTTTATAATTCATTTGATCTTGTGCTAAAAATCGATATTTTTCCTTACAAATCTGTATGCCTCTCTGATAATCCTTTAATTTTTAATTTTTATTTTTACTTCTCCGTTTATTGCATATATATATATAAATATATATATATATATGTATATATATATATATATGTAGATATGTATGTATATATATATATATATATATATATATGTATGTATGTATGTATGTTTTTTTTATTTATGTTTTCTTTCTGTAACCTATATATAGGCTGTAACCCTTTTATTTACTTCAGTGTTCCTGAGGATGTCATTAGACGAAAGCGCTTGACCACCATTTTGTGTTTCCTTTCCTTCGTGGTTTTATTCATCATATATATATATATATATATTTTTATACTCTGTATATATATACAGTATATATACATATACGGGGCTCCAATAAACCTTAGCCCCCCGCCCATGGCCTAAACCATTAGAAGTACAGTAAAACTAAACATACCTTACAAAAGAGAATTTAATCCTGCATTTAATGAGAAACAATTAAAACTTGGTGTTCCCGTCATTGGCTTCCAAGACAGCCTGAATTCGCTTTTGGTAGCTTGCCAAAGGTGACGTGAATAGATCTTGATCGTTACGCAAATTTGCTAAAGCAGTTTCAATGTGTTGCGTCATTGTATCCTTCGAAAATCGATTTGCTGCAGGTTTTTGAAACAAGAGACATTCAACCTTGTCCTTTATAACTGATCCAATGTGTTCAGAGACGTTCAGGTCAGGAGAATTTCCTGGCCATTCTTCATTTCCAAAGAAATCGATCTCATGGTTCCGCAACAACTGTTGAGTGGCTAATGCCTTAAAGCAGGGGGCCTTATCGTGCAGAAGTGTGACCTGATCGACATCCATAACATTGTTTGGGTTTCTTAGAAAAGGAATGACATGCTGGGATAGAATAATATCACGAAAATACTGCCCATCCCAACTCTGACCATTTGGCTTCAGCACCCACATGAGCTTCTTTGCAGTGAACAAAACAAACACATCAACATAGTCTAGACTTTTTAATAATTCGCGATAATGTTCATTGTCATCGATTTCATCTGGTGTTGTGGCCCACACTCGATCATTTTGGTAGTTAGGCCGACGTGTTACGTAAACAAAAAATTCATCGGAGACAGCTAAATGCATGAAATCATCCACATCCCAATCTTGAAGATAATGGGCAAACCACATTCTGTCATCGATGTTAAGTTGAGTTTTTCTTGGCTTTGGAAATTCATGCCAAGGCTTTAAACCTTGCCTATGACGGCACAGTCGAATGATCTCACCACTAACGATCTTTTCTCTCAACACTTCGATCTCTCTAGAAAGTTTAACACAGCTGTTTTTCCGCTTACGCGTACCGCTTTCAATGATGTCCTTTGTTTCCTGAGAGAGTGGCAAATTTGGGCGCCCAGATTTGGTTGTATCCATTTCACATTCATCCAAAGTTTTATTCCAATTTCTTTTGACGAAGTCCTCGCTTCTTCGCAACTTTTTGGCAACCCATGAACGTGTTATAAATGTGACTCCAGCATCATGAGCTTCCCGAAATGTTATTGCTCGTATGCGATCTATCACACGTTGCCTCTCCGAATCACCAATTAATTGAGAAGCCATTATATTATCACTTTATCAGCTAGAGTAATTTTAATACCTGCAATAAATAAAGAATTTTATATATTTTTATAATCACTAAAAACTATTTCGATACAAGTAAACATGTAAGCTGCAAATGTGATGGCTAAGGTTTTTTGGAACCCCTTTTATATATGTTAACCCCTCCGACTATGGCCTTGGTCATTTCGAAGTTGACGGGCGTTCTGGTTAGGTGGCAGCAACGGATTTGTTACTCTTGAGTAGCTGATACCGTGTAGGAATCGCACTAGTTTTCTTCTATACTACTCTCCGACTTCTTTTTATAACGTATCGGGAAATTATTTTTCTCTATTTACGACTAAGTCCTCTGAAGGTTCCCCGATACTTCTTATAACGTATCGGGAAATTACTTTTCTCTATTTAAGACTAAGTTCTCTCTAAGTTCCTCGATTCTTCTTATAACGTATCGAGAAATTACTTCTCTCTATTTAAGACTAAATTCTTTGAAGAGAGCAAGGCTCGAAGGAGAAGACAAAGATATTTCTTACTATATTTTACTGCTAAAATGCGACGGATAACGCTCAGCCTCTAAGTCTACTCAGAATGAACATTGGAGAAATTTTATGGGCTTTTATACTAATCTTCCTACTGACGTCATTATTATTTAATGTTGTTTTCTTTTTTTTTCCTTTTTTTATTCTCAATAGGCTGATTTACTTTACAAAACATTTAAAGACAAAACAAATAATTTTGCTGAAGCAATGTGTAAACTGCTAAGCAAGAGGAATCCATATTTTATTTAAACCGTATATTGATAGCTCTGATGTTATCCTAAAAATGGAATTGAAATATGCCTTCCCATCATGAATTACAAACAAACAGGCACATGGCGAAAATTAAAGGCTTAAGATTAAAAATTAAACGTTAAGCAAGACATGATTTCATCTTTTACAACGAAGAGAGAATGTATACAAAAAATTGAACAAGATTACATTATTAAGCTAAATCTACGAAAATGACTAAATTGTTTAAACAGAAATAGTTAACCAATTATAAAATAGAAAGCAAATAAAAAATTTATCCAAACTTGTGTCAGCGTTGTACGATTTTGGGTTTTATACAAAATAATTAAGTAGTTTACAAGGAAATAATTCACCAGTTATAAATTAGAAAGCAAATCAAAATTTTACTCAAACTCGTGTCATACGATTTTGGACGTGATGTGTAAAGATGAATATATGAATAAGAATATACGGCTTATATAAATATTACAAAGTATCATCAGAGTTATATGAATGAAGGGATTATTCATTGTTCATTTTTACAGGGGTCTCTCCTCTAGAATGATATTAATACAATTATATACCATCTTAACTAATTTAAACTAGATGATAACAAATGGTTTGTTATAATATAGATTTATGTACACAACGTGAGTCGGGGTGGTTAAGTTACAATGCACAGTAATTAGAAAATCAAATCCTTAATATGACACTTGCTTAGAACCAAGGACCTGAGCCGAACCGGCTGCCCAAAGGGCGAGGCACGCACTCGCAAGAGGGGTGAGGCTTCGACTGCCCTCTCAAAGTGTTTGCACTTTGCCCTGGAGAAACTCCCATGGTGCCACGTTTTCAAAAGATTCTTAAGGTTGCAAAGGTTGTCTAACAATGATATTAGCAAAGGAATTTATATAATTTTGGTTCTACACTTAACTCCTTTATGTGGTTTATATTAGCCGAAAAGAACATTTGGAATTTAGGAATCTCTGTTTAAGATTATAGATTTGACACAGTGGAGTCAAGGTTAAGAAAGAGGCCAGATGATCCACTGGGGCATCGAGGCGAGTTATAAAATATTAAAAATTCAAAGATTAATACTTTAATTTATGCAAACAGAATAAAAGATTTCATACGTTAATTTAGACAAACAATGATATTGTTAAATTTTACAAAAATTTATTTTCCTGTGGAAAACCTTTTCCACATGGTTCCCTTCCCAGAGTTGGAACTGAGGGGTTAGTTTGAATATCCTTTCAGACAACAGCCATTGGATGTAGTGTTATATGGAGACAAAGAATAGTTACAGAAGTAGTTGGATGTATATAATTTTCCATAAGGAAAAAAGAAAGTTAGATAAAATACATCTACTTCGTACTTAATCCACTATATTTATCAGTTACATTTTTCGCTTAAATCGATACTTATGCATTACTGAACACTTATAGTTAACGGTCACTTGTGTGTCCTTGAACACTTGGAGTCTGATTTGTCTAGGTCCACTTTTTACACTGGTCTAAGTTCACCGTGTGCATACACTTTTAAATGAAACGAGATTTTTTATCCACTTTATGAGAACAAGATTTGAGAGAAATTAATTTCAATGAACTATTGGAATAGTACTTAAGTGCATTTGATACGATTTCTGCAAGGTTTTGAACGGATATGGGTCGTTTGAGAACTTTTTTAGAACTTTGGAATTGACTAAACTCTATAGCGTGGAAGGTATAAAATTTCAAGGTATTGTGCAGTGAAAGGTTTACGTGTGGACATTTCTCTGGAACTGGAAGTACGGTTAAAGAAACAATTTGTAATTGTTGTAAGCCGACGTTATGATTACTGTTCTTCGTTTCGTGTATTCGGTCCTTTTGGAGATACGCGAGTGACTTTAGTGATGGAAGTTCCGCTTCTGAAATCAAAGTGGCAGATGGCTCCAGAAAATTGTGACCAATCGAATATTGAGGAACAGGCAGGAGTCTGAACGGGTGGGGCCAATCTTGGAGATAACTTTGAAGGGCGGTGGCCTATCGAGCTGCGAGATAATAGGGATAGAGAAGGATAAGAAAGACTTGAAACACAGATTAAGATGACAAGAACGAAGAAAGCCGATGAATTCTGAACATAAGTATTCCCAGAAGCTGTTTTATGGTGGTAGAAAGGAACATTTAGAGGAGGAGAAGGAAGGTTGGGGTCAATGCCGAGGTTCTTGACCCGTGGTTTGACCTGAGGAAGGGCCAAAAAGGAGACAGGAGAAAAATTAGTATCCTGTTTCATGGACGGGAAAAAGGAGGAAGATAAGTCTTCTGTTTAGTAGGAGAAAGAGAAGACTTTAGGCAGGTGTCTGAAATGGTACTGCCACATTTCGATTTCCAAACCTTCGGATTAGAAAGTACAGAATCGAATGAACGTTGTCCTGTAGAGCAATGCAAAGATGCATCATTCCCTTTGGTGGGAAGAGAAGAGTGGCAATTGTCTTCCGAATTCGTCAAAGACGCGTTGTTGGCGCGTAGCAAGATTTGAACCTCATTAAGACAATGAGACTCGAGGTCATAAGCCGAGCTTGCATCATGTCCGAGGGACATAGGCGAGTTCTCCGTGACTTTACGTAAATTTGCAGAGGAAGGGGGATCCCTCGGAAAATTCCCCTCATCGAGGACTTCACTCGTGATGTCTGGGACAGTTTATTCATAGAGCGTTTCCGTCGTGGGGTTTGAGACAGCCTCTTCATAGGGCATTTCCCTCGTCGTACTGAGGACACCCAGCGTATCGTGCATACTACACAAACTAACTGGATGGACAAGTGTATTCCGCGCTTGTCTTTCCGTACGAGCAACTTCCGACGGTGGAGTAGGTTCGGGTTCGCTCCCGGCACCTGTAGGCTTAGTCTCGGAATTGGGTGGAAAATCCTCTACCTTTGTTTGAAAACAGAATCAAGTCATCTCCCTTAAATAGGAATTCAAGCGAAATGACCAAACCGGAACTCAAAGGAGGCGAGTCTTCAGATTTATTTGGAATAACCGAAACTCTGGGAACTTCAAGTTCCTGCCTAGCTGTAACCGAAGGGAGTGACTCGCCCTCGATGGAGTCACATGGGTCTACTGTGAAGACATTCGAGTCTTCGTGCTCAAAATTACCAAAGATATGTTGGCTTTCTAGTTCCTTGTTCGGCGGAACTGGAACGGAACAAATGACGACTGATGAAAAATCTTCCAGATCTAATAGCAGTTCCTCTTTATTTTGAACTGGTTCCAGGGAGTAATTCGGGCTCTCTGAAACAATTCTTTCATCCTGGGTCGAAAAGAGCGAAGAGTAGGGGTGACACACGTACTCGAAAGGTGGGTTCTTTCCTCGAATTAGGCCTGCTTCTCTATCAACTGCTTGGTTGTTGACAGAAGTTTTCATGAAAATTTGGGAGCTCTCGTTGAAAAGCACCATTTCATGAGCCCAAGAAGGCGTTTCCGAAACATACGAACATACTTCATCGTCTGCGTCATCGATGGCTTCGCGCGGGGTCCAGAAAGCTTCCGACCATCCCGTTTTCCTTAATGCAGTCGCATTTATTGCGTCGCTGTAGCCTACCGGTTGGAACACTTGAGTAGCATAATTCCGAAAAGCGTTCAACGTAGTAAAACTTTCCAACAAGAATGGGTGCAAGACGTTCCTTGCGCAACCCTCTTCATCGTCTAGGAAGTGCGTAACCATTCGAAACTTCGCGATATCTTCGCGAACGTTATAATGAACATAATATCCCTCTAATGCGTCAAACCATTCGTCCACGTACGGGAGTAATACTTCACCATATTCTTCACTCGTCAAATATTATATCTATTCATTTTCTTCGAAAAAAACGACGAAGGACAGAAAAATGGACTTACAAATGAGGAAGACGAAGCGAAACAAAGAAAAACAAGAAAGAAAACTTATCCCTTATACCATAAATACAACAGAATTGAAACGAATAAACTTAAGCGTGACATTACATATTTCGATTTAAAATAAACACTTAATAAAGTCAGCCCAAACGAAGATGCAAAACTTGCCTGTCGATTTCGACCTATTACTCGAATTGTACGGACTCATTTTAATTTACCCCGAAAAAGCACAAAAAAAAACCCAGACAATTTGCGTACCAACAGAGTAACCGCAAACAAAAAGAAAAAAAGAAAAGACGAAACCTTGCGCATTTTGCTTAACGACGCAAAAGAGCGAGAGAAAAAGGAAAAACAAATCCTTTTCACGAGTCAACAAACAAACGCACGTACAAACTAAATACTGTATACGACAAGTTAGGTACAATTAATTTAAGAGTCCATTATAAAATGAAAAACAATCCAAAATTCCGTTCTCTGTTATGACAATGCGAGAAAATTCAAATAATAAAAAAAAAATTTCATACCCATTTAAAAAAAAAATAAATTGACCATATACTCGTACTTTGCAGAAACCGTTTTTTTGTTACAACAATAAAATATATATTTCACCTATATATTTATATACGCATATATTGCATGCAAAAAGAAACAAATCTGTCAAATTCCTTCTTCTTACAACAAAAAAAGAAGGTTGAATTAAATTGACTACACTTGAAACTGACTGACTTGAAACCTGACTTGAAACCTGACTGACTTGAAACCTGACTGACTTCAACCTGACTGACTACAAAATGACTGGCTTCAAAATGACTGACTTGAAATTGATTGACTTAAAAATGACTGACTTGAACTGCTATCATGTGGAGTGGGCTTCCTATTTCTTTCGGAAATCCGAACTAACTGATTCTCTTAGCATTAAGCATCTATTATCCTCTGGGGCGGTTGTCCCTCTGGATTCAACCGGCTGACTTGAACTGCTGTCAAATATATAACTCTCTGGGGCGGTTGTCCCTCTGGATGCAACCGACAAACTTGAACTGCTATCAAGTATTTCTATAAACTATCTCTTTCTCTATCCAAGAAATACACAATTAGTGCATAATTTGTGCATTATAATAATGCACAATAATTGCATAATAATTGCAAGTCAATTCAATTCAATAATTTGAAAAAAATTGTAAACACAAATAAAAAGTGTAAACAACGTTTCACTCGAATGTACGCGAAGGTACGGTACTATTATGTTTGGTACATAAAATAAAATTATTCTATACTAACAATAATAGTGAAAATAATTCTGTTTCAATAAAAAGAAATGTATCACTGGTGTAGTGAATGTTCACTGTGTTTCTTGTTAATTCTGGCTTGATACTCATTACACTGTACAACAGTGAAAAAAAACGGAAATGAGATTGTCATTTTTATAGCTAATTATATGCGTAGATTGCGAAAATAACACTCATTTATTTGTATCACCCACCGATTTTATGAAAATGACCCTATTTCATCGTATCATTTTGAGAACCACTGGTTCTCTGAACGCATCTTTTACATTTTGTTCAGTCATGCATATGCTGTGGTGGTGGTGTTCGGCTCTGTGTTTCCACTTTGATTTTATGAAAAATTTCTTTCATTAATCATTTAAAACAAAATTGTCAGCCATATTTTATCATAAATCGGTGCTATATATGAGTATTATTGAATAACAGCTATCAAATGATGTATATTTCACCGACAACGTCTATATTGTGTGAAATTGCAAATTGATCTATCATTTTCTTGGTTCTAGGAAATTTCGCCGCAAACATTTTCGCCGTAGGAAAATTCGCCGTAAACATTTTCGCCGTAAACATTTTCGCCGTAAGACAAATTCGCCGTAAGGACATTTCGCCGTAAATTTTTTTTAAAATAATCAATGGATGATTATTTAAGAAATTTATTTAACCAAACTATCACGACTTAACCTAACCAATCGTCAATGCCGTACAGTGAGTTTCAAAGTAAGATAAGGAATTTATTTAAGAAATTTATTTAACCAAACTATCACGACTTAACCTAACCAATCGTCAATGCCGTACAGTGAGTTTCAAAGTAAGATAAGGAATTTATTTAAGAAATTTATTTAACCAAACTATCACGACTTAACCTAACCAATCGTCAATGCCGTACAGTGAGTTTCAAAGTAAGATAAGGAATTTATTTAAGAAATTTATTTAACCAAACTATCACGACTTAACCTAACCAATCGTCAATGCCGTACAGTGAGTTTCAAAGTAAGATAAGGAATATTTAAGAAATTTATTTAACCAAACTATCACGACTTAACCTAACCAATCGTCAATGCCGTACAGTGAGTTCAAAGTAAGATAAGGAATTTATTTAAGAAATTTATTTAACCAAACTATCACGACTTAACCTAACCAATCGTCAATGCCGTACAGTGAGTTTCAAAGTAAGATAAGGAATTTATTTAAGAAATTTATTTAACCAAACTATCACGACTTAACCTAACCAATCGTCAATGCCGTACAGTGAGTTTCAAAGTAAGATAAGGAATTTATTTAAGAAATTTATTTAACCAAACTATCACGACTTAACCTAACCAATCGTCAATGCCGTACAGTGAGTTTCAAAGTAAGATAAGGAATTTATTTAAGAAATTTATTTAACCAAACTATCACGACTTAACCTAACCAATCGTCAATGCCGTACAGTATAAAGAATTTTAATTGTGGTAGACTGCTCGAAGCTAGGTAGACCGCACACTTAACCAGCACCGGCTATTATAAGGGTTCAGTTAAACTTTTTTTTTAATTTTAATTTTATTTTATTTACGGCGAAATGTCCTTACGGCGAATTTGTCTTACGGCGAAAATGTTTACGGCGAAAATGTTTACGGTGAATTTTCCTACGGCGAAAATGTTTACGGCGAATTTTCCGGTCACGCATTTTCTTATTTTACAGGTTTTTATTGATGTTATGCTATAATGCCTAGAGAGTGAAAAAATTCGCCAGACAGTTTTTGTTATATTTGTGGGACATTAACGTTAAAACAGTATAAAAGGAAGTTGACTTCTCATGTGAAAAAGCTTTATGAATTATACTTCGCATGCAAAGTTGGTGATCAGGACAATCACTGGGCGCCTCATATCTGTTGTGTGAGATGTACAAGCTCGTTATCTGCATGGTTCAAAGGCACCGGTCCTGGTCTGGGATTCGGTGTTCCAGTGGTATGGAGAGAGCCGCTGGACCATTCAACTGATTGCTATTTCTGCTTAACGAACATCACAGGTTTGAATCTTTTATTTTTCTGAATATACGTCAAATTTGGTGTTTTTAGCTCTGCATTATGTATTACACAATTATGTTATCTTAAGTAGTCAACAAGGTCTATTGTCTCACATTAGAGGTTGCAACAGAAAAGGGAAAAAGGCTATAGTCTACCCAAATCTTCGTTCTGCTATGCGTCCTGCGGAACATTCTACAGATATACCCATCCCTCGTCCTCCAGCTGAAATGCCGACCGATAACACAGACTCTGACAAATCGGAATCAGACGGCGAATGCTATGAAGCTCGAGACGAGTCCAAGAAAGAACAACATCTCATCACGCAACCTGAACTCACTGATTTGGTCCGTGATTTAATACTTACCAAGCAACAAAGTGAACTGCTGGCCTCACGTCTACAAGAATGGAATCTGCTGGCGGAAGAAGTTCGAATTACAGCATTCCGGAAGCGCTCCTTGGATTTGCAGGAATACTTCACAATGAAGAACAATCTTTGTTATTACATTGATATACATGGTCTGTTCGATGCTCTGGGTTTGTGCTATGAACCGAATCAGTGGAGATTGTTCATTGATGCATCTCTGTACAGTGTTAAGGGTGTACTGCTACACAATGGGAACAAAATGCCTTCTGTTCCGATCGCTCACTCAGTCGTCTTGAGAGAAACGTATGACAATGTTGCTTTTATTCTGGGCTGTATAAAATACAATGAACATGATTGGCTTATCTGCGCAGATTTGAAGGTTGTGGCTATTCTCAATGGATTGCAAACTGGCTATACGAAATACATGTGTTTCCTATGCAGGTGGGATAACCGAGCAAGGTCTGAACACTACATACGCTCAGTATGGCCGCCGCGAGACAATTCCTCACCTGGATCTCACAATGTTATTCACGAACTACTAGTACGAAAGGAAAAGGTTATCTTGCTGCCACTTCACATAAAACTAGGGCTGATGAAGCAATTTGCAAAGGCGTTGAAACAGGATAAGCCTGCCTTCAAATATCTAAAGGAAATTTCCCAAAAATATGTGATGCCAAGATTAAAGAAGGCATATTCGTCGGCCCTCAAATTCGTCAACTCATGCTAGACGAACACTTTGAAGCGGTGATGGATGAAGTTGAGTTGGCAGCCTGGCGTGCATTCAAAAATGTGTGCAACGGTCTACTAGTAAAGACTAAATACGACAATTATGCTGCACTTGTGGATCAACTTATCAACTCATACCAACGTCTCGGATGTAAGATTTCATTGAAAATTCATTTTTTGCATTCACATCTCTCATTCTTTCCGAAAACGCATCTGCTGTTAGCGACGAACATGGGGAGAGATTCCACCAGGATAGCCACAATGGAGAGCCGATACAAAGGGAAGTGGAGTCCTGTTATGCTGGCCGATTTCTGCTGGAATTTAAAGCGTGACCAACCAGAAGCATCACACAAACGCCAGCATAAATACAAATAATGAGTTGAAAACAGTATAATATGAGAGTTTTTGTTAATTTTGTGCATATATGTTGAAGTATAGCAATAATTAAACGGTTCCATATGACAAAGCCTCTCTGTTTATCAATATATTCTTATTTTTTGGTATGAAGATTTTAAGCATCCATTACAAAAAAACGTGACGTGATAGAAAAAAACTATTTTTAGATTTGGAATCAGCACACTCGAAATGTTAAGAATGGCCGAATGTTATTCCCGTTTTTTTTCTGAACCGAAAATTTATTGTACAGTGTTATTAACTGTTAATAATATTGACTTCTCAAATATTTAGAGATTAATTTTAAAAAAAGAGATCTGTACTTAACAAGATTCCTACGGCGAAATCTTTGAAGAAGTCTCCTGAAGACGTGTTTTGCTGACTACTTGTTCCTGGATGAAGAAAACGCGTCGCCAGATGTTCTATTTCCAGGGTCTGGAAGACTGGAAGAATCCTAGTTGCAAAGTCGCCAGTTATTCTATTTCCAGGGTTTGGAAGACTGGGAGAATACTGATGCAGGGTCGCCAGTTGTTTACCCCTCCGTCTATGGCCTTGATCGGTTCGAAGTTGACGGGGATTCTGGTTAGGTGGCAGCAACGGATTTGTTACTCTTGAGTAGCTCATACCGTATAGGGAATCGCAGTAGTTTTCTTCTATACTACTGTCCGACTTCTTATAACGTATCGGGAAATTATTTTTCTCTATTTACGACTAAGGCCTCTGAAGGTTCCCCGATACTTCTTATAACGTATCGGGAAATTACTTTTCTCTATTTAAGACTATGTTCTCTCTAAGTTCCTCGATTCTTCTTATAACGTATCGGGAAATTACTTTTCTCTATTTAAGACTAAGTTCTCTCTAAGTTCCTCGATTCTTCTTATAACGTATCGGGAAATTACTTCTCTCTATTTAAGACTAAATTCTTTGAAGAGAGCAAGGCTCGAAGGAGAAGACAAAGATATTTCTTACTATATTTTACTGCTAAAATGTTAAGGGTAACGCTCAGCCTCTAAGTCTAGTCAGAATGAACATTGGAGAAATTTTATGGGCTTTTATACTAATCTTCCTACTGATGTCATTATTATTTAACGCTGGTTTCTTTTTTTTTTGTTTTTTTTATTCTCAATAGGCTGATTTACTTTACAAAACATTTAAAGACAAAAATAATTTTGCTGAAGCAATGTGTAAACTGCTAAGGAAGAGGATTCCATATTTCATTTAAACCGTATATTGATAGCTCTGATGTTATCATGATCTGCCGAGTTAACTAAAAATGGAATTGAAATATGCTTTCTCATAATGAATTACAAACAAACAGGCACATGGCGAAAATTAAAGGCTTAAAATTAAAAATTAAACGTTAAGCAAGACAAGACTTCATCTTTTACAACGAAGAGAGAATGTATACAAAAAAAATGAACAAGATTACATTATTAAGCTAAGTCTACGAAAATGATTAAGTTGTTTAAACAGAAAGAGTTAACCAATTATAAAATAGAAAGCAAACCAAAAATTTATCCAAACTTGTGTCAGCGTTGTACGATTTTGGGTTTTGTACAAAAAAGATTAAGTAGTTTACAAGGAAATAATTCAACAATTATAAAATAGAAAGCAAATCAAAATTTTATCCAAACTCGTGTCATACGATTTTGGACCTGATATGTAAAAATGAATATATGAATAAGAATATAAGGCTTATATAAATATTACGAAGTATCATCAGAATTATATGAATGAAGGGATTATTCATAGTTCATTTTTACACACACACACTGTACCTTACCTTATGAACCTTATGTTGTTTCGTGCGTTGGTCTCTCTTCACACGGAGGTCAAGCTGGTGGCCCCGCCTCTAGGTCTGGCGTGGTGGAGGAGCGAGTTGCTTTCTTGCGCTCTCCACCGTACATGGCCAGGCACGCCCGGCTCATCTGGTACCGTCCTGAGCCAGGCATCCAGTCTTTTCTTGAAGACTTCAAATTTGACCCCCGTTACGTTTCTGAGGTCCTTAGGAAGCTGGTTGAAAAGTCTTGGCCCTCTGACAACCAAGCTATTTTCCTTCAGGGTTGAGGAGGTCCCTTGTCGGGCCTTTAATTTGGGAACACTACACATTCTCCCTTTCCTATTTTCCAGTGTTGTTTGAATGGTAATTGGGTTTAGTTTTAGGTTTGGTACCAGCTTTTCGATCATTTTCCATATGTAGATTATGATGTACCTCTCTCTTCTTCTTTCCAGTGAGTACAGATTTATTTTACGTAGTCTTTCCCAGTAGTTGAGTTCTTTGCAGCTATCAATCTTGGCTGTGAAATGCCTTGCGTTTCTTCTAGTTTATTAGTGTCTTCCTTTTTATATGGGGACGTCAAAACTGAGCACTACTCAAGTTTTGGTATAATCAGTGTTTTTAGCAGGGGAATCATTACTGTCCTGTCCCTTCTCTTGAACGTTCTTAGTACCTGTCCGGCGACTCTTTTTGCTTTATTTATCGCTATCTGATTTTGTGTTTCGAATTTCGCATCATCTGTCATTATTATCCCGAGATCAATCGCTTTCATGCTTCTCTGAATTTCCTGTCTATCTGGAGCATAATATGCAGTCTGTTTAAGTTCTTCTTTTCTACCATATCTCAAGAGCTGAAATTTCTCGGCGTTGAATGACATGTTGTTGTCTTCTGACCATTTGTATATTTTGTTCGTGTCCCTCTGCAAGGCCTCCACGTCATGTACATCGCTGATTTTTCTGCTGATCTTTGTATCGTCTGCAAAGGATGTTACTATACTATTGCTGTTTACTCCGCTGTCTATGTCTGTTAGCATGATAATGAACAGGAGTGGGGCCAGTACTGTCCCTTGTGGTACTGAGCTGCGTACTTCCGATTCTGATGATGATATACCTTGAATTTTGACGACCTGCAGACGATCACTAAGGAAGTTGTAGATCCATTTTCCCACTTTGCCTGTTATTCCCATATCTTTAATTTTATGTGCTATTATACCATGGTCACATTTATCGAAAGCTTTAGCAAAATCTGTGTATATAACATCGTAGTTGTCATTGCCTTCCAATGCATCTAGGATATTGTTGTAGTGCTCTATTAGTTGTGATAGGCATGATCTACCTGATCGGAATCCATGCTGATTTTCGTTGAATCTTTCCCGTGTCTCCAGGAAATCATAAATTTTCTCTCTAACTATTCTTTCAAATACTTTGGTGAGGTGGGACGTCAATGACACTGGTCTATAGTTCTTTGCTTGAGATCTGTCCCCTCCTTTATATATAGGGACAATGTTTGCTCTTTTCAAGATGCTCGGTATTTCCCCAGTGTCTAGGGATCTTCTCCATATCCAGTATAAAGGTGTAGCTATTTCATTTTTACAGTTTTTAATCAATAATGCGTTCCAATTGTCCGGACCTGCAGCTGAATGTAGTTTCATTTGTCTATAGCTCTCGCTACATCTTCTGGTGTAAACTCAAAGTCTGTTATATACTCTCCTTGCAATTCCTCTTCAAAGAATGCATTTATGTCAGGTATCGCTTTGTCACTTTTTGGGGTACTGAAAACTGATTCATATTGAGCTCTCAATGTATCAGATATTTCTTTTGGATCGTCGGTTAGTTCATTATTTCCCGTCCTTAAGGGCCCAATAGCGGCGCGCGTTTTTGTTTTCCTTTTTGCATAGCTATAGAAGTATTTTGGATTTTCCTTTATTGCTTCTACCGCCTTTTCCTCTTCCCTCTCTGTATGGTCCTTAATCAGGGCTTGTATTTCCCTATCGATACCCTCCAGTTTTTTTTTATTGCTTTCCTGTCATTATCTCCGCAGTTTCCTAACTTCGCCTCCACTCTCTTTCTTTTGCGGAATAGTCTTCTCTTTTGCCTTTCTAGCCAGCTCCTCTTTCCTTTTGGCTGTGATTTCGGAGCATATTTTTCTAAAATTCTCAGCGTTTTTTCCTCCAAGGTTGTTAGCATTTCTTCAGTTGTTTTATTCTCGAAAATTGTTCTCCATTCTATTTGGGCCATGTGCGATCTGATTGCTTCCCAATTTATAGTCTTCGAGTTTAAGTTAAAGGCCCCGAATTTACTTCTTTCCACAATATGTGTATTGTCTTCTAATGCTGCCATCATATTTGTTGATATCTCGATTAAGTTGTGGTCTGAGATAATGGTTGGGGTTATTTTTATATCAGCAATCAAGTTCGTGTTATTCGTGAATACCAGATCCAGGCAGTTATTTTTTCTGGTATTTTCTGTTATCTCCTGTGTCAGCATAAACTTTTGTGAGAGCCATCAACATTTTTGCTTGTTCCTGATCTTCTCTTGTGCCCCCCTTGTCCTGGTGAATATATATATTCCTATTCACCTTTTTGTATTTTATAAATGGGAAGTTAAAGTCTCCGCAGATCATTATATTGGGGGATGGAGGGTTTATGGCCTTTATTAGCTTTCTAATGTCATCAATGGCCTCCGAGAATTTTTCGGTTGGGGTGCTTGGAGGTCTATAGATGACTATTACTATCAAGTTTAGTTTTTCTATTTTCACTGCTAGGAGTTCCACATAGCTGTTTGATTTACTTATTATCGTCTCTGTCATATGACCTTCCTGTACATATATAGCACAGCCACCTTTCCGTCTCGTCGTTCTATCCGCTCTTAGTAAGTTGAAGCCCTCTATATTTATCTCTTTCTTATCAATACAATGTTCGCAGTTTTCACAATTTCCTTGGCAATCTTTAAGATGAGTTTCTGTGAGGCATGCGATGTCCGCCCTTGTTTCGTCCATAAATCCTTTCAGGTACGAAACCTTATTGAGTGATTGGTTTGGTCTTATTCCTTGAATATTAGCCAGGACAATTTTTATGTTCTCTGTTTTTCGTTGCCCCTTGTGCATTTCAAGTTCGTTTTCCTTCGATATCGCTTGATTCGTTGCTCTATGATCCTCCGAAAGAGATCCGTTTCCTCCTACTTGTATTGGTAGCTTCTTGCCCGGTAGCGATTTGGCTCGGGGGTTTCCAGCTGTGTCAACTGCATGTGGATGACATTTAGCATTCGTAAGGTGTCTGAGATGTTGAAAAAATTTTCTTGTTCGCTTATTGTGTTCCTATTGTTGTTCCTATTGTTATTTTTATTCCTATTGTCATTTAAACTTTTTCCTTTGTTCGTTGAGTCCGTCGGGAGATGTTGATAGTAGCATTTATTCCCGAATTTGCAGGTTCCATATTTTGCGTAAGTTCTGCAAATGTCCGGGTGGTAGAATTTACATCCGTCTCCAAATTTACAATGACCATTATTATAGAAGAAATTGCATATTGGGGGATGTTCATATATACATTGTCCTCTTTTAAATCTGCAATTATCTTTTATATAATACCTGCATATAATTCCTTCCCCATATTTACTCTTGGCTTTTGTTTTTTGCTCCTTATTGGGGGACAGTTTTACTTCGTTTTTGACTGCCCTCTTGTCTTGTCCTATTTGTGCTATTTGTGCTAGTTGTGTTTGTGTCCTTCGTTGCCCTTATGCTGTGTGTTGTCTTTACACTCTTTGTCGCCTGTGTGTTTTCGGCCTCGTTTTGTGACGGTATTTGAATTTTTCTATTTCGCCTTTCTCCGTTTCTTCCGTTTTCCACTGTTCTTTGTTTCCACTTTCCTCTTTCATTCTCTTCTCGTAGTCTCTTTCTGCTTTAAATACCGTAAAAGAGTTTAATTCGGTCAAGCAGTTCTCGCAGAAAAATTTTACCATTAAACTGCTTTGCGTTCGTTATAAGGGAGATTTTTTCATCTCCCCATTCTAGGCATTTAAAATCAAAAAGTAGCTGACAAAATCGCACCTCATCGCCTCTGTCTCATCTGTTGCAGCTTTACAGATACCACAGAGTTGCAGGTATGCATTAATTTCCATGTTGGTGAAGTGACTCAAAAAGGGGGTATTATGGGAGGTATTGGGTGGGGGATGACTCAAGCTGTGTGAGGGAAAGAATTTTCCGTTACTCCAGGGTAGGGGATGTGGCACGCTGTATACTTCTCACTGATTGGTCCTCTCGACTGTGGCTGCGGGGATAATGGGGGGATATTTGCGGGCACTTCAAAAACAAAACTTTCCTCACAAAGAGACTCGGAAAAAAAAAAAACAAATGCTGTATATATTAATTCACTTTGATTTTATTTACTTTTTTGGTATACGCCGCGATTTTTACTTTTTTAAAAAGAAATACCGCTATGCACTATCAATTAACTCACAATATCGGCACCGTTTAAAACTGATTAACTACTGGATTTTTACTGTAATAATACCGCTTTTATTCGAACTTCGATCGAAACACGTGTAACCGCCACAACAGCAAAACACACTGTGTGTGTATATATATATATTTATATATAAGAGGCGGGGCCACCAGCTTGACCTCCGTGTGAAGAGAGACCAACGCATGAAACAACATAAGGATAAGGTATATATACACACACATATATATATATATATATATATATATAATATATAATACTGTGTATATATATATATATATATACAGGGTGTTTGAAAACTTTCTGTACAAATTGTAATGGGGGATAGGCAACACCAAGACAAACCCTTTTCGTCTATAAGTGTATGTCCGCTGACGTCACCATTCGGCGCGAGAGGGCGCCGCTGCAATTGGCTAAAAGGTGAAGTGGGCTAGACTCGCGCTTGCCGCGGGCATTCTTAAATCGGACGTAGTACGCGTAACATGGAGCGCTTCACGACTGCTGAGATGGCTGACATGCATATGGTGTATGGGGCTGCCAATGGAAACGGAAGAGCTGCTGTGAGGTTGTACCGACAGCGCTTCCCAAACAGACGTGTGCCAAACCACCAAACGTTTGCGCATTTGCATCGGCGACTGCGAGAAACTGGAACATTCCAGCGTGCGAATTCCACACGAAGAGGGTAATCCCGAGGTTGTAATGCCTGGACTCTCTGACGATGAAACGGATGTAACTGCTGCTCGTGCAACACTCTCCAGACCAGGTCGTGGTTCACACAGAGGATACGTGCAACACCTCGCGTGCTTGCGCTTGGATTGTCCTCAAATCGCCGTAGGATTTCTTCTTCCATGTCAGGAGTGCGCACGTTTCTCTCCCGACCAGTGTCATGCATGTTTGCATGGAATGTTCCAGTTTCTCGCAGTCGCCGATGCAAATGCGCAAACGTTTGGTGGTTTGGCACACGTCTGTTTGGGAAGCGCTGTCGGTACAACCTCACAGCAGCTCTTCCGTTTCCATTGGCAGCCCCATACACCATATGCATGTCAGCCATCTCAGCAGTCGTGAAGCGCTCCATGTTACGCGTACTACGTCCGATTTAAGAATGCCCGTGGCAAGCGCGAGTCTAGCCCACTTCACCTTTTAGCCAATTGCAGCGGCGCCCTCTCGCGCCGAATGGTGACGTCAGCGGACATACACTTATAGACGAAAAGGGTTTGTCTTGGTGTTGCCTATCCCCCATTACAATTTGTACAGAAAGTTTTCAAACACCCTGTATATATATATATGTATATATATACATATATACATATATATATATATATATATATATTATATATATATATATACTGTATATATATTGTAGTGATTAATTCTTTAAGGGCCCATTCTTTCATTATTATAATTCATTATTTACTTTTCTTTTTATTCCATTTCCTTTTTACCTTTCCTCATTCTCTTTACACTCTTTTCACTTTCACTGTCGGTGTACTTTATAAGTACGGGTAGCGTCACCGAGTTTGAGGCGCCATTATAATTCAAACAATGCAAGGGAGACCGGGGGGAGGGTAATTTATACGTGTATTAACATTTTACCAACTTTTATTTATGCCGAAACGCTTTAGATAAACGGGGTAATGCGAGGGGGAAATTATCGTTAACATTCTAAGTCGGAGAGAGATATGAAATACTATTCTAAATTCACAACAACATCTTAACACCAAAAAAACACCTTAATACGCTCAAGGCCATCCGATGACAGCCGGGCATTCCTACCCAGCCTCTAGCCTGTGTTCAGGCGTTGCCAACTCGTATTTCTATTTTTTTTATAAACAAACCATTATTTATCGTAATTACATTTATTAAAATTATTATCTTTACTAATTTCTTATAATCAAAACATTCTATTTTTTAATTAGACATTACTACACTCGCATCACCCACTTGAAAATAAGTTTTACACATGGAAAACTTATTAATATCGTTTAACAAATTTATTTATTTTGCAGTTTTGTTTTGTTTATTTTTGTTTAACAAGTTTACAGGAGAGACAAGAATTCACTTCAATGACAAATTCCACGCATTAGATATTTTGTATCATTTTATAAAAATCGAAAACATTTGCATAAAAATAACATTTCACACTAGTAATCAATTTACAATCTTTAACGCATCTGTTACGTGGAAAACAACGGATAATTTTCTAAACACTGGTTATACAAATTTCAAGTTCACAATCTATTCCAGCGATTCCTTATCAAAGATCGCTTTACATTCGAAACAATTATTTATGCAGTTACATAGTTACTATCAGGGCAACATAGACAAAACAAGAAAACGTTTTTATATACTGTAAAATACTGACCAGACCGCACATACTATTTCACGAAACGAAACAAATATGGGCAATAATCGCACCCTTTCACTTATAATTTCATTCCATAACAATCAGTACAATAATAGCTGGACGTTGTTTAGATCACAATCCGCACAGTTGACAACGGACTTCTTCAATTTTCAATCGCAGCTCTCTTGCTCACTTCGCTAGAATGCAAGGGATTGCATCACCATGCAACAGGTTAGCACGCTTGAGGTTGGTTCTGCGCTCTCTCCAAATGGCGAAAAAAAAAACAAGAGAGACGTCCAATTCTAAGAGGATCAGGGGGTGGGGAGATATACTGAAAGTGGAAGCACGTACCGGAATTGGACGGAATTTGCAATTCTAGAAGTCGATGAATCAACTCGCTCGTCTCATCTCGACTTTTGTCGGTGAACGCTGCTCTTCCTACGTCCAGCTGAAAGACTCTCTTACTGGCAATAATCAAACGATCACTTCGCCGTAGGCGGTTTCGCAACGAACCTACTGTATGTCTGTATGAACAGTAAAGCCTTAGACACTCGTTCAAACTCTCGTGGTTTGCCTACCGAGTGCTAAAACACATATTTAGCGAAGCATCGAGCAGCGTGACCAGCTACTGCCCAAAAAATACCAGTAGACCATCTTCGACCGAAACTGTCCTGTGCCAAGACCCTGCACATTAGGTTTCTCTTCTCTCTTCTCTTCTCTTCCGAAACTCTCCTGCGCCAAGTCCCTGCGCATTTGGTTTCTCTTCTCTCACTCTTCTCATCTCCTCTCTCATCGATGATCGATCACCTATCGGGTCAACTAAACTCAATGGATGGAATTTGGATCCAACTTAGCTGCCTCCAAATCGAACCTCTCGAAATTTTGACAAAAAATTATTCGAAACGTTTGTACTGCTACTGATTATCATTTCATATTTAATTTACCGAATTTTCTCGACATTTCACTTCGAAACAATAACTATAATTTGCTCTGGCGAAATTCACGGACAAAAATGAGAAATCTCAAAATTTCGCAAAAATGTAATCACGCCTAGCTACCAATAAGATCACTTATGGCAGTTACACCGGAGTAGATAAAAAAAATTCATCAAACGCACGAAACAATACTACACAGTAGAAATATAAAGCGCCCATACATAGTATCCGTTATTATAATTTAGCAAATATTATTATTCAAACTACCTTCAGAAATTACATCGATACATTTAAATACAAAAGACAAAAATAAAACCCAGAAACTTCATGCCATCAATTCTCTGAAAATCACGAACCCTCTTACATTTTGGGGGAAGCACACATAGATACCACAGAAAACGTTACTGGCCATCTAAAAGGCTCCATCTCCGGATAACACTCTAGCTACAGTTTCAACGTTTCAACTGCATGAGTAACCCCAACTGAAGTTTAAAAAATAAAAATTTTCAAAAACAATCATTAAATATTAAAAATTTAAATATTAATAGCGAAAAGTTACTTTAATTCATTAATTCCAACTTGAAACGCTAAATTTCACAGGAGGAAAACTCGTAATTCACAAATTACATCTGAGAGACAACTCGCTCCTTCAACACAAAACCCAGTATGGTTTGTAAATTACAAAAATCCTACAATTTATCGTTTCTAAGTGAAACTAACTACAAATTTATATCGTTATGCTAAGTAAGAACATATTATAAACCCAAAAATACACGCAACCTACTTTGTAAACAAAAAACCAAAACAAATCATTGTATAATGAAGAGTGTTCGCTTTGTTTGTAAGCGAGCCTCTATAAAAATATTCCTAACCGAATTTACTGCAGTACATCGGGAAACAATTTTTGTAACATTTTCTATGCAAACGCGCGAAAGTAAAAAAAAATTCATTTTCAATACCCAAAATAAAACGTTAAACAAAAAAAACCACTCCCTAACACAATAAAATCTAATTTCAGAATTAAAAAAATTTAAACAGCCTAACCATACAAAATATCATTCGGAATTTGTCTTGAAAATGAAAGAAAGAAAAAAAAATTGACAACAACAATCAGCCTACCTATAAATATATAAAAATTAATGAATACATGCAAATAAAAAACATTAATTTATCAAAAGAATTTTCGAAAACAATTTCTCTATTTCAATTTAATTTTCTATCTTTTTATAACAAATTTTGCTTATTTTGAAGTCTCTCACAATTTATATACGGCAAGCATAATAAACTTAAACAGTCCGAATTTGACCCAGTATAAATTAGTGTCTTTAACGATTATTTTTCGACTTTAACCATAAAATTAACTTAACAGTATAAAGCGAACTAAAAAACTACAAAGCGATCCTTAAAAGTAAACGCATTTGATGTTGATATGTCGGACTGTAAATCCATTATATACATCCAGTCGAAGAATAATCTTAAAACCTACCTAATAATTCTGGAAAATTTTGTTAGGTACATGTTCATTCTTTTACAACTCGCTACTATATACATAATACACCTAGAAATGCGTCACCTATACGCTCAAACATTTTAAACCTTACCGTATAAAAATGCATGTCACAATCTATTTAAACAACTAAAATAATTTAATTCATATAAGTAAGTGTAAAATTTATTTACCAATCATTATTATTATTATCATCACAATTTTTACTAATTCAGAAAATGTAAACACCAAAAAAAATTTAAACACAAAATAGGTAAGCTTTTAGACGAGTAAAAGTGGAAGGGAAAGGAAAAAAAAGGAATGAGTCACCGGACAGCAATTATCAATTTTGAAATTTCTCTCTCCGACCGATCTCCTCCTTTACAGTATATATTGGGACTATGTTTGCGTTCTTCAGGATGGCCAGTATTTCTCCCGTGTCTAGTGGCCGTCTCTATATCTACTATATGGGCTCAGCGATTGCATTCTTGCAGTTTTTGATCAGTGTGGCATTCCATTTATCCGGTCCTGCCGCTGAGTGTGTTTATAGTTTCCCTATGGCTTGTGTAATATCATCCGTCGTAAAGTCGAAATCCGTTATACTTTCCCTTGTGGTTTTTCTTCAAAGAACACGTTTCTGTCGCATATCAATTTTTCAGTTTTTGGGATACTGAAAGATGATTCGTACTGAGCTCTTAATATTTCAGATACTTTTGTTAGATCATCAGATAAAGCACTGTTCTCATTTTTTAAAGGTCCGATAGTCGCAAGGTTT
>JAJOZX010002698.1:0-267500 GCA_023014485.1 Bathynomus jamesi | reverse complement strand
CATGTAAAATACGTCCAAATGTATTTTTTTTCTTTTTTTCTTTTAAGTGCGTTGACCCTCACAAGACATTCATTAGGCTTACAGTAGTTGAGTGGTCGAATTCGCGAATCACAGCAGAATTGAACGTTTCTAAGATAAACAACATCTTTCGCTCTGATCCACATTCATAACATATTATAATGTAATATAACATATTATGTTGTATATAAATTATCTTGTCATGTCTCATGTACTTGTGTTGTACTAATAACCATATATAATAACCATATACAGTGCCCGCGAAAAGTATCCGATCACCCTTGAAATTTGTATTTTTTACATAAAAAACAATGTTTAAATGTATACTAACCTTATATTAGTATTTTGTCATCTGTCCTTTGGTTTGGATGACTTGTTCTAGACGTTTTGGCATGGATTTAATCAAGTTTTGACAAACTTCCACTGATATTTCCTTGCACCATACCTTTTTGATGGCCTCTTGTAATTTTTCGACTGAGCCAGTGTCGTGGCATTCAACCTTATTTTTTATTATTAGCCACAGATTTTCTATCGGATTGAGATCTGGACTATTACCAGGCCAATCCAAAATATCAAATTTATTGTCAGTAATCCATTTTGTCACTATTTTGGCCCTGTGACATGGTGCACCATCATGCATGTATGTTTTTGTCCTTTGGATTGCCATTGCCATTGGAAGTTTATCCTGTAGCATTGCTAAATACCGTGCACCATTCATAGTTGTGTTCTTCGGAAGAAAATATAAGTTTCCACGCCCATAGTAACCGAAACAACCACAAACCATCACACTTGGAGGGTGTTTCATTGTCTTTAGGGTGTATTTAGGGTCCATCCTATTTGAGCCAATAGGCCGGCGAACCTTTTTTGGACAACTTCTGAATGTCAAAAATGTCGACTCATCGCTAAATAAAACCACCTTCCAGTCATCAACAGTCCAATGAATGTATTTTTACAAAATGCGACACGTTTTTTACGCATTTTTTCATTAATGAACGGTTTCTTAGCAGCATGGCGAGATGGTAATCCGAGTTCTTTTGGAGCCGCTCCTGGATAGTTCGTTCAGAAACACCAGATAACAAATTATTCATATTAAATTTTATTTCTTTCGCAGTTATTGTTGGGTTTTTCAATACTAAACGTTTCATAAGTTTGTCTGTTCGCGAATTTGTTTTTTCTCGGTCTGCCAGATCGTTTTTTAGGGACTGGCGTGGTTAGGCCACCATTGTTCTTAGCCCGTGAAACCCAAATTAACGGTACTTTGGGATATGTTTAATTCCTTAGCTATCTGTCTCTGTGATTTCCCACATGCATGCAAAGCAACAATAGCACCTCGACAATCACTCTTAAGTTGTTTTTTAGCACACATTATATATAAATTTTATTTACACCACTTTCTGTAAAAAAAAAAAAAATCAAGAAATTTACACAAACAGTGAAATCTGACAAATTTGAGACACAGCCACCCGCAACGAAGGCTACCAGAACACTAATTTGAGAATGCATTGGATAGCTCTCATATCAGCGAGCAACCTCAAAGTTACCAGATGTCGCTAGAACAAATAGAAAGTGAATTACGTGTCTCTGAATATCAAGGGAAAATATTGTATTTTCTTGAGTGATCGGATACTTTTCGCGGGCACTCTATAATCTAACCATATAATCTGACCATATAATCTAACCATATAAATCTAACCATATAATCTAACCATATAATCTAACCATATATAATATTATATATATATATAAAAAACACTGTAAGAATGGTAACGACGTAATGCACTTCAATGAAACTATAATGAATGTAATGACTTTATATATAATGTAAGAATGTACTTTAATAGAAATGTAAGGGACAATCATAAGCGAATGGGAAGTAATCCACAATCGAAATCATAATTGTAATAAACCCAAACAAAAATGTACTCAGTCGTGAAAATGATATCGCCTTCAGAAATGAAGACGTGGCAAAAAAAAAAAAGATTAGTTATTATTTTTATTTATTTTTTTATTTTTATTTGGAAACTTTCAAAACACCTGATCGTATTTAAAAGGGGGGAAACTTAACCTCCAACTGCCATCCCCCAACATTCAGGCATATTTTATACATGTATTTGTAAAAAAGGACACTTCATTACGGCTCTCTGCTTTGGTCACTGCTAAGAGACTCCCCTTGTTAGCAGCCTCGCTGCGGGGAGGGGGCAGAGGCCCCTTGCCTCCTTAATATTTTTAGATTCCGGCCTGAGCTATGGTCGAAAGAGGTCGAACCTCTACCCCTGTAAAATTCAGACCACTACCTGTAAATTTTTAAGAAGAAAATTACAGTAAGAGAAACTTTTTTTATTTTCCCCTCGAGTTGGGCTATCTTCAGAGGAATTTAGTCAAGAAAGTAGAAGTATCTGGTATTATTGAAAGAAAAGAATTAACAGAGTGTCGACCCCATAAAGCGAGAGAAAAGAATTAGAAAGTTATAGAAGAAAAGTATATAGAAGAAATATCCGTTGCTTGCCTCCGTAACTAGAACTCCCGTCGATCCGAACCAACCCAGGGCCATAGACGGAGGGGTTAACAGACTGGCGACCCTATAGCCAGGATAAAACACACAGAAGAAGGAAGATAACAAGACTGGACCCTTTACCAGGATCTTAACAGATTTTAAGAAGAAGATTACTTTAAGAAGAAGATTACTTTGAAGAAGATTACTTTAAGAAGAAGATTACTTTAAGAAGAAGAAGATTTTAAGAAGAGGCCACTCTTTGGCCAAGATAGAAATTACCCTGCATCAGGATAAAACCAGTTGACCGGCGTGTCACGACTTCTAGTTCGTAACATCCACCCTTGAACCGGTGCGTCACGACTCCAAGTTCTTCACGCCTAGTTTTCATCCAGGAACAAGTGGCCAGCAAGACACGTCTTCAGGACACGTCTCTAAGGATTTCCCCATAGAAAATTTTGTTAAGTACAATTGTTTCTTGAGTAATTTATAAACACTTGAAAAGTCAGTATTATTAACAGTTAATAATGAGTATTAAGTCAGAATTTACAAGAAACACAGTGAACACTTCAGACACTAGTGATACATTTTCCTTAGTGTAACAGAGAGTTAATTGTAACAGAGAGTTAATTGTAACAGAGAGTTAATTGTAACAGAGAGTTAATTTCAAAGAGAGTTAATTTCAAAGAGAGTTAATTTCAAAAGAGAGTTAATTTCAAAAGAGAGTTAATTTCAAAGAGAGTTAATTTCAAAAGAGAGTTAATTTCAAAAGAGAGTTAATTTCAAAAGAGAGTTAATTTCAAAAGAGTTAATTTCAAAAGAGAGTTAATTTCAAAAGAGAGTTAATTTCAGTTATTTTCACTGTTATATTCAGTATAGAATAATTTTATTTTATGTACCAAACATAATAATACCAGAGTGAAATGTTGTTTACATTTTATATTTTTGTTTGCAAATTTTTTTCAATTACTGAATTGAATTGACTTGCAAATTAAGAGAGAGAGAGTTTACAGAGAGTTTATAGATTTAGAGAGATATTTGAAGTCAATTTTAGTTGCAAATAAGTTGCAAGTCAGTTTGAAGTCAGTTTTAGTTGCAAAGAAGTTGCAAATAAGTTTTGAAGTCAGAAGGTTGCGTCAAGATGGACAACAGCCCCAGAGATTTATAGAAATACTTGAAAGAGGTCAAGTCAGAAGGTTGCGCCAAGATGGACAACCGCCCCAGAGATTTATAGAAATACTTGACAAGATGTCAAGTCAGAAGGTTGCGCCAAGATGGACAACCTCCCACAGAGACTTATAGAAATACTTGCAAGAGGTCAAGTCAGAAGGTTGCGCCAAGGGACAACCGCCCCAGAGACTTATAGAAATACTTGGCAAGAGGTCAAGTCAGAAGGTTGCGCCAAGATGGACAACCGCCCCAGAGATTTATAGAAATACTTGCAAGAGGTCAAGTCAGAAGGTTGCGCCAAGATGGACAACCGCCCCCAGAGATTTATAGAAATACTTGACAAGAGGTCAAGTCAGAAGGTTGCGCCAAGATGGACAACCGCCCCAGAGACTTATAGAAATACTTGCAAGAGGTCAAGTCAGAAGGTTGCGCCAAGATGGACAACCGCCCCCAGAGACTTATAGAAATACTTGGCAAGAGGTCAAGTCAGAAGGTTGCGCCAAGATGGACAACCGCCCCCAGAGATTTATAGAAATACTTGACAAGAGGTCAAGTCAGAAGGTTGCGCCAAGAGGGACAACCGCCCCAGAGATTACAGAAGCCAGTTTTGAAGAAGCCAGTTTTGAAGAAGCCAGTTTTGAAGAAGCCAGTTTTGAAGAAGCCAGTTTTGAAGCAGTTAGTTTTGAAGCAGTTAGTTTTGAAGCAGTTAGTTTTGAAGCAGTTAGTTTTGAAGCAGTTAGTTTTTAAGAAGTCAGTTTTTAAGTCCCAAGTCATTTCAATGCAGTCAATTGAATTCAACTTTTTCTTTGTAAGTTAAGAGAATTTAATTTAAGAAAATGTAATTTAAGAATTTAATTCAACCTTTTTTTTGTGTTGTAAAAGAGAATTTAATTCAACCTGAATTGACCGGGTTGCGTCTTTAGTTAACCTTTCGTTGTTTTGTTGTAAGAAGGAAATGGACCGATGTCTTTTCTTTTTCATGCCATTGTTGCGTATATAAATATATAGGTAAAATGACATATTTTATTGTTGGCAACCAAGACCGTTTTTACAAATGTTGGTAACGAGTTTTATAATTATTGCGATTATATGATGACAGAAATAGTGTAATAATTAATCGATCATGTACCTAATTTATCTTGCTCTGTACGGTCGGGAAATTTACCCGTAGGACCGCACATACCCTAAATTTCAGTTGTGTTTATTCTTTTTTGTCATTTAATTTTAATAAAACTTCTACACAATAAAACATATGTATTTATCATATGCAAACAAGTTTTCAGACTAAAATATCAAATAATTCAAATTCTATCAACATTCAACGAAAGAGTATGATTTTTCTACTTAACATGCAAAAAATTATTAAACCTTTTTAATATTTTTTTTTTATATAAAAATAATTTTAAATGTAAAATTTACCTGTAATTTAGAATTTTATAATAACTGACCTGGAGCTTAAAGGATTTTATAATAATAATAATAATGATAATAATAACAACAATAATTGACTCAAAAGATTTTATAACCCTAAACCCATCTTAAATTATTATACATTATTTTTAAACTTTGTTAATTCAAAAACCTTCCAAATCTCTACACATACACACGCATGTATGCACACTATATATACTATATATACAAACCTTATTCTAAAATCATTCGATATCACAAACTATTTCATAGCGTGTAGGTGCTAACTCTGCTATTTATATAGTCCTAAGCATTTTTGCTTACTATATATAAATTTTTGCTCAGGCATTTATTCAGTTAATTTAAGAATCCTCTCCGCTAATCTATCCCTCAAATTTATAAGATACACACTTTGTATCTAATACACACACATACACACTAGACCACAGGTCTATACATCATCCATTACGTAATTCGATTTTTACCTACAATAGTCAATAAAATTAGTTATAGACTGCACGATCAGGGTAACTTTGGAAAATAATTTATATTTTTCCCTTTTACCTACTATTCAGTATGTATGTAATTTTCCCCACAGAAATTTTTTTTTAAATTAACAATACCATTCTTTGCCTAACTTAATTGTTTGTCCAAATTAATGTATTAATCCTTTTATTCTGTTTGCATAAATTAAAGTATTAATCTTTGAATTTTTTATATTATAATAACTCACTTGTTCTGTATAAAAACTTGTAATGTAAAGAAAAAATTCGTCATCTAACTTGAAGTAGTTAGGATGTTATTTTCTCATTTGTATTGTATTAATGGTACCCTATTAGATTATTGTATAAATATCATTTTTAAAAGGGGAGAGCAATGTAAAAATGGACAATGAATAATCAATATTCATTTTTACATAAGAACCAAAATCGCTTAACGCGAGTTTGGATAATAATTTTACTTGTGGCTTCCTATTTTTGTTCGTGTCAAAACCCTACGATCTACCATACCTATGGTTTAGTCGTATCCATTTTTATTTGTTATAGAAGTTATTAATTAATTATGATTGTCTTGCATCTCACCCTCGTCCCTAGATTATGCATACACATTGCATATAACAGGATTGGAACCCGTAGTTGTACTTCTTAGTCATTAATGCCCACTCTTTGCTCTAATTCGTTCTTGTAAATCTTCCTAATAATGATTTGTATTATACGTACAAAATTCAATAACTATGACGTCATAAAGTAACTTAATTCTCTTCACGTTTTCCATACCTTGAACACTGAATCACGTGTTTAGTATTTGGACATCTTCCGTATTGAATGTATGGTAAATTCTTTTCATAATAATAATAATAATAATAATAATAATAATAATAAAAAGAAAAAAACTTCATTCTCTATACATCATTATTTATGTTGTTTCCTACCTATTGTCTACTGATACCTATCAACCTATCAGTCCATATTTTACGCGCGTCTATATTACGCACACAACCTATTCTGTTACTTACATGTAAAATACGTCCACATGTATTTTTTTTTTTTCTTTTAAGTGCGTTCACCCTCACAAGACATTCATTAGGCTTACAGTAGTTGAGTGGTCGAATTCGCGAATCACAGCAGAATTGAACGTTTCTAAGATAAACAACATCTTTCGCTCTGATCCAAATTCATAACATATTATAATGTAATATAATATTATGTTGTATATAAATTATCTTGTCATGTCTCATGTACTTGTGTTGTACTAATAACCATATATAATAACCATATATAATCTAACCATATAATCTGACCATATAATCTAACCATATAATCTAACCATATATATATATATAAAAACACTGTAAGAATGGTAACGACGTAATGTACTTCAATGAAACTATAATTGAATGTAATGACTTTATATATAATGTAAGAATGTACTTTAATAGAACTGTAAGGGACAATCATAAGCGAATGGGAAGTAATCCATAATCGAAATCATAATTGTAATAAACCCAAACAAAAATGTACTCAGTCGTGAAATGATATCGCCTTCAGAAATGAAGACGTGGCAAAAAAAAATAAGATGATTATTTTTTTTTTTATTTATTTTTTTTTTTTATTTGGAAACTTTCAAACACCTGATCGTGTTTAAAAGGGGGGAAACTTAACCTCCAACTGCCATCCCCCAACATTCAGGCATATTTTATACATGTATTTGTAAAATGAAGGACACTTCATTACGGCTCTCTGCTTTGGTCACTGCTAAGAGACTCCCCTTGGTAGCAGCCTCGCTGCGGGGAGGGGGCAGAGGCCCCTTGCCTCTTAATATTTTTAGATTCCGGCCTGAGCTATGGTCGAAAGAGGTCGAACCTCTACCCCTGTAAAATTCAGACCACTACCTGTAATTTTTAAGAAGAAAATTACAGTAAGAGAAACTTTTTTTATTTTCCCCCTCGAGTTGGGCTATCTTCAGAGGAATTTAGTCAAGAAAGTAGAAGTACCAGAGTATTATTGAAAGAAAAGAATTAACAGAGTGTCGACCCCATAAAGCGAGAGAAAAGAATTAGAAAGTTATAGAAGAAAAGTATATAGAAGAAATATCCGTTGCTTGCCTCCGTAACTAGAACCCCCGTCGATCCGAACCAACCCAGGGCCATAGACGGAGGGGTTAACATATATATAGTATACCTATATATGTGTGTGCGTCTATATATATATATACTCTATGTATATGTATATAATATATACTCTATATATATATATATATATATATATATATATAAATAATATATGTATACTGTGTGTATATATATATATATATATATATATAGTGTATATGTTATAATGTTTAATGTTTCAGACCAACAAAGACTAGGATCCACTCATGGCTGATCTACCTAACTGTGTTCGTAATTGTGTATTGTGCATGTCCTCCATGGTGGCGGAGGGCACCTACAAGTTTTCGTGGGCTCCGGACCACAAAGCCTTAATTTTACTCCCTTAAACTACACCCAATCTCTCAACATATGCGTCTAATCGATTTTTAAACATGTGTATAGACGTGCTACTAATTACTTTTACCGACAATGTATTGCAGCTATTTACTATTTTATGCGTAAAAAGTTTTTGCAACTGCTGTCTCGAACCTTCTAATATCAACTTACACCCGTTATTTCTAGTTCTATTATATTGAGATATTTCTAAAAAACTATCTCTAACTACGTTATCGAGCTCATTCATAATTTTGAAAACCTTGATTACATCACCCCTTAGCCTCCTAGCCTCGAGTGTTGTCAATTTTAACTCTTTAAGCATATCCTCGTACGACTTCGACCTAAGCGACGGAATCATCTTAGTTGCTCGTCTTTGAACTCATTCGAGTTTGTCTATATCTTTTCGCATATGCTTATTCCAAAATTGGATCGCGCACTCCAAATGGGGTCTAACTAATGATTCATAAAGAGGAACTATAATATCGCGTGATTTGTACTCAAAATTCCGAGCTACAAAACACTGTTCGCTTTATTGACCGCTGCTCTACTTTGTTTCGCTACTTTTAAATCACCAGTGACTACATCTCCTAAATCTTTTTCCTGCTCTTCGCTTGCTAACTCCTTCCCTGACATACTATACGCAAAATTACCGTTACGCGAACCTATATGTAAAATTTTGCACTTATTGACATTAAATCTCATTTGCCATGTGACTGACCAATCAACGATTTTATTCACATGTTCTTGGATTTTACCTCTATCTTCGTCATTAATCGTCCTACCACTCAGCTTCGTGTCATCCGAAAACTTTGAAACTGTACTGACTAGGCCGACATCTAATTCGTTAATATATATAACAAAAAGCAAGGGGTCCAATACAGAACCCTGAGGAACGCCGCTCGCTACATTAGCCCAACACGACTCCGCTACATCAACGACCACCCTCTGTTTCCTACCTCGCAACCATTTTTCTATCCAATTTATTAATACACCCCTGATTCCATGAGCCTTAGTTTTTTCAATGAGTCTTTTGTGCAGTACGGTGTCAAACGCTTTTTGAAAATCTAAATACACTACATCAACCGCCCGATGACTATCGTAAACGTCAACCACGCTTTAAAAAAATTCTAAAAGATTAGTTAAGCAAGATTTGTTTCGCCTAAAACCGTGCTGCGTATTTCTAACCAAGTTATGCAATTGTAAGTGTTCGACTGTACGATCCCTAATTATTGATTCGATTAGCTTACCTAAAACAGACGTTAAACTGATTGGCCTATAATTTCCAGCTGCACATTTATCGCCTTTCTTAAAGATAGGTGTTACGTTTGTTAACTTCAAATTATCTGGTACGCACACCCTCATAAATAGACGCATTAAAAATCTTTGTTAGCGGCACAACAATGTTATCTTTAATTCTTTTAGTTTATGGGATATATGGAATCCGGTCCCGGTGATTTACGCATTTTCATTTTATCAATATAGCGAATTACCTCCCCTTCACTAACCACGAAATTATCCAAAATATTACCATTATCAACACTTATTATGTCTATGACCGTAGGGATATTCGTTATATCTTTTATAGTAAAAACTGACGTAAAAAATTCGTTTAGCAGCCATTTCCTTGTTTTCAGAAATTAGCTCTCCGTTAACATTTTTCACCGGCCCGAAGACACTTTTTACTGGATTTCTATTGTTGACGTATTGAAAGAATCGTTTGGGGTTTTCTTTACCGTCACGAGCTATGGAGATTTCAAATTCGCGCTTGGACTTTTTTATTACACTTCTCGCTTCACGCCTTAGAGATATGTAGTTGTTTCGTACCCACAAATTGTCTTTATCGCACTTATGTAGCCTATAAACCCTATCTCTACTCTTTATAATATCTCCTACTCTAGAAGTAAACCACATGGGCTTGTTGTTTACTTTCGCACGCTTAATTTTGTACGGTACACATTCCTCATTTATAGTCCTAAATAGTGTATATATATATATGTGTGTGTATATATATATGTATGTATATCTACTGCATATATTTTTATATATATATATATATATATATATATATATATACTCTCTCTCTCTCCTCTCTCTCTCTCTCTCTCTCTCTCTCTATATATATATATATATATATATATATATATATATATATGTTAACCCCCCTTTATGGCCCTGAGTCGGTTCGGATTCGACGGGGGGTTCTGGTTCGGAGGCAAGCAACGGATGTTTCTTCTTTATACTTTTCTATAATTCTTTCTAATTCTTTTCTCTCGCTTTATGGGGTCGACACTCTGTTAATTCTTTTCTTCCAATAATAGAAGATAGCCCAACTCGAGGGGGAAAATAAAAACTTTCTCTTACTTTGGTTTACTTCTTAAAAATTACAGTTGGTACTCATTTAACAAGGGTAGAGGTTCGACCTCTTTCGACCATGGCTCAGGCCGGAATCTAAAAGTATATTAAGGAGGCAAGGGGCCTCTGCCCCCTCCTAATGAGGTGCTAATCTGAAGTACAACGATGAAGTGCTAATCAGAAGTCTAATGCAGAAGTGCAATAAATGAAGTCCTATGATGAAGTGCTCCTAATTTTACAAGTACATGCATAATATAGTCTAATGTTTGGGGGAGACAATCGAAGGTTAAGTTTCCCCCCTTTTTAAATACATGTTCAGATGTTTTTTTTGGAAGATTTCAACTAAAAAGAATAAAAAAAATAAAAATAAAAAAAGAACAACTATCGCTGATTCTACATTCCTGAAAGCGATATAATTTCGTATTAGCACATAAGCACAATTTTGAGTACATGACTGAGTACGTATTAATTTTGGTTCATTACAATTACGATTACAATTACCAATTAATTCATATTCACTCATTGTTTAATTACACTTCTATTAAAGTACATTACATCAATTACATTATATTAAAGGATTACATTTAATTACAATTTTAGCAATTTGTTAATTGACATATCTACTACTGAAATAATCTAAATAGGTGATACCATTGATATAATGAAGGGGAGTTAACCGTTGTTCTATAATTTAAAGGGGATTAACAACAATGTTATATATTTATAGTTAACAATAATTACGCCAAATTATGTTAAATAATATTAGAACCTGGTTGGTTATAAGAGTTTGAAAGTCTAATTAGCCAGCGATGAGGAAAGCGGAGGAAAATACGATATTTATGATAACGTAATACATAAGTAATACGGAATTTGAATGACAGTTAGGTAGAAATAGTAAGTACAAGTAATGAGAACGGGGATAACTATGTGACGTAAGCCGATAACGAACTAGTGGCCAGGCAGAGAAACAATACAGTATATTATAATAACATAACACATAATATAACATAACACATGATAATGTTATAAATTCGAAGCAAAGCGAAAGGAGACTTTTTAACTTTGAGCGTTCGAATTCTGCTGTGATGAGCGGAATTTCGATAATTTAATCTCAGCATTTTTGAATATCTTGCGATAAAAATGATTATTTAATAAAAATTACATACGATAATGGTCAAGCTAAAATATGGACGTATGGGGGCGGGGATATGGTCGAATAATAGTTATATTTATACTACATAACATAAATAATGACTTCTATAGGGTGTACAGTTTTTATTATGATGATATATAAATTTTCATACATTGGATACTAGATATATGATGAAGGGAAAATGTGACGTCATAGTTATTGAATTTTTACTTATAGTACGAATCATTGTTAGGAAGATTTACAAGAACAAATTAGAGACACAGAGTGGGAAACGTAAAGAGAATAAAGTTATTTTGTGACGTCATAGTGTATAAGTCATTATTACAAATCGAAATTTTACCCAAAACTCGCTTCTGCGATTTTGGCTTCTTATGTAAAAATGGACAATGAATCCATATAATGATGGTGTAGGAATTGTTCATTGTTCACTTTTTACATTACTCTCCCCTTTTAAAAATGATATTTATACAATAATTTAATAGGGTACCATTAATACAATACAAATGAGAAAATAACATCCTAACAGGGTACCATTAATACAATACAATGAGAAAATAACATCCTAACAGGGTACCATTAGTTACAATACAAATTTTATACAGCACGATTTCGCGTGGTCGAGTACAATGCAGAGTATCCAAATTTTTAAAATGACACTTGCTTACAAAATATTTAAAAAATCAAAGATTAATACTTTAATTTAGATAGACAATTAAGCTAGACAAGAATGATATTGTAAAATTTTTAGCAAAATTTTTTTTTTTCTTTTTTTTCTGTGGGGAAAATTACATTCACAATGAATAGGTAAGAGGGAAAAATATAAATCGTACAATCTATAAACTAATTTTTATTGACTAGTGTAGGTAAAAATAGAATTACGTAATGGATGATGTATAGACCTGTGGTCTAGTGTGTATTTTTGTGTACTAGGTATGAAGTGTGTAGCTGATAATTTCGAGAGAGACAGATTTAGCTGATAGGATTGTTAAATTAACTGTATAAATGCATGAATGCAAAAATGCATGAATGCATGAATGCAAAAATGATTAAGACTAAATCGCATAGTTGGCACTTACGTAATGAAATAGTTTTATTGTGATATTCAATGATTTTAGCATAAGGTTTGTGTATATATAGTATATATAGTGTGCATGCATTTTATTGACTGTTGTAGGTACAAATCGAATTACGTAGTGGATGATGTATAGACCTGTGGTCAAATGTGTATTTGTGTTTCTTGGGTACAAAGTGTTATTTTATAATTTCGAGACACAGATTAAATTCGACTACTAAAATTCATAACCATATACTGTAGTAGTATGTCAATTTGACTATAATTTTCGTTTGATACCTTACAAATGGTACAATAACAATTTAAGGACAGTTACTCACGATTAATTGAACAAAATAAAAATAAAATACAAATTAAAAATATAAATCAATTATGCATTTCAACGAGCTAAATATAATTTTATAATCTAAAAAAAATAAAAGTAAATCGAGCCATAGATGAATTTCGATCAAGAATAAAAAAGTTATTGAAATGAAAGGGAAGCATTTCGAACAATCTTTTCTTTTAATAATTTCAGGTAAATTTTACATTAAAAATTATTTTTATATAAAAAAAAATATTAAAAAGGTTTAATAATTTTTGCAGGTTAAGTAGAAAAATCATACTCTTTCGTTGAATGTTGATAGAATTTTGAATTATTTGATATTTTAGTCTGAAAACTTGTTTCCATATCGACAAATACATCTGTTTATTGCGTAGAAGTTTTATTAAAAATTAAATGACTGAAATTTAGGGTATGTGCGGTCATACGGGTAAATTTCCCGATCGTACAGAGCAGGGTAAATTAGGTACATGATCGATTAATTAATTATTACACTATTTCTGTCATCATATAATCGCAATACTTATAAAACTCGTTAAAAACTTTTGTAAAAACGGTTTTGTTACAATTAATGAATTACATAACTATATATTTATATACATAACAATGCATGAAAAGGGAAAGACAAATCAGTGAATTTCCGTCTTACAAACAAACAAAAAAGGTTAAACTAAAGACGAAAATCGGTCAATTCTGGTTGAATTTAATTCTTAAATTACATTTTCTTAAATTACAAAGGAAAAGTTGAATTCAATTGACTGCATTGAAAACTAACTTGGGACTCGGAATAAAAATGACTTGGGACTCGGAATAAAAATGACTTGGGACTCGGAATAAAAATGACTTGGGATTCGGAATAAAAATGACTTGGGATAAATCTCTCTGACATGGAATAAATCTCTCTGACATGGAATAAATCTCTCTGACATGGAATAAATCTCTCTGACTTGAAATAAATCTCTCTGACTTCAAGTAAAACTCTGACTTGAGCTAAAACTGTCTGACTTCAAATAAAACTGTCTGACTTGAACTCTATCAAGTATTTCTATAAAAATCTCTGGGGCGGTTCGCCCTCTTGGATGCAACCTATTGAAACTGAAAACTGATTTGCAACTTATTGCAAATAAAACTGACTCGAAACTACTTCGAGTATCTTTATAAATCTCTGGGGTTTGGTTGTCCCTCTTGGATGCAACCTTCTGACTTGACCTCTTATCAAGTATTCTGAACTGAAAATGAAACTAAACTGTCTAACTTGAGCGCTTGTCAAGTATCTTGAAACTTAAACTGTCTAACTTGAAACGCTTGTCAAGTATCTCTCTAAATCTATAAACTCTCTCTCTTAATTTGCAAGTCAATTCAATTCAGTAATTGAAAAAAATTGCAAACAAAAATATAAAACGTAAACAACATTTCACTCTAATGTACGGGAAGGTACATAAAATAAAATTATTCTATACTGAATATAACAGTGAAAATAACTGAAATTCTCTCTCTGAAATTAACTCTGTTACAATTAACTCTGTTACAATTAACTCTGTGTTACAATTAACTCTGTGTTACAATTACTGTTTCACTAAAAAAAATGTATCACTGGTGTCTGAAATGTTCACTGTGTTTTGTGTTAAATTCTGGCTCCATACTAAATATTAACTGTTAATAGTACTGATTTTTTTTTTTTCAAGTGTTTATAAATTACTTAAAAAAACAAAATGTACTTACCAAAATTTTCTATGGGGAAAATCCTTGAGACGTGTCCTGAAGACGTCTTGTTGGCTACTTGTTCCTGGATGAAAACTAGGCGTGAAGAACTTGGAGTCGTGACACACCGGTCAAGGGTGGATGTTACGAACTAGAAGTCGTGACACGCCGGTCAACTGGTTTTATCCTGAGGCAGGGTAATTTCTATCTTGGCCAAAGAGTGGCCTCTTCTTAAAATAATCTTAAAATCTTCTTTTTATCCTGATGCAAGGTAATTTCTATCTTGGCCAAAGAATGGCCTCTTCTTAAACATCTTCTTGTTAAACATCTTCTTGTTAAACATCTTCTTGTTAAACATCTTCTGGTTAAAATCTTCTGGTTAAACATCTTCTTGTTAAAATCTTCTGGTTAAACATCTTCTTGTTAAACATCTTCTGGTTAAACATCTTCTGGTTAAACATCTTCTTGTTAAAATCTTCCTCTTAGTAGGGTCGCCAATTTTTGTTTATCCTGGCTATAGGGTCGCAAGTTGTTAACCCCCCCCTTTATGGCCCTGAGTCGGTTCGGATTCGACGGGGGGGTTCTGGTTCGGAGGCAAGCAACGGATGTTTCTTCTTTATACTTTTCTATAATTCTTTCTAATTCTTTTCTCTCGCTTTATGGGGTCGACACTCTGTTAATTCTTTTCTTCCAATAATAGAAGATAGCCCAACTCGAGGGGGAAAATAAAAACTTTCTCTTACTTTGGTTTACTTCTTAAAAATTACAGTTGGTACTCTGAATTTTACAAGGGTAGAGGTTCGACCTCTTTCGACCATGGCTCAGGCCGGAATCTAAAAGTATATTAAGGAGGCAAGGGGCCTCTGCCCCCTCTAATGAGGTGCTAATCTGAAGTACAACGATGAAGTGCTAATCAGAAGTCTAATGCAGAAGTGCAATAAATGAAGTCCTATAATGAAGTGCTCCTAATTTTACAAGTACATGCATAATATAGTCTAATGTTTGGGGGAGACAATCGAAGGTTAAGTTTCCCCCCTTTTTAAATACATGATCAGATGTTTTTTTTGGAAGATTTCAACTAAAAAGAATTAAAAAAAAAAAAAAAAAAAGAACAACTATCGCTGGTTCTACATTCCTGAAAGCAATATAATTTTGTATTAGCACATAAGCACAATTTTGAGTACATGACTGAGTACGTATTAATTTTGGTTCATTACAATTACGATTACAATTACCAATTAATTCATATTCACTCATTGTTTAATTACACTTCTATTAAAGTACATTACATCAATTACATTATATTAAAGGATTACATTTAATTACAATTTTAGCAATTTGTTAATTGACATATCTACTACTGAAATAATCTAAATAGGTGATACCATTGATATAATGAAGGGGAGTTAACCGTTGTTCTATAATTTAAAGGGGATTAACAACAATGTTATATATTTATAGTTAACAATAATTACGCCAAATTATGTTAAATAATATTAGAACCTGGTTGGTTATCAGAGTTTGAAAGTCTAATTAGCCAGCGATGAGGAAAGCGGAGGAAAATACGATATTTATGATAACGTAATACATAAGTAATACGGAATTTGAATGACAGTTAGGTAGAAATAGTAAGTACAAGTAATGAGAACGGGGATAACTATGTGACGTAAAGCCGATAACGAACTAGTGGCCAGGCAGAGAAACAATACAGTATATTATAATAACATAACACATAATATAACATAACACATGATAATGTTATAAATTCGAATCAAAGCGAAAGGAGACTTTTTAACTTTGAGCGTTCGAATTCTGCTGTGATGAGCGGAATTTCGATAATTTAATCTCAGCATTTTTGAATATCTTGCGAGGGTTGAACGCACTTGAAAGTAAAAATGAAAAAAATAATACGAGAACGTTTTTTTCGCGTTCTCGAACGAAACTTCGCGCCTCACAAATTGACACGAGTAAAGATGATTATTTAATAAAATTACATACGATAATGGTCAAGCTAAAATATGGACGTATGGGGGCGGGATATGGTCGAATAATAGTTATATTTATACTACATAACATAAATAATGACTTCTATAGGGTGTACAGTTTTTATTATGATGATATATAAATTTTCATACATTGGATACTAGATATATGATGAAGGGAAAATGTGACGTCATAGTTATTGAATTTTTACGTATAGTACGAATCATTGTTAGGAAGATTTACAAGAACGAATTAGAGACACAGAGTGGGAAACGTAAAGAGAATAAAGTTATTTTGTGACGTCATAGTGTATAAGTCATTATTACAAATCGAAATTTTACCCAAAACTCGCTTCTGCGATTTTGGCTTCTTATGTAAAAATGGACAATGAATCCATATAATGATGGTGTAGGAATTGTTCATTGTTCACTTTTTACATATATATATATATATATATATATATATATATTAAATATTTTTATATACACACACACACTCTATATATATATATATATATATATATATATATATATTATATTATATATATATACAGTACCGTGCAAATTATTATGGATTTTTTCTTAAATAACATTTTCTTCCTAGATACTTCCATGACATGATAATTTGTTATGAATTCTAAGACTTTTGAAACCAGTATGCACTGGTATACGCTTCCTTCCGCCCCTCGCCTCCTTTCCCCCATTTTTTCTCCCACGCCTGTCCTCCACTCCCAGCTGCTGCTGCCTCCCCACTTTTCCCTCCCTCGCCTGGTGGTTCTGCGGCGCCAACTAAGTAGTCTATGCTTTTGTCTTCGGCCTAGACACACGTGTGTGAGTGGCATGTGTGTTGCAATATGATTTGATGTGTACCATTATGTGTTTTGATATGCTATTGTGCTTTTTTTTCAGATTTACTTAAAATAACTAAATTTAAAAGAATGGGCAAAAGACAAGATGTCAGTCCTCGAAAACGTGGACAAATTCAAGTCTTACTGAAACACTCATCTCTCAAACAAAAGGAAATAGCGAAAAAACTCAATGTATGAATTCAAACTGTCAGTGCAATTAAGAGAACGGTAGAAAAAGGAGAAACTGTGGTCGCTAAAAGAATCGGAAACTGTGGTAGAACAAGAAAAACAACACACAGACAGGACAGATTAATTAAAAAATCGCCCTACGTGACAGTAGAACATCATCATCATCATGCAGAAATATAGGAAGTATATTGGCAGCAGAGGGCGTTTTGTGCATCGCACAACCATAAACAGGAGGCTACTGGAAGCTGGACTGCGAACGTATTGCCCTAGAAAGAAGCCGCGACTTATTCAAGCAATGATGCAATCACGCTTTGAGTGGGCCAAGCAACATGTAGAGTGGACTGTCGCTGACTGGAAGAAGGTAAAATGATTTTAGAAACAATCTTGTTGATAATAAGGTTAATAACAATAACATTGCTGTAAATAGAGGTGTGTTGCCATGTTACCACTATCGTCATGTTAAACTTTTTTACACGGTGCAAAGTTTGCTATTTATTGCACTACGATTCTACTCATCTGTAATGTCTTAATGTGTTTCAGGTGCTGTTTTCAGACGAATCAACCATAGCAGTACTCGATGATCGTGTCCAAACTGTGAGACGACGACCAGGAGAGAATTTATGGAATTTATACCTCAATGTCTGAAGAAAACAATAAAATTTCCACAGAAGATCATGGTGTGGGGAGCTATGTCGATACATGGGACAAGCCGCTTGCACATTGTTGAAGGCACCATGAACCAGGACAGGTACATACACGAGCTAGAAAACCGTTTGATGCCACAAATAAAAGATTGGTTTGATGAGGAACCATGCATATTCCAGCAAGACTCAGCCCTATGTCACACCGCAAGAAGGGTCAAAGATGGATGACACAAAATGGTCTTGCACTGCTCCCTTGGGCTGGAAATTCACCAGATATGAATCCTATAGAGAATTTGTGGAATATGTTGAAAGACGAGATCCACCAAACACCAATTACTACCAAAACTGAACTCATTGCACATCTCATCAAAGTTTGGTTCCATTCGCCCAAAATCAAAGATTGTGCCAATCTTTGATTGTTGGGATGCCAGGACGAACAAAAGCACTGTAAAAAGCCAAAGGAGGTCAAACAAAGTAATAAGACAACTGATGTGCAATTTTATGTGAAAACTATGAAACTAAATGGCATTGAAATCATCTCAGCGTTTGAATTACAAACATAATAAAAAATCCATAATAATTTCCATGGTACTGTGTATACATATGCAGTATACACACACACACACACACACACACACACACACACACATATATACACACTATATATATATATATATATATATATTAGTGGTGGACCGGATATCCGCATCCGCATCGGCAGATATCTGCATCATTTTTCACATCCGCATCCGCACTTGTGACTGCGAATGTTATGCGGATATTACCTCTAATAAATTATGCAATTTACAATTAAATTAGCTTATAAAGTAGCTTATATGGCCCAGTCATGCACATTTCATGTGAAGTATTAATTGCTAATACACAAACAAATTATAAACCTCAAAATATAAATACCTGGTAGCACAGAAAATTTAATGAAACTTGTTTCATTCAGTTTTCTGTGGCTGAAACTCTTGAGAAAGTTATTTTTTTTTATCATAATGAAAATAATATTAATTTTATTTTATGCATTCCCTGCCATAATAGTAATATCACGAATTTTGAAAAATTGTCAGATATTCATAATTCTATATTATATTGATAGATTAACTACATATCCGCACCCGCATCCGCGGATATTGAAATTAAAAATCCGCATTTGCAGATGTTGAAAACCTGACATCCGGTTTACCACTATTACATATAAATATATATATATAAATATACACTATATATATATATATATATATATATATATATATATATATATATATATATATATATATATATATATATATATACTATATATATTATATATATATATATTATATATATATATATATATAATATATATCTATATATATATATATATATATATATGTATTTATATATACATAGTATATATAATATATATATTATATATATATATATATACACACACACACCCAGTGGGTCTAATGTTATTAAAATGCACGTGCGTTTAGTACACGGTAAGTTGATTCGGCCTTGAATAATGAAATGCTTAAATAAATCACATAAACAAACGGATGCAAAGTATTTGTGGATTACATGGTTGAACACATAGCATGCTGCTACTGATTACGTTTTTGGAATGACAGTTGAATTAGGAATAGGCCATATGCGTTTCAACGAGAGTTAGTTTGAACAATTTGTAAAACACTTTGCCTTTATAGCCTACGCTTCTGTGGTACATTGATGTACCATACCTATGGTTTAGTCGTATCCATTTTTATTTGTTATAGAAGTTATTAATTAATTATGATTGTCTTGCATCTCACCCTCGTCCCTAGATTATGCATACACATTGCATATAACAGGATTGAAACCCGTAGTTGTACTTCTTAGTCATTAATGCCCAATCTTTGCCTCTAATTCGTTCTTGTAAATCTTCCTAATAATGATTTGTATTATACGTACAAAATTCAATAACTATGACGTCATAAAGTAACTTAATTCTCTTCACGTTTTCCATACCTTGAACACTGAATCACGTGTTTGGTATTTGGACATCTTCCGTATTGAATGTATGGTAAATTCTTTAATCATAATAATAATAATAATAATAATAACAATAATAAAAAGAAAAAAACTACATTCTCTATACATCATTATTTATGTTGTTTCCTACCTATTGTCTACTGATACCTATCAACTTATCAGTCCATATTTTACGCGCGTCTATATTACGCACACAACCTATTCTGTTACTTACATGTAAAATACGTCCAAATGTATTTTTTTTCTTTTTTTCTTTTAAGTGCGTTGACCCTCACAAGACATTCATTAGGCTTACAGTAGTTGAGTGGTCGAATTCGCGAATCACAGCAGAATTGAACGTTTCTAAGATAAACAACATCTTTCGCTCTGATCCACATTCATAACATATTATAATGTAATATAACATATTATGTTGTATATAAATTATCTTGTCATGTCTCATGTACTTGTGTTGTACTAATAACCATATATAATAACCATATATAATCTAACCATATAATCTGACCATATAATCTAACCATATAATCTAACCATATAATCTAACCATATAATCTAACCATATATATATATATATATATATAAAAACACTGTAAGAATGGTAACGACGTAATGCACTTCAATGAAACTATAATTGAATGTAATGACTTTATATATAATGTAAGAATGTACTTTAATAGAAATGTAAGGGACAATCATAAGCGAATGGGAAGTAATCCACAATCGAAATCATAATTGTAATAAACCCAAACAAAAATGTACTCAGTCGTGAAATGATATCGCCTTCAGAAATGAAGACGTGGCAAAAAAAAAAAAGATTAGTTATTATTTTTATTTATTTTTTTTATTTTTATTTGGAAACTTTCAAACACCTGATCGTATTTAAAAGGGGGGAAACTTAACCTCCAACTGCCATCCCCCAACATTCAGGCATATTTTATACATGTATTTGTAAAATGAAGGACACTTCATTACGGCTCTCTGCTTTGGTCACTGCTAAGAGACTCCCCTTGTTAGCAGCCTCGCTGCGGGGAGGGGGCAGAGGCCCCTTGCCTCCTTAATATTTTTAGATTCCGGCCTGAGCTATGGTCGAAAGAGGTCGAACCTCTACCCCTGTAAAATTCAGACCACTACCTGTAAATTTTTAAGAAGAAAATTACAGTAAGAGAAACTTTTTTTATTTTCCCCCTCGAGTTGGGCTATCTTCAGAGGAATTTAGTCAAGAAAGTAGAAGTATCTGAGTATTATTGAAAGAAAAGAATTAACAGAGTGTCGACCCCATAAAGCGAGAGAAAAGAATTAGAAAGTTATAGAAGAAAAGTATATAGAAGAAATATCCGTTGCTTGCCTCCGTAACTAGAACTCCCGTCGATCCGAACCAACCCAGGGCCATAGACGGAGGGGTTAACAGACTGGCGACCCTATAGCCAGGATAAACACACAGAAGAAGGAAGATAACAAGACTGGACCCTTTACCAGGATCTTAACAGATTTTAAGAAGAAGATTACTTTAAGAAGAAGATTACTTTAAGAAGAAGATTACTTTAAGAAGAAGATTACTTTAAGAAGAAGAAGATTTTAAGAAGAGGCCACTCTTTGGCCAAGATAGAAATTACCCTGCATCAGGATAAAACCAGTTGACCGGCGTGTCACGACTTCTAGTTCGTAACATCCACCCTTGAACCGGTGCGTCACGACTCCAAGTTCTTCACGCCTAGTTTTCATCCAGGAACAAGTGGCCAGCAAGACACGTCTTCAGGACACGTCTCTAAGGATTTCCCCATAGAAAATTTTGTTAAGTACAAATTGTTTTCTTGAGTAATTTATAAACACTTGAAAAGTCAGTATTATTAACAGTTAATAATGAGTATTAAGTCAGAATTTACAAGAAACACAGTGAACACTTCAGACACTAGTGATACATTTTCCTTAGTGTAACAGAGAGTTAATTGTAACAGAGAGTTAATTGTAACAGAGAGTTAATTGTAACAGAGAGTTAATTTCAAAGAGAGTTAATTTCAAAGAGAGTTAATTTCAAAAGAGAGTTAATTTCAAAAGAGAGTTAATTTCAAAAGAGAGTTAATTTCAAAAGAGAGTTAATTTCAAAAGAGAGTTAATTTCAAAAGAGAGTTAATTTCAAAAGAGTTAATTTCAAAAGAGAGTTAATTTCAAAAGAGAGTTAATTTCAGTTATTTTCACTGTTATATTCAGTATAGAATAATTTTATTTTATGTACCAAACATAATAATACCAGAGTGAAATGTTGTTTACATTTTATATTTTTGTTTGCAAATTTTTTTCAATTACTGAATTGAATTGACTTGCAAATTAAGAGAGAGAGAGTTTACAGAGAGTTTATAGATTTAGAGAGATATTTGAAGTCAATTTTAGTTGCAAATAAGTTGCAAGTCAGTTTTGAAGTCAGTTTTAGTTGCAAAGAAGTTGCAAATAAGTTTTGAAGTCAGAAGGTTGCGTCAAGATGGACAACAGCCCCCAGAGATTTATAGAAATACTTGAAAAGAGGTCAAGTCAGAAGGTTGCGCCAAGATGGACAACCGCCCCCAGAGATTTATAGAAATACTTGACAAGATGTCAAGTCAGAAGGTTGCGCCAAGATGGACAACCTCCCACAGAGATTTATAGAAATACTTGACAAGAGGTCAAGTCAGAAGGTTGCGCCAAGATGGACAACCGCCCCCAGAGACTTATAGAAATACTTGGCAAGAGGTCAAGTCAGAAGGTTGCGCCAAGATGGACAACCGGCCCCAGAGACTTATAGAAATACTTGTCAAGAGGTCAAGTCAGAAGGTTGCGCTAAGATGGACAACCGCCCCCAGAGATTTATAGAAATACTTGACAAGAGGTCAAGTCAGAAGGTTGCGCCAAGATGGACAACCGCCCCCAGAGACTTATAGAAATACTTGCAAGAGGTCAAGTCAGAAGGTTGCGCCAAGATGGACAACCGCCCCCAGAGACTTATAGAAATACTTGGCAAGAGGTCAAGTCAGAAGGTTGCGCCAAGATGGACAACCGCCCCCAGAGATTTATAGAAATACTTGACAAGAGGTCAAGTCAGAAGGTTGCGCCAAGAGGGACAACCGCCCCAGAGATTACAGAAGTCAGTTTTGAAGAAGCCAGTTTTGAAGAAGCCAGTTTTGAAGAAGTCAGTTTTGAAGAAGCCAGTTTTGAAGCAGTTAGTTTTGAAGCAGTTAGTTTTGAAGCAGTTAGTTTTGAAGCAGTTAGTTTTGAAGCAGTTACTTTTGAAGAATTCAGTTTTTAATTCCCAAGTCATTTCAATGCAGTCAATTGAATTCAACTTTTTCTTTGTAAGTTAAGAGAATTTAATTTAAGAAAATGTAATTTAAGAATTTAATTCAACCTTTTTTTTTTGTTGTAAAAGAGAATTTAATTCAACCTGAATTGACCGGGTTGCGTCTTTAGTTAACCTTTCTTTGTTTTGTTGTAAGAAGGAAATGGACCGATTTGTCTTTTCTTTTTCATGCCATTGTTGCGTATAAAAATATATAGGTAAAATGACATATTTTATTGTTGGCAACCAAAACCGTTTTTTCAAATGTTGGTAACGAGTTTTATAATTATTGCGATTATATGATGACAGAAATAGTGTAATAATTAATCGATCATGTACCTAATTTATCTTGCTCTGTATGGTCGGGAAATTTACCCGTAGGACCGCACATACCCTAAATTTCAGTTGTGTTTATTCTTTTTTGTCATTTAATTTTAATAAAACTTCTACACAATAAAACATATGTATTTATCATATGCAAACAAGTTTTCAGACTAAAATATCAAATAATTCAAATTCTATCAACATTCAACGAAAGAGTATGATTTTTCTACCTAACATGAAAAAAATTATTAAACCTTTTTAATATTTTTTTTTTATTATACAAAAATAATTTTAAATGTAAAATTTACCTGTAATTTAGAATTTTATAATAACTGACCTGGAGCTTAAAGGATTTTATAATAATAATAATAATGATAATAATAACAACAATAATTGACTCAAAAGATTTTATAACCCTAAACCCATCTTAAATTATTATACATTATTTTTAAACTTTGTTAATTCAAAAACCTTCCAAATCTCTACACATACACACGCATGTATGCACACTATATATACTATATATACAAACCTTATTCTAAAATCATTCGATATCACAAACTATTTCATAGCGTGTAGGTGCTAACTCTGCTATTTATATAGTCCTAAGCATTTTGGCTTACTATATATAAATTTTTGCTCATGCATTTATTCAGTTAATTTAAGAATCCTCTCCGCTAATTTATCCCTCAAATTTATAAGATACACACTTTGTATCTAATACACACACATACACACTAGACCACAGGTCTATACATCATCCATTACGTAATTCGATTTTTACCTACAATAGTCAATAAAATTAGTTATAGACTGCACGATCAGGGTAACTTTGGAAAATAATTTATATTTTTCCCTTTTACCTACTATTCAGTATGTATGTAATTTTCCCCGCAGAATTTTTTTTTTAAATTAACAATACCATTCTTTGCCTAACTTAATTGTTTGTCCAAATTAATGTTTTAATCCTTTTATTCTGTTTGCATAAATTAAAGTATTAATCTTTGATTTTTTTATATTATATAACTCACTTGTTCTGTATAAAAATTTGTAATGTAAAGAAAAAATTCATCATCTAACTTGAAGTAGTTAGGATGTTATTTTCTCATTTGTATTGTATTAATGGTACCCTATTAGATTATTGTATAAATATCATTTTTAAAAGGGGAGAGCAATGTAAAAATGGACAACGAATAATCAATATTCATTTTTACATAAGAAGCAAAATCGCTTAACGCGAGTTTGGATAATAATTTTACTTGTGGCTTCCTATTTTTGTTCGTGTCAAAACCCTACGATCTACCATACCTATGGTTTAGTCGTATCCATTTTTATTTGTTATAGAAGTTATTAATTAATTATGATTGTCTTGCATCTCACCCTCGTCCCTAGATTATGTATACACATTGCATATAACAGGATTGGAACCCGTAGTTGTACTTCTTAGACATTAATGCCCACTCTTTGCCTCTAATTCGTTCTTGTAAATCTTCCTAATAATGATTTGTATTATACGTACAAAATTCAATAACTATGACGTCATAAAGTAACTTAATTCTCTTCACGTTTTCCATACCTTGAACACTGAATCACGTGTTTAGTATTTGGACATCTTCCGTATTGAATGTATGGTAAATTCTTTAATCATAATAATAATAATAATAATAATAATAATAATAATAAAAAGAAAAAAACTTCATTCTCTATACATCATTATTTATGTTGTTTCCTACCTATTGTCAACTGATACCTATCAACCTATCAGTCCATATTTTACGCGCGTCTATATTACGCACACAACCTATTCTGTTACATGTAAAATACGTCCACATGTATTTTTTTTTTCTTTTAAGTGCGTTCACCCACACAAGACATTCATTAGGCTTACAGTAGTTGAGTGGTCGAATTCGCGAATCACAGCAGAATTGAACGTTTCTATGATAAACAACATCTTTCGCTCTGATCCAAATTCATAACATATTATAATGTAATATAACATATTATGTTGTATATAAATTATCTTGTCATGTCTCATGTACTTGTGTTGTACTAATAACCATATATAATAACCATATATAATCTAACCATATAATCTGACCATATAATCTAACCATATAATCTAACCATATATATATATAAAAAACTGTAAGAATGGTAACGACGTAATGTACTTCAATGAAACTATAATTGAATGTAATGACTTTTATATAATGTAAGAATGTACTTTAATAGAACTATAAGGGACAATCATAAGCGAATGGGAAGTAATCCATAATCGAAATCATAATTGTAATAAACCCAAACAAAAATGTACTCAGTCGTGAAATGATATCGCCTTCAGAAATGAAGACTGGCAAAAAAAATAAGATTAGTTTTATTTTTATTTATTTATTTTTTTTTTATTTGGAAACTTTCAAACACCTGATCGTGTTTAAAAGGGGGGAAACTTAACCTCCAACTGCCATCCCCCAACATTCAGGCATATTTTATACATGTATTTGTAAAATGAAGGACACCTCATTACGGCTCTCTGCTTTGGTCACTGCTAAGAGACTCCCCTTGTTAGCAGCCTCGCTGCGGGGAGGGGGCAGAGGCCCCTTGCCTCCTTAATATTTTTAGATTCCGGCCTGAGCTATGGTCGAAAGAGGTCGAACCTCTACCCCTGTAAAATTCAGGCCACTACCTGTACATTTTTAAGAAGAAAATTACAGTAAGAGAAACTTTTTTTATTTTCCCCCTCGAGTTGGGCTATCTTCAGATGAATTTAGTCAAGAAAGTAGAAGTATCAGAGTATTATTGAAAGAAAAGAATTAACAGAGTGTCGACCCCATAAAGCGAGAGAAAAGAATTAGAAAGTTATAGAAGAAAAGTATATAGAAGAAATATCCGTTGCTTGCCTCCGTAACTAGAACCCCCGTCGATCCGAACCAACCCAGGGCCATAGACGGAGGGGTTAACATATATATATAGTATACCTATATATGTGTGTGCGTCTATATATATATATACTCTATGTATATGTATATAATATATACTCTATATATATATATATATATATATATATATATATAAATAATATGTATACTGTGTGTATATATATATATATATATATATAGTGTATATGTTATAATGTTTAATGTTTCAGACCAACAAAGACTAGGATCCACTCATGGCTGATCTACCTAACTGTGTTCGTAATTGTGTATTGTGCATGTCCTCCATGGTGGCGGAGGGCACCTACAAGTTTTCGTGGGCTCCGGACCACAAAGCCTTAATTTTACTCCCTTAAACTACACCCAATCTCTCAACATATGCGTCTAATCGATTTTTAAACATGTGTATAGACGTGCTACTAATTACTTTTACCGACAATGTATTGCAGCTATTTACTATTTTATGCGTAAAAAGTTTTTGCAACTGCTGTCTCGAACCTTCTAATATCAACTTACACCCGTTATTTCTAGTTCTATTATATTGAGATATTTCTAAAAAACTATCTCTAACTACGTTATCGAGCTCATTCATAATTTTGAAAACCTTGATTACATCACCCCTTAGCCTCCTAGCCTCGAGTGTTGTCAATTTTAACTCTTTAAGCATATCCTCGTACGACTTCGACCTAAGCGACGGAATCATCTTAGTTGCGTCTTTGAACTCATTCGAGTTTGTCTATATCTTTTCGCATATGCTTATTCCAAAATTGGATCGCGCACTCCAAATGGGGTCTAACTAATGATTCATAAAGAGGAACTATAATATCGCGTGATTTGTACTCAAAATTCCGAGCTACAAAACACTGTTCGCTTTATTGACCGCTGCTCTACTTTGTTTCGCTACTTTTAAATCACCAGTGACTACATCTCCTAAATCTTTTTCCTGCTCTTCGCTTGCTAACTCCTTCCCTGACATACTATACGCAAAATTACCGTTACGCGAACCTATATGTAAAATTTTGCACTTATTGACATTAAATCTCATTTGCCATGTGACTGACCAATCAACGATTTTATTCACATGTTCTTGGATTTTACCTCTATCTTCGTCATTAATCGTCCTACCACTCAGCTTCGTGTCATCCGAAAACTTTGAAACTGTACTGACTAGGCCGACATCTAATTCGTTAATATATATAACAAAAAGCAAGGGGTCCAATACAGAACCCTGAGGAACGCCGCTCGCTACATTAGCCCAACACGACTCCGCTACATCAACGACCACCCTCTGTTCCTACCTCGCAACCATTTTTCTATCCAATTTATTAATACACCCCTGATTCCATGAGCCTTAGTTTTTTCAATGAGTCTTTTGTGCAGTACGGTGTCAAACGCTTTTTGAAAATCTAAATACACTACATCAACCGCCCGATGACTATCGTAAACGTCAACCACGCTTTAAAAAAATTCTAAAAGATTAGTTAAGCAAGATTTGTTTCGCCTAAAACCGTGCTGCGTATTTCTAACCAAGTTATGCAATTGTAAGTGTTCGACTGTACGATCCCTATTATTGATTCGATTAGCTTACCTAAAACAGACGTTAAACTGATTGGCCTATAATTTCCAGCTGCACATTTATCGCCTTTCTTAAAGATAGGTGTTACGTTTGTTAACTTCAAATTATCTGGTACGCACACCCTCATAAATAGACGCATTAAAAATCTTTGTTAGCGGCACAACAATGTTATCTTTAATTCTTTTAGTTTATGGGATATATGGAATCCGGTCCCGGTGATTTACGCATTTTCATTTTATCAATATAGCGAATTACCTCCCCTTCACTAACCACGAAATTATCCAAAATATTACCATTATCAACACTTATTATGTCTATGACCGTAGGGATATTCGTTATATCTTTTATAGTAAAAACTGACGTAAAAAATTCGTTTAGCAGCCATTTCCTTGTTTTCAGAAATTAGCTCTCCGTTAACATTTTTCACCGGCCCGAAGACACTTTTTACTGGATTTCTATTGTTGACGTATTGAAAGAATCGTTTGGGGTTTTCTTTACCGTCACGAGCTATGGAGATTTCAAATTCGCGCTTGGACTTTTTTATTACACTTCTCGCTTCACGCCTTAGAGATATGTAGTTGTTTCGTACCCACAAATTGTCTTTATCGCACTTATGTAGCCTATAAACCCTATCTCTACTCTTTATAATATCTCCTACTCTAGAAGTAAACCACATGGGCTTGTTGTTTACTTTCGCACGCTTAATTTTGTACGGTACACATTCCTCATTTATAGTCCTAAATAGTGTATATATATATATGTGTGTGTATATATATATGTATGTATATCTACTGCATATATTTTTATATATATATATATATATATATATATATATATACTCTCTCTCTCTCTCTCTCTCTCCTCTCTCTCTCTCTCTATATATATATATATATATATATATATATATATATATATATGTTAACCCCCTTTATGGCCCTGAGTCGGTTCGGATTCGACGGGGGGGTTCTGGTTCGGAGGCAAGCAACGGATGTTTCTTCTTTATACTTTTCTATAATTCTTTCTAATTCTTTTCTCTCGCTTTATGGGGTCGACACTCTGTTAATTCTTTTCTTCCAATAATAGAAGATAGCCCAACTCGAGGGGGAAAATAAAAACTTTCTCTTACTTTGGTTTACTTCTTAAAAATTACAGTTGGTACTCTGAATTTAACAATGGTAGAGGTTCGACCTCTTTCGACCATGGCTCAGGCCGGAATCTAAAAGTATATTAAGGAGGCAAGGGGCCTCTGCCCCCTCCTAATGAGGTGCTAATCTGAAGTACAACGATGAAGTGCTAATCAGAAGTCTAATGCAGAAGTGCAATAAATGAAGTCCTATGATGAAGTGCTCCTAATTTTACAAGTACATGCATAATATAGTCTAATGTTTGGGGGAGACAATCGAAGGTTAAGTTTCCCCCCTTTTTAAATACATGTTCAGATGTTTTTTTTGGAAGATTTCAACTAAAAAGAATAAAAAAAAATAAAAATAAAAAAAGAACAACTATCGCTGATTCTACATTCCTGAAAGCGATATAATTTCGTATTAGCACATAAGCACAATTTTGAGTACATGACTGAGTACGTATTAATTTTGGTTCATTACAATTACGATTACAATTACCAATTAATTCATATTCACTCATTGTTTAATTACACTTCTATTAAAGTACATTACATCAATTACATTATATTAAAGGATTACATTTAATTACAATTTTAGCAATTTGTTAATTGACATATCTACTACTGAAATAATCTAAATAGGTGATACCATTGATATAATGAAGGGGAGTTAACCGTTGTTCTATAATTTAAAGGGGATTAACAACAATGTTATATATTTATAGTTAACAATAATTACGCCAAATTATGTTAAATAATATTAGAACCTGGTTGGTTATAAGAGTTTGAAAGTCTAATTAGCCAGCGATGAGGAAAGCGGAGGAAAATACGATATTTATGATAACGTAATACATAAGTAATACGGAATTTGAATGACAGTTAGGTAGAAATAGTAAGTACAAGTAATGAGAACGGGGATAACTATGTGACGTAAGCCGATAACGAACTAGTGGCCAGGCAGAGAAACAATACAGTATATTATAATAACATAACACATAATATAACATAACACATGATAATGTTATAAATTCGAAGCAAAGCGAAAGGAGACTTTTTAACTTTGAGCGTTCGAATTCTGCTGTGATGAGCGGAATTTCGATAATTTAATCTCAGCATTTTTGAATATCTTGCGATAAAAATGATTTAATAAAAATTACATACGATAATGGTCAAGCTAAAATATGGACGTATGGGGGCGGGGATATGGTCGAATAATAGTTATATTTATACTACATAACATAAATAATGACTTCTATAGGGTGTACAGTTTTTATTATGATGATATATAAATTTTCATACATTGGATACTAGATATATGATGAAGGGAAAATGTGACGTCATAGTTATTGAATTTTTACTTATAGTACGAATCATTGTTAGGAAGATTTACAAGAACAAATTAGAGACACAGAGTGGGAAACGTAAAGAGAATAAAGTTATTTTGTGACGTCATAGTGTATAAGTCATTATTACAAATCGAAATTTTACCCAAAACTCGCTTCTGCGATTTTGGCTTCTTATGTAAAAATGGACAATGAATCCATATAATGATGGTGTAGGAATTGTTCATTGTTCACTTTTTACATTACTCTCCCCTTTTAAAAATGATATTTATACAATAATTTAATAGGGTACCATTAATACAATACAAATGAGAAAATAACATCCTAACAGGGTACCATTAATACAATACAATGAGAAAATAACATCCTAACAGGGTACCATTAGTTACAATACAAATTTTATACAGCACGATTTCGCGTGGTCGAGTACAATGCAGAGTATCCAAATTTTTAAAATGACACTTGCTTACAAAATATTTAAAAAATCAAAGATTAATACTTTAATTTAGATAGACAATTAAGCTAGACAAAGAATGATATTGTAAAATTTTTAGCAAAATTTTTTTTTTCTTTTTTTTCTGTGGGGAAAATTACATTCACAATGAATAGGTAAGAGGGAAAAATATAAATCGTACAATCTATAAACTAATTTTTATTGACTAGTGTAGGTAAAAATAGAATTACGTAATGGATGATGTATAGACCTGTGGTCTAGTGTGTATTTTTGTGTACTAGGTATGAAGTGTGTAGCTGATAATTTCGAGAGACAGATTTAGCTGATAGGATTGTTAAATTAACTGTATAAATGCATGAATGCAAAAATGCATGAATGCATGAATGCAAAAATGATTAAGACTAAATCGCATAGTTGGCACTTACGTAATGAAATAGTTTTATTGTGATATTCAATGATTTTAGCATAAGGTTTGTGTATATATAGTATATATAGTGTGCATGCATTTTTATTGACTGTTGTAGGTACAAATCGAATTACGTAGTGGATGATGTATAGACCTGTGGTCAAATGTGTATTTGTGTTTCTTGGGTACAAAGTGTGTATTTTATAATTTCGAGACACAGATTAAATTCGACTACTAAAATTCATAACCATATACTGTAGTAGTATGTCAATTTGACTATAATTTTCGTTTGATACCTTACAAATGGTACAATAACAATTTAAGGACAGTTACTCACGATTAATTGAACAAAATAAAAATAAAATACAAATTAAAAATATAAATCAATTATGCATTTCAACGAGCTAAATATAATTTTATAATCTAAAAAAAATAAAAGTAAATCGAGCCATAGATGAATTTCGATCAAGAATAAAAAAGTTATTGAAATGAAAGGGAAGCATTTCGAACAATCTTTTCTTTTAATAATTTCAGGTAAATTTTACATTAAAAATTATTTTTATATAAAAAAAAATATTAAAAAGGTTTAATAATTTTTGCAGGTTAAGTAGAAAAATCATACTCTTTCGTTGAATGTTGATAGAATTTTGAATTATTTGATATTTTAGTCTGAAAACTTGTTTCCATATCGACAAATACATCTGTTTTATTGCGTAGAAGTTTTATTAAAAATTAAATGACTGAAATTTAGGGTATGTGCGGTCATACGGGTAAATTTCCCGATCGTACAGAGCAGGGTAAATTAGGTACATGATCGATTAATTAATTATTACACTATTTCTGTCATCATATAATCGCAATACTTATAAAACTCGTTAAAAACTTTTGTAAAAACGGTTTTGTTACAATTAATGAATTACATAACTATATATTTATATACATAACAATGCATGAAAAGGGAAAGACAAATCAGTGAATTTCCGTCTTACAAACAAACAAAAAAGGTTAAACTAAAGACGAAAATCGGTCAATTCTGGTTGAATTTAATTCTTAAATTACATTTTCTTAAATTACAAAGGAAAAGTTGAATTCAATTGACTGCATTGAAAACTAACTTGGGACTCGGAATAAAAATGACTTGGGACTCGGAATAAAAATGACTTGGGACTCGGAATAAAAATGACTTGGGATTCGGAATAAAAATGACTTGGGATAAATCTCTCTGACATGGAATAAATCTCTCTGACATGGAATAAATCTCTCTGACATGGAATAAATCTCTCTGACTTGAAATAAATCTCTCTGACTTCAAGTAAAACTCTGACTTGAGCTAAAACTGTCTGACTTCAAATAAAACTGTCTGACTTGAACTCTATCAAGTATTTCTATAAAAATCTCTGGGGCGGTTCGCCCTCTTGGATGCAACCTATTGAAACTGAAAACTGATTTGCAACTTATTTGCAAATAAAACTGACTCGAAACTACTTCGAGTATCTTTATAAATCTCTGGGGTTTGGTTGTCCCTCTTGGATGCAACCTTCTGACTTGACCTCTTATCAAGTATTCTGAACTGAAAATGAAACTAAACTGTCTAACTTGAGCGCTTGTCAAGTATCTTGAAACTTAAACTGTCTAACTTGAACGCTTGTCAAGTATCTCTCTAAATCTATAAACTCTCTCTCTTAATTTGCAAGTCAATTCAATTCAGTAATTGAAAAAAAATTGCAAACAAAAATATAAAACGTAAACAACATTTCACTCTAATGTACGGGAAGGTACATAAAATAAAATTATTCTATACTGAATATAACAGTGAAAATAACTGAAATTCTCTCTCTGAAATTAACTCTGTTACAATTAACTCTGTTACAATTAACTCTGTGTTACAATTAACTCTGTGTTACAATTACTGTTTCACTAAAAAAAATGTATCACTGGTGTCTGAAATGTTCACTGTGTTTTGTGTTAAATTCTGGCTCCATACTAAATATTAACTGTTAATAGTAGTACTGATTTTTTTTTTTTCAAGTGTTTATAAATTACTTAAAAAAACAAAATGTACTTACCAAAATTTTCTATGGGGAAAATCCTTGAGACGTGTCCTGAAGACGTCTTGTTGGCTACTTGTTCCTGGATGAAAACTAGGCGTGAAGAACTTGGAGTCGTGACACACCGGTCAAGGGTGGATGTTACGAACTAGAAGTCGTGACACGCCGGTCAACTGGTTTTATCCTGAGGCAGGGTAATTTCTATCTTGGCCAAAGAGTGGCCTCTTCTTAAAATAATCTTAAAATCTTCTTTTTATCCTGATGCAAGGTAATTTCTATCTTGGCCAAAGAATGGCCTCTTCTTAAACATCTTCTTGTTAAACATCTTCTTGTTAAACATCTTCTTGTTAAACATCTTCTGGTTAAAATCTTCTGGTTAAACATCTTCTTGTTAAAATCTTCTGGTTAAACATCTTCTTGTTAAACATCTTCTGGTTAAACATCTTCTGGTTAAACATCTTCTTGTTAAAATCTTCCTCTTAGTAGGGTCGCCAATTTTTGTTTATCCTGGCTATAGGGTCGCAAGTTGTTAACCCCCCCTTTATGGCCCTGAGTCGGTTCGGATTCGACGGGGGGGTTCTGGTTCGGAGGCAAGCAACGGATGTTTCTTCTTTATACTTTTCTATAATTCTTTCTAATTCTTTTCTCTCGCTTTATGGGGTCGACACTCTGTTAATTCTTTTCTTCCAATAATAGAAGATAGCCCAACTCGAGGGGGAAAATAAAAACTTTCTCTTACTTTGGTTTACTTCTTAAAAATTACAGTTGGTACTCTGAATTTTACAAGGGTAGAGGTTCGACCTCTTTCGACCATGGCTCAGGCCGGAATCTAAAAGTATATTAAGGAGGCAAGGGGCCTCTGCCCCCTCCTAATGAGGTGCTAATCTGAAGTACAACGATGAAGTGCTAATCAGAAGTCTAATGCAGAAGTGCAATAAATGAAGTCCTATAATGAAGTGCTCCTAATTTTACAAGTACATGCATAATATAGTCTAATGTTTGGGGGAGACAATCGAAGGTTAAGTTTCCCCCCTTTTTAAATACATGATCAGATGTTTTTTTTGGAAGATTTCAACTAAAAAGAATTAAAAAAAAAAAAAAAAAAAGAACAACTATCGCTGGTTCTACATTCCTGAAAGCAATATAATTTTGTATTAGCACATAAGCACAATTTTGAGTACATGACTGAGTACGTATTAATTTTGGTTCATTACAATTACGATTACAATTACCAATTAATTCATATTCACTCATTGTTTAATTACACTTCTATTAAAGTACATTACATCAATTACATTATATTAAAGGATTACATTTAATTACAATTTTAGCAATTTGTTAATTGACATATCTACTACTGAAATAATCTAAATAGGTGATACCATTGATATAATGAAGGGGAGTTAACCGTTGTTCTATAATTTAAAGGGGATTAACAACAATGTTATATATTTATAGTTAACAATAATTACGCCAAATTATGTTAAATAATATTAGAACCTGGTTGGTTATCAGAGTTTGAAAGTCTAATTAGCCAGCGATGAGGAAAGCGGAGGAAAATACGATATTTATGATAACGTAATACATAAGTAATACGGAATTTGAATGACAGTTAGGTAGAAATAGTAAGTACAAGTAATGAGAACGGGGATAACTATGTGACGTAAGCCGATAACGAACTAGTGGCCAGGCAGAGAAACAATACAGTATATTATAATAACATAACACATAATATAACATAACACATGATAATGTTATAAATTCGAATCAAAGCGAAAGGAGACTTTTTAACTTTGAGCGTTCGAATTCTGCTGTGATGAGCGGAATTTCGATAATTTAATCTCAGCATTTTTGAATATCTTGCGAGGGTTGAACGCACTTGAAAGTAAAAATGAAAAAAATAATACGAGAACGTTTTTTCGCGTTCTCGAACGAAACTTCGCGCCTCACAAATTGACACGAGTAAAGATGATTATTTAATAAAAATTACATACGATAATGGTCAAGCTAAAATATGGACGTATGGGGGCGGGGATATGGTCGAATAATAGTTATATTTATACTACATAACATAAATAATGACTTCTATAGGGTGTACAGTTTTTATTATGATGATATATAAATTTTCATACATTGGATACTAGATATATGATGAAGGGAAAATGTGACGTCATAGTTATTGAATTTTTACGTATAGTACGAATCATTGTTAGGAAGATTTACAAGAACGAATTAGAGACACAGAGTGGGAAACGTAAAGAGAATAAAGTTATTTTGTGACGTCATAGTGTATAAGTCATTATTACAAATCGAAATTTTACCCAAAACTCGCTTCTGCGATTTTGGCTTCTTATGTAAAAATGGACAATGAATCCATATAATGATGGTGTAGGAATTGTTCATTGTTCACTTTTTACACACACATATACATATATATATATATATATATATATATTTATATATATACACACACACATATATATATATATATATATATATATATAATATATATATATATATATATATATATACAGTACCGTGCAAATTATTATGGATTTTTTCTTAAATAACATTTTCTTCCTAGATACTTCCATGACATGATAATTTGTTATGAATTCTAAGACTTTTGAAACCAGTATGCACTGGTATACGCTTCCTTCCGCCCCTCGCCTCCTTTCCCCCATTTTTTCTCCCACGCCTGTCCTCCACTCCCAGCTGCTGCTGCCTCCCCACTTTTTCCCTCCCTCGCCTGGTGGTTCTGCGGCGCCAACTAAGTAGTCTATGCTTTTGTCTTCGGCCTAGACACACGTGTGTGAGTGGCATGTGTGTTGCAATATGATTTGATGTGTACCATTATGTGTTTTGATATGCTATTGTGCTTTTTTTTCAGATTTACTTAAAATAACTAAATTTAAAAGAATGGGCAAAAGACAAGATGTCAGTCCTCGAAAACGTGGACAAATTCAAGTCTTACTGAAACACTCATCTCTCAAACAAAAGGAAATAGCGAAAAAACTCAATGTATGAATTCAAACTGTCAGTGCAATTAAGAGAACGGTAGAAAAAGGAGAAACTGTGGTCGCTAAAAGAATCGGAAACTGTGGTAGAACAAGAAAAACAACACACAGACAGGACAGATTAATTAAAAAAATCGCCCTACGTGACAGTAGAACATCATCATCATCATGCAGAAATATAGGAAGTATATTGGCAGCAGAGGGCGTTGTTGTGCATCGCACAACCATAAACAGGAGGCTACTGGAAGCTGGACTGCGAACGTATTGCCCTAGAAAGAAGCCGCGACTTATTCAAGCAATGATGCAATCACGCTTTGAGTGGGCCAAGCAACATGTAGAGTGGACTGTCGCTGACTGGAAGAAGGTAAAATGATTTTAGAAACAATCTTGTTGATAATAAGGTTAATAACAATAACATTGCTGTAAATAGAGGGTGTGTTGCCATGTTACCACTATCGTCATGTTAAACTTTATTTACACGGTGCAAAGTTTGCTATTTATTGCACTACGATTCTACTCATCTGTAATGTCTTAATGTGTTTCAGGTGCTGTTTTCAGACGAATCAACCATAGCAGTACTCGATGATCGTGTCCAAACTGTGAGACGACGACCAGGAGAGGAATTTATGGAATTTATACCTCAATGTCTGAAGAAAACAATAAAATTTCCACAGAAGATCATGGTGTGGGGAGCTATGTCGATACATGGGACAAGCCGCTTGCACATTGTTGAAGGCACCATGAACCAGGACAGGTACATACACGAGCTAGAAAACCGTTTGATGCCACAAATAAAAGATTGGTTTGATGAGGAACCATGCATATTCCAGCAAGACTCAGCCCTATGTCACACCGCAAGAAGGGTCAAGAGATGGATGACACAAAATGGTCTTGCACTGCTCCCTTGGGCTGGAAATTCACCAGATATGAATCCTATAGAGAATTTGTGGAATATGTTGAAAGACGAGATCCACCAAACACCAATTACTACCAAAACTGAACTCATTGCACATCTCATCAAAGTTTGGTTCCATTCGCCCAAAATCAAAGATTTGTGCCAATCTTTGATTGTTGGGATGCCAGGACGAACAAAAGCACTGTAAAAAGCCAAAGGAGGTCAAACAAAGTAATAAGACAACTGATGTGCAATTTTATGTGAAAACTATGAAACTAAATGGCATTGAAATCATCTCAGCGTTTGAATTACAAACATAATAAAAAATCCATAATAATTTCCATGGTACTGTGTATACATATGCAGTATACACACACACACACACACACACACACACACACACACACATATATACACACTATATATATATATATATATATATATATTAGTGGTGGACCGGATATCCGCATCCGCATCGGCAGATATCTGCATCATTTTTCACATCCGCATCCGCACTTGTGACTGCGAATGTTATGCGGATATTACCTCTAATAAATTATGCAATTTACAATTAAATTAGCTTATAAAGTAGCTTATATGGCCCAGTCATGCACATTTCATGTGAAGTATTAATTGCTAATACACAAACAAATATATAAACCTCAAAATATAAATACCTGGTAGCACAGAAAATTTAATGAAACTTGTTTCATTCAGTTTTCTGTGGCTGAAACTCTTGAGAAAGTTATTTTTTTTATCATAATGAAAATAATATTAATTTTAATTTTTATGCATTCCCTGCCATAATAGTAATATCACGAATTTTGAAAAATTGTCAGATATTCATAATTCTATATTATATTGATAGATTAACTACATATCCGCACCCGCATCCGCGGATATTGAAATTAAAAATCCGCATTTGCAGATGTTGAAAACCTGACATCCGGTTTACCACTATTACATATAAATATATATATATATAAATATACACTATATATATATATATATATATATATATATATATATATATATATATATATATATATATATATATATATACTATATATATATATATATATATATATATATATATATATATATATATATATATATATATATATATATATATATATATATATATATGTATTTATATATACATAGTATATATATATATAATATATATATATTATATATATACACACACACACACAGTGGGTCTAATGTTATTAAGAATGCACGTGCGTTTAGTACACGGTAAGTTGATTCGGCCTTGAATAATGAAATGCTTAAATAAATCACATAAACAAACGGATGCAAAGTATTTGTGGATTACATGGTTGAACACAATAGCATGCTGCTACATGATTACGTTTTTGGAATGACAGTTGAATTAGGAAATAGGCCATATGCGTTTCAACGAGAGTTAGTTTGAACAATTTGTAAAACACTTTGCCTTTATAGCCTACGCTTCTGTGGTACATTGATGTAGGCTTTGCGCTATTGTTTAAGCACGAGGCACAGAGAGCTTACCGACTGTGTTGAAAATACCTCTCGAGATGAAAGGTATACGTGAAGGTCGACCTTGTAGAACGGAAACCTGCGGAAGTTGAGCGTCCGCTGTTACGTACGCCGAGATGATCGTGGAACCGGTAGCGAGTCTCTTGTTGAGAGTTTGCTTGAGGGAACTCGTGGAACCGATAGCGAATCTCTTGTTGAGAGTTATGTTTGACGGAACGGACGGTTCTGCCGTCACTAACGCAGGCTTCACGAGAATTGCTTCAAATACGGTGCCCGACTGAGATCGAACGGCGCTGGTTTCGAAGGAGTGCTTCTGCAGGCTGACGGCGGAAGCTCTTACTTGATGATGGATAGGAAGCTTTGAAGGAACAGCAGGACGCTTCTCCGGCGGGAAGCCGGAGGGTGGTTGAGGTGCCGAGTTGTACTGATGAAAGAGACGTGACACGTGACGAGAAATGCAAACTAGAAGTGGTGCGCGCGAGTGAGCGAGTGAGGAGTGAGTGAGTAAGTGAGTGAGGAGTGAGGAAGTGTATCAGTGGAATCTTGCTTATATAACCTCTGTGACGCGGAACTTTCGCTGCATTTCTTGAAACGCCTCCTCCTCGTCCTTTAGTTGATAAGGGCTTGGTTTCGCGGGCCTTTTGGGAAGACACAGACGTTTTCATTGTTTCTGATTCTTTGACCACGTGTATCTTCTAAAAATATTCGATGATGGCTTGGAAGAAAGAATTTGTTTGTCCACTTGTTAGTCTATTTCTTGTCTGTCCTCTACATATATAAAAATATTGACACTATATATATATATCTACATATATATATATATATTATTTATATATACTGTATATATATATATATATATACAGGGTGGGCCGTAAGTTTCCATACATAGGAAAAATAAACATTTTTTTATGGACAACCATTTTTTTTATATAATATGCTCTACATGGTTGCCATTGTTTGAAAACACATTTCAATACGTGTTCCCCACTGTTTGATGAACACCATTAGCACAGTTGACGTTATGCTTGTAATGGCGTTGGTGATACGTTCCTTTACTGTAGATGATTTATGTCTCGTATCTTTTCCTGATACACCATGGCCTTCAAGTTGCCCCCAAAGATAGAATCAAGGGGGGTGAGATCTGGGGATCTGGGAGGCCACTCCACAGGACCACGCCGACCAATCCAAGCATCCGGAAACTGCTGATCCAAATACCGACGCACGTGAAGACCATAATGAGGTGGAGCTCCATCTTGCTGGAAGTAAACTGGGAAGTTACCTTCTCGTTTAGCAGGGATGGGAAAATCTCTTCTTGCAACATGTTAAGATACCTTTCGGCATTAAAATTTCCACTGACAAAATTGGTCCAATAATTCTGTCACCCCTATCCCGGCCCACACCATCACTTTACCGCACCTTGCATCTTCGTCGGACTCAGCCAGTTAGGTTAGCATTACTCCAATAACGTATGTTTTTTCCGATTAACTCTCCATTGACGTAAAAATTTGCTTCATCAGTAAACAAGATCTTACGTCAAACGCATATTCTTAGGGTATCTGAAACATAAAAACAAACGTTTAATTTTTCCTATGTATGGAAACTTACGGCCCCCCTGGTATATATATATATATATATCTATATATATACTGTGTGTATATATATATATATACACTATATATGTATATATATATATATATATACATACACTGTGGGTGTATATATATATCTATACTGTATGTATACTATATATATATATATATATCAACGTAAAGAACGACGCTTTGTATAGGAGAATTATCCGCGCAAGATGAGAGCGAAAGAACGAAACAAATGAAAAAATGAGGTACCCAGCCGGGAATCGAACCCGGGATCTTCCGATTGCCGGTCAGATATGATAACCACTACACCACAGGCCTCACCCAAACAAATGTCGTAATTCCTCTACATACGCGCAGAAACCAATGCCCCAAAGGGGCACCTCCCGCATGCCGTAACATATATACATTATAACTGCAAACACGCTGTATAATTAACGTAAAGAACGACGCTTTGTATAGGAGAATTATCCGCGCAAGATGAGAGCGAAAGAACGAGACAAATGAAAAAATGTGGTACCCACCCGGGAATCGAACCCGGGATCTTCCGATTGCCGGTCAGATATGATAACCACTACACCACAGGCCTCACCCAAACAAATGTCCTAATTCCTCTACATACGCGCAGAAACCAATGCCCCAAAGGGGCGGATAATTCTCCTATACAAAGCGTCGTTCTTTACGTTAATTGTACTGCGTGTTTGCAGTTATAATGTATATATGTTACGGCATGCGGGAGGTGCCCCTTTGGAGCATTGGTTTCTGCGCGTATGTAGAGGAATTACGACATTTGTTTGGGTGAGGCCTGTGGTGTAGTGGTTATCATATCTGACCGGCAATCGGAAGATCCCGGGTTCGATTCCCGGGTGGGTACCTCATTTTTTCATTTGTTTCGTTCTTTCGCTCTCATCTTGCCCGGTAATTCTCCTATACAAAGCGTCGTTCTTTACGTTAATTATACTGCGTGTTTGCAATTATAATGTATATATATATATATACACACTGTGTGCATACATATATACACTGTATATATACTGCATATATACTATATATATATATATATATACAGGGTGGGCCGAAAGTCTGGATCCATAGGAAAATATTTATTTTAATACATAAATTACAACAAATGGTAAATACTTTAAATGAATATCAACTTTAACTCGTAAATGCGTATCCGTGATACTGTACAGTGGTTCGTACTCCAGTATAAACAACAAATTATAACAAATGCTCAAATTGGCGGCCTCTGACATCGAGACACTTAGGGATGGAATTTATGATTTTTAATAATTCTTCGAATTGACGTTCTCGAGATGCGTGTTTCATTTGATAATCTTCTTGTTGACTTTACTGGACTATTCGTTAAAGTTTCACATACCATTGCAGAGGTATTTTCATCAGTTGCAGTTTTTGGACGACCAGAACGCCGTCGATCATGTACAGTACACTTCCTGTTTCTTTGAAACGTTTAAACAACTTGCCAACAGTCGCATGTGTTACTGGATGCTTATCAGGATGATTTCTATTGAATTCGGTAGCAACTTCTCTGTGTGTAGCGCCATGTCTTGCGTACATGAGCACAAGTTCTACCCGGTCTTCTGTTGTTAGATTCGAAGCCATTTCTGGGCTGAAATAAAAAAAGTATTTGAGTATTTATACTGGAGTACGAACTACTGTACAGTATCACGGATACGCATTTACGAGTTAAAGCTGATATTCATTTTAAGTATTTACCATTTGTTGTAATTTATGTATTAAAATAAATATTTTCCTATGGATCCAGACTTTCGGCCCACCCTGTGTATATATATATATATATATATATATATATATACTATATACATACTTGAAATCACTGTGAAGGGAAATTTGCCGCTTTCGCGTTTACAATGGCTAATAATAATGAACAGTTAGTTTGCAGGTGGTGCTCAAGCATGGAAGTCCTCACGAACGAGTTAGAACGTGAGAAGGAAGCCAGAGTGAGGCTTGAAGAAAGGGTGATGCTCCTGACGGCAAAATTAGAATCCCTTGAGACTCCAGTTACGACCCCTTCTGACTCAGTTTCTACTAATAATATAAATAGAACTAATAGCCCTCTCTCTTCCCCTAGTTCCCATCCCTTCGTTCGAGTGCGTAATGGAGCCCCATTGAGAAAACCTAAGACTTGTCTACCAGTAATAACAAACAATAAGTTTTCTGTTTTAGGTTTCGAAGATGCTGATGAACCGGAAATACGACTCGTTGGCGATTCCATTGTTCGAGGGCAGCTCGAGGAATTCTGTAGGAGAAACCCTCATCGTAGGCGCCGTTACTGCTACCCTGGTGCAAGGGTGGAGGATATAACTAATAGTGTTGACCATTTTACAGACGAAACCTCTGAGGGCACAACGTATGTTATTCATGTCGGTACTAATAACGTTTTAAATTCTAGATCGGAATAGCTGCTGGCTAGGTACAGGGTCTTACTAGAGCGACTAAAGGAAAAAACTAATAAGACTGTTTTAACAGGTATACTTCCTCGAATTATCCAAAGTAGTGATTTCTACAGCAAGGCGCTCTACATCACAATAACCTAAAGTCTCTTTGTCAACAGGAAGGAGTGCATTTTGCGAATTTTTGGAACAGTTTCTACTGCAGGAGGGACTTGTTCCTTGGAGATGGACTTCATCTTAATGACGTTGGAGCTGCGCGTTTAGGAAGACTATTTCATTATACTGTCTCTTCTTTTCAGGCTACCACTCGCTACATTAGCGCAACACTACTCCGCTCCATCAACAACCACCCTCTGTTTCCTACCTCGCAACCACTCTTCTTTCTAATATATTACTACACTCCTAATTCCATGAGCCTTAGTTTTTCAATATATATATATATACACACACAGAGTATATACAGGGCGTCCCAAAAAAATGTATACACACTTTAAATAATTATAAAGCAGTGTTTATTAAAATACATTTCATTTTCAAAATGTAATAGAATCTACAGACATTATTTAATTGTTTTGTCAACGCCTGTTTTCAAACTGACGTCCGTTCTGGTGGCACTGCTGATAACGCGAAGCAATGGAATCGCAAACATCACGAAACATTTCGTTTGGTATTGTGTGCATTCTCGTTCAATGGCTGCTCTCAATTCAGCGACTGTTGCAGGTTTTGTAGCGTAGACTTTGTCTTTTAAGTATCCCCATAAAAAAAGTCTAGTGGTGTGAGGTCTGGTGAACGCGGAGGGTATTCTACGAAACCCCTTCGTCCAGTCCACATCCACATCGTGCCAAGTACCACTCGCAATACTCCACTCTTCGTCCGGATCATCTTCATTAATAGCATGGACTAATCTTGGAATGTAACTTTTCCATTGACAGCGCTTCAAAATGCGTTGGACAGACGATTCTGAAATTCCAACCTCACGACTCGCTTGCCGCACAGATTTTCTTGGACTTTGGTGATACGTTTCCAGTACTCTTTCTTGCTTTGTGGGGCTTGTCGATGTCCGTGGTCTCCGGAACGCTTCTTGTGGACATTCTGAACAGTTCCATCGGCTTCAAACTTATCTCTAATTCGAGTGATGGTAAGTCGCGTTGGTGGATCTGTTTGAAACTCCCTCCTAAACTGTCTTCGCACTTCAACTGCGTTTTCACACTTCCAGTAGCATTTTAGAATGAATTTCCTTTGTTCAAAGCTTAGTCTGACTGCCATTATTAATTCTAATGGGTTTAACTTGGAAAGAAAGAAACATCAATTGAGCTATCAGCTGTTAAAGTGTGTATACATTTTCTTGGGACGCCCTGTATAATATATATATATGTATATATATATATATATATATATATATATATATATATATATATATGATGAATAAAAGCACGAAGGAAAGGAAACACAGAGTGGTGCTCTAGCGCTTTCGTTTAATGACATCCTCAGGAACACTGAAGTAAATAAAGAGTTCAACACTATATATAGGTTACAAAGAAAATATATATTTATATAATAAATATAGAAATAAAAATTGTGGGAGGAGCCTAAAAATTTGTAAGGAAAAGTACCAGTTTTTGCACTTTCCCCGAATTCAACACAAGATCAAATGGATTGTTTACAACCAATTTTATAGATAATACCTGAATGACATTTAGGTCACCAAAAAAATAAATAAAAGTAAATTGAAAAATAAAAGTTGTAAGAGGAGCATACAAATTTATAATGGAAATTACCAAAGTTCTACAGTATATATATGACCACGTCTATCTTCTGGAAATGTTCGATAATGTCGTGAAAGAAAGAATTTTTTCGTCTATTTGTTAGTCTATTTCTTGTCGGTCCTCTACATATATATATATTTACACTATATATATTGTATCAATTGTATATGTATTGCATCAATTGTATATCGATGAGGTCCGACCATAAGCTCATCGATATACAATAGAAGTTCGCACCCAGAGGTCCGAAAATGCATCCTAGAGAGGCAGATGGAATATTTGAAGGCTTAAACATAAATTCAAAGAAAGTAAATTGGGAAAACGTAAATAAAGATTTAAAGGAGGTAAATTGGGAATTGCTACTACACGAGAAGACTCCACAAGAAATACTATGTATAATAGAGATGGAAACCAAACCTATAATACTGAAACATATTCCAGAGAGACAGGAAAGAAAACATAGTAAGCTCGAGAGGAAAATCAGGACCCTATTCACGCAAGGAAGACGAACCGTAAAACATCTCCACAGATGCAGAACTGATGCAAAGAGACTCAAACTAGAGAGGAAACTTGGGGAAATAGAAATGGACCTAAAGCAACCATTCATACATAAGACAAACGAGGAGGAAAACAAGGTAGCAGAAAACATAAAAAATAACCCAAAATACTTCTACACTCTTTCGAAAAGGAAAATGCAGTGTAAGGAGAGTATTGGACCGTTGATAGACGGGGAGGACGAATACACAAATGACCCGAAAGAAATAAGTGAACTGCTTAGGGAACAATTTAAAGCTGTTTAGCACCCCTAAGTCCGAGATGGAAGTAGAAAACCTAGATGAGTTTTTCGACATTGATACAGATCAACCAAGAACAAATCCCGGCATAAACCTATTAATGGACTTCGAGTTCACGGAAGTTGTAATTACGGCTTTATCACAGATGCGAGACAAATCAGCGCCAGGGCATGACACATGGAATGCCACATTTCTGAAGAAATGCAGAAAGTATTGCGAAACCGCTATACTTACTATGGAGGATATCACTCGACACAGGAAAAATTCCACTCACCTTAAAGAACGCGAACATTGCTCCCCTATTTAAAGGTGGTAAGAGAACATTGCCCAAAAAATTATCGGCCATTGGCTCTCACCTCACACCTTATGAAGTGTTTTGAACGCATAATTAGAGGCAAAACTACTTACTACCTACAGGAAAAAGACTTATACAACCAAAATCAACCTGGCTTCAGGGCGGGTAAATCATGCTTGTCACAGCTACTAGACCACCAGGAGAAAATATTAGGAACATTGTGTCGAGGACAAAACATTGATGTAATATATACTGACTTTGCTAAAGCCTTCGATAAATATGACCATGGAATCATAGCAAACAAATTTAAGGATACAGAAATTACTGGATAGCTAGGAAGGTGGATATTTAATTTCTTGACGCAAAGAATGCAGAGTGATGGTAAACGGAGATAAATCGGAATCTCGGAAGTCGTGAGCTCTGTCCCACAAGGGACAGTATTACCTCCCTTGCTGTTCATTTTATGATTGCAGATATTAAGGACAGTATTGTATCATGCTTCGCAGATGACACAAAGATATGTACGGAAATAGTGAACGAAGATGAAATAAAAAACTACAAAACGACATTGAAACATTATTCCAGTGGGCAGAAGACAACAATATGAAGTTCAACGAAGAAAAATAACACCTTCTAAGATATGGTAATAAAAAAGAGATACAGAAAAAAGGGTACAAAACTCCGCAAGCCAAACACAAAACACCAAATCCACAATTAGGGATCTTGGAGTAATAATGTCGTCGGATGCAGAATTCAGAGAGCACTATAAAATCAAAATCACAACGGCTAGAAAAATAATGGGAATCATCTGGAGGAGCTTCCGCAGCAGAAGGGCAAACATCATGCTTAAATTATGGAAGAGTCTTGTCCTACCAATAATTGAGTATTGCTCAGTGCTCACAAGCACACGTAGAAAAAGAGACATTGCGAGCATTGAAGCTATACAAAGGACTTTTACGTCTAAGATAGACGAAACGGAAGGTGAAGACTACTGGTCTCGACTACAAACCCTGGAACTCTACTCTCTTGAAAGAAGGCGCGATCGGTACACAATAATATACTCATGGAAAATACTTGGGGGCTCTGTCTCTAACCTCAGAAATGAAATAGAAACAAACTGGAATGAGAGAAGAGGCAGATTTTGTACAGTCCCAGCTTCGGTGGGACAAGGAGCCATTAAAACGAGGATGGAAAATGCCCTGAGAATACGGGGCCCAAAGCTTTTCAATGTTCTTCCAAAAGAAGTGAGGAATCCCCAGCACACCGACCTGAATAACTTCAAGAACCAGCTGGACAGATTCTTGTGCAATGTCCCTTACCAGCCATGCGTGGCTGGCTACGACGGCAGGAGAATATCAGAGAGCAATTCCCTCCTTCACCAAGTCCCGCAAATGAGGTGGGATGCTGCAAAGGGGTCGACCGCAGGTCGATCCTGAACAGTCGTTCAAACTCAACAAAAGTAAGTAACTATATATATATATATATATGTGTGTGTGTATATATATATAATATATATATATATATATATATGTATATATATATATATATGTGTGTAGTATATATATATATATATATATATAATAAGCAAACAACCACAGGGAAAAGGAAACAAAAAGTCCGAGCGCTTTCGTGATATATTCACATTATCAAGGAGGAACAGAAAATAGACGGAGATTACAAAGTAAATGAGTTAAATAGACAAGCAAAAAATTCACAATCGGCACCTCAAATTAAAGGCCTTAAAGCCCTCTAAAGATTTTTTCAATTGATAACATAATCTGTAGGCAGCTAAATTACTAAATATAAAAAAGAAGTATACTGTATAGATGAAATTAGACAAAAAAAAAAAAAAAAAAAAAACCAATACAGAGAACAAAAATTATTATAATGGTTATTAACACTAATATTTAATTAAAACAGCAATTAATTGGCAAGAATTTAATGAAAAACAAATAGATAACGTAGATAACAAATAGATAAAATAATCTGTAGGCTGCTAAATTACTATATAGATGAAATTAAACAAAACAACAGTACAGAAAACAAAAATTATTATAATGGTTAACACTAATATTTAATTGAAGTAGGAAATTAAGAGGCCCGAAATTAATGAAAACAAAGGGAAAGTTGCCATCGTCTTACAGATTATTACAAAATTTCTACAAACAGTCTGGAAAAAATATATAGTTTTCCCAAAAACAACCCAGTTCAAAAGACCAATAAACCCCCCAGCAACCAAAGATTATACACGAAAGAAATATTACAATTAAAATTGACACATAAGAATGTTAACAGTTCTTACAATAATATTTATTTATTTAACCAGGGCAAACCATTAAGGGGCAAGAATGCAGTTAAGAAAACAGTAGGCCCTTCGCCAGCTTTCTGACAAGGCACGAATCTAATTTGTACAACCCAGGGCTAATATTAAGGACCAAATCCGCATTATTCTTGATCACACTTGATTCCAGTATATTTCTGCTAACAATAGATTTACTAAACCTTAATTTGGAAGCATTTTTCCAATCAATGGGATGATTAGTATCTCTTACGTGAATGAAAATGGCGTTAGATTCCTGGCCACTTCTTATACTGTATTGATGGCCAGGAATCTAACGCCATTTTCATTCACGTAAGAGATACTAATCATCCCATTGATTGGAAAAATGCTTCCAAATTAAGGTTTAGTAAATCTATTGTTAGCAGAAATATACTGGAATCAAGTGTGATCAAGAATAATGCGGATTTGGTCCTTAATATTAGCCCTGGGTTGTACAAATTAGATTCGTGCATTGTCAGAAAGCTGGCGAAGGGCCTACTGTTTTCTTAACTGCATTCTTGCCCCTTAATGGTTTGCCCTGGTTAAATAAATAAATATTATTGTAAGAACTGTTAACATTCTTATGTGTCTATTTTAATTGTAATATTTCTTTCGTGTATAATCTTTGGTTGCTGGGGGGTTTATTGGTCTTTTGAACTGGGTTGTTTTTGGGAAAACTATATATTTTTTCCAGACTGTTTATAGAAATTTTGTAATAATCTGTAAGACGATGGCAACTTTCCCTTTGTTTTCATTAATTTCGGGCCTCTTAATTTCCTACTTCAATTAAATATTAGTGTTAATAACCATTATAATAATTTTTGTTTTCTGTACTGGTGTTTTGTTTAATTTCATCTATATAGTAATTTAGCAGCCTACAGATTATTTTATCTATTTGTTATCTACGTTATCTATTTGTTTTTCATTAAATTCTTGCCAATTAATTGCCTGTTTTAATTAAATATTAGTGTTAATAACCATTATAATAATTTTTGTTCTCTGTATTGGTTTTTTTTTTTTGTCTAATTTCATCTATACAGTATACTTCTTTTATATTTAGTAATTTAGCTGCCTACAGATTATGTTATCAATTGAAAAAATCTTTAGAGGGCTTTAAGGCCTTTAATTTGAGGTGCCGATTGTGAATTTTTTGCTTGTCTATTTAACTCATTTACTTTGTAATCTCCGTCTATTTTCTGTTCCTCCTTGATAATGTGAATATATCACGAAAGCGCTCGGACTTTGTATTTCCTTTTCCCTGTGGTTGTTTGCTTATTAATAAGGTCACGTGTTATTTTGTGATTTTAGTGCATATATAATATATATATATATAATATAGAAATAAAAATTGTGGGAGGAGCATACAAATTTCTAAGGAAAAGTACCAATTTTAGCACTTTCCCCGAATTCAACACAAGATCAAATGGATTGTTTACAACCAATTTTAGACATAATGCCTGAATGATACATAGGTCACAAAAAAAAACAAATAAAAATTAAAATAAATTGAAAAATAAAAGTTGTAAGAGGAGCATACAAATGTATAAGTGAAAATTACCAAAGTTTTAGCACTCTGCCCTTCTTCTCTAAATCCTTTCTAAATAAATATTTTTCACGTTTTACTTTCGTGAAATAATTTTATTTATATATATATATATATATATATATATATATATATACTCTACATATATATGTATCTGTATATATATATATATAATATATATATATATATATATATATATATATACTCTGTATGTATATACATACATATATATATATTTATATATATATATATATATATATATATATATTATATATATATATATATATATATATACTCTACATATATATGTATCTGTGTGTATATATATATATATGTATATATATAATATATATATATATGTGTGTGTAAAAATGAACCATAAATAATTCCCGTATTCCTATACTATCTTATTCTTCATGTAATTCTTGTATTCATTTATATAGTTCTTGTATCCTTTTTAAAAATTCATGTTTTATATGGTTCATATATGTACAGGGTGGGCGGAAAGGAGCTCCCTATTTTGGATTGGTAAAAAAATACGTATATTATCCATTTATTTCAGAAGAAATAATATGAAAAGGTAGGCATACATGGTAGGTTTTCTCTGAAATTCAATGTGGGCTCCAACTCTTTCCACCAGCTTCTGGAGCCGCCCAGGAATGGCGTCCACTGACTTTAGCAGGAACTCCGGCGGGATGGAGGACATGACTTCCCGAATTCGGTCCTCCAGTTCTTCCAATGTCCTCGGTTTGGTGCGGTAGACTTCTTCCTTTACCCACCCCCAAAGAAAGAAGTCGCACGGTGTCAAGTCGGGGCTCCTGGCTGGCCATTGATGTGGACCACGACGACCCATCCAACGCCCAGGGAAGTGGGCATCCAGCCACTCACGGACAACAAGAGCGAAGTGCGGAGGGGCGCCATCTTGCATAAATATCAGATCGTCGATGTTCTCCCATGTGCTGACAACCGGCCAGACCTCGTTTCGCAACATAGCAAGGTACCGCTCAGCATTCATGGTGTTGCGCAGAAGGAACGGGCCCACAACCTGATCTAAGGTCATACCACACCACACCGTTACACTGAACCGATTCTACAGTTTTTCAGCGGTAACCGTGCGACTTCTTTCTTTGGGGGTGGGTAAAGGAAGAAGTCTACCGCACCAAACCGAGGACATTGGAAGAACTGGAGGACCGAATTCGGGAAGTCATGTCCTCCATCCAGCCGGAGTTCCTGCTAAAGTCAGTGGACGCCATTCCTGGGCGGCTCCAGAAGCTGGTGGAAAGAGTTGGAGCCCACATTGAATTTTAGAGAAACCCTACCATGTATGCCTACCTTTTCATATTATTTCTTCTGAAATAAATGGATAATATACGTATTTTTTTACCAATCCAAAATAGGGAGCTACTTTCCGCCCACCCTGTATTTATATAATCCTGTATATTCGTATATATTTAACTTTATATAATGCCAATGCGAGTTTGGATAAAAATTTTGATTTGCTTTCTACTTTGCCAAATAATTGATGACTTGTCTTTTAAAAATATCTTAATCATTTTTTTTAGATTTCATTTAATAATGAACCCTGCTTAAGCTTTGCAATTTTCATATTTTGTATACATTCTCTCTTCGTATAAAAGATGAAGTCACGTCTTGCCTAAGCATTCAATTGTAAATCTTAAACCTTTAATTTTCTCTTTAATTTGCATATTTTAGTGTAAAGATGCATAGTTCAATTTCCACTTTTAGGTAACTTGGCAGATTATGATAGCATCAGATCTGAAAATACGCGGCTGAAGATAAAAATATGGCTTCATCTTCAAATATCTTGTTTATTCGTTTAAACCTTACCACAGCTAAAAGATTTACTTTATTTTCAAATATTGTGCAAAATAATGCAGCCTTTTCAACATTTAATAATAATGATGTTAGCAGTTTCGGGGTATATAAACCCAACTAAAATCGTCCATATGTTATTAAGAAATAGATTCAAAGGCTGAGCACTACCTGTACCTTTTTGCAGTAAAATCCAGTAAGAAATAGTCTTCTTCTTCTCCTTCGAGCCTTTTTCTCTTCAGGAACTTAAGTCAGTCAAATTCCCCGATACGATATAAGACGAATCCTGGAATCTTCAGAGAATTTTAGGAGTCTACCAGAGACACATCCGTTGCTGACACCTAACTAGAACCCCCGTCGACTTCGAACCAACTCAGGCCATAGACGAAGGGGTTAACAACTGGCGATCCTTTAACCAGGATCTTCACGACTGACAACTTCTGCATCCAGGATTCTTCCAGTCTTCAAGACCCTGGAACTAGAACCGACATGCAGTTGACCGGCGTGTCACGACTTCTAGTTCGTCACATCCACCCTTGAACCGGTGCGTCATGACTCCAAGTTCTCCACGCCTAGTTTTCATCCAAGAACAAGTGGCCAGCAAGACACGTCTTCAGGACACGTCTTTAAGGATTTCGCCGTAGGAATCTTGTTAAGTACAGAACTCTTTCTTAAATAATCTTTAAACATTTGAAAAGTCAGTATTATTAACAGTTAATATTTAGTATTGAGCCAGAATTAACAAAAAACACAGTGAACACTTCAGACACCAGTGATACATTTTTTTTATTGAAAACAGTATTGTCACAGAATTATTGTCAAGATTATTGTCACAGAATTATTTCACAGAGTTATTCAGTTATTTCAGAGTTATTTTCAGTTATTTTTACTATTCTAGTTAGTATAGTATAATTTTATTTAATGTACCAAACATAGTATTACCATACCTTCACGTACATTCGAGTGAAATTTGTTTACATTTTTATTTTGTTTGCAATCTTTTCAAATTTTCCCCTAGTTAGGCAAATTGTTGTGCTTATTTATTTTTTTAGATAGTGTAGTTAGGAAAACCCCTTAAGTGATCATTCCATAAATTAAGATCGGTCAAGCAGACCTAATTAAACACATTAATAAGTACCTTCACATTTTCTGACATCGAAAATTTACCTACACCCATTTTTCCACCTACCCCGCGCCCTTCAAACATACTCCCAAACACCAAACAGATCCAGAACAAGCCAATATGTCTCAGTCTCAAACCCCCGCCCCAGCATACATTAACTTAGGCAGACTAGTAAACCTTCCTCATACTGTTTTAATTTTTAAGGGGACCATAGATAATCTTTGTTGAACCACGCGTAAGACCTTGGTTGAATCTTTAGAGCAACATTTCTTACGCGAAAATATTACCGATGATGATATAAAAATTAGGGAAGCAAAAAGATTTATCGACCCTAAAGAAGGGAATGCTCATGACACAGTCACTACGTCCCATCAATTAGCGAAGCTACAACATGGGACGATTTTAAACAAAACTTATTAGAATTTTTTAAAGAAATAACCTTGCACAACCCTTAGCCACGTTAGAAGCAGTCTTCCAAGCTAAATGGAAGAAAGAGGAACACGAAGATTTAAACAATTTTATTACACGTACACATAAACTTGTAGGAGAAGCCCTCCGGCCGCAGAAAATGCATGTGGCATAACTTTCACTTCGAAACAAAGAAATCTAATAGTAGCACAACCATTTACCAAAACCTACCCGGAGCACCTAAAAAAAAGTTTCAGGAGTTTTTAAATGTTGACAAACCTGTAAGTGTAGCCATAAAAAACACGGGAACATTACCCCGATTTAGCAAACCAAAACTACCGAAAGGGTAGAGAAACCCCTGTACATTACATTCAGCAGCAGCACAACACCAACAGCAACAACAACAACAACCCTATAAATCGAGGCCAATGCAGGGAACACCCCAGAAACAAGCCCCCCAAACCCAGAATACACGCCCTCCTCCACAGTGTTTTAACTGCGATAGCTTTGGGCACATGATAAGTCATGTAATTATCCCTCGTATTGCTCCCACTGTCACGAACATGGTCATCGCCGTGGCGATCGCCAAAAGTGTGCTGATAAAGCCCCTGCAGGGTATAGACCCCACTTTCAGAAACCAAACCAACCACGTTCCCAAAACGTATCCCAAAAGTCATCCAATCCCCAGAAACCAGTCCATTCCCAGCCTCAGTCGAACCAACCCAATAGATTCACGACCACAGGGTCAACCACACTCTTACCCCATGTACAAACCCAGTACAACCAGCAAGGTCAACTAGTTCGGTACGTAGAAGTACCCGTGGAGGAATCATTTTCCCCAGAGTACAGTTTTCAAGAACACCCTCCAGCGTATGATATCCCGTAGAATATGACCCAGGTCCTCCCATAGAAGACCATTCGAGCCCTTTTTTAGACCCTACATTGGAGGCAGCAGTTCAACCTCCTCCCTCCTAAATTACAGTAATAACCCAGATACGCACACAAACTCCCCATCAGGATAATAGGTGCGGACCTCCTAGATTTAATAATAAATTGTAGCACGATAACCAAGATTTAACTGCTCTCCTAGATACAGGAGCACACGCGACGTTAATTAAGAAACAATGTGTAGATGAATTACTAGAGAGTACAAATTACAAATATGAACTTAAGGCACCATCCTGCCAACTCAGAGGAGTTACGGGCACACCCATACCACATACGGAGAAATTGAGTTATATTTAGAAGTTGGAAACGCGGTATACCCCGCGAAATGTTGTATAGTGGACACAGTCGCCACCTTTCAGACAGACATCCTACTAGGTATGGATTTTTTTAACCGGAATCAATGGGAGATTTACCCAGCCGGAAAGTTAGTAAAGTGTCGAAATAGGACACACCATCTCCGTGAGAATGACAGACACAGCTTAATGCTAATAGAATTAGTCAGTTCAGATTTCCGAAAGAAATAGGAAACCCCCTCCACTTGATAGCAGTTCAAGTCAGCCGGTTGCATCCAGAGGGACAACCGCTCCAGAAATCAGACCCCAGGGTAATCAGTTCCAGTTGTTGAATCCAGTTGGATCAACACAGTCAGTTTCCAGTCAGTCAGTTTCCAGTCAGTCAGTTTCCAGTCAGCCAGTTTCCAGTCAGCCAGTTTCCAGTCAGCCATTTCCAGTCAGCCAGTTTCCAGTCAGCCAGCTTCAGTTCAGCCAATAAGGCAAATTTTAGTCGCCGAACCAGAATCAGATTCACAATTTTTCATATGCCCTACCGAGCATATAACAGTAGCACCTTATGAGAAGATTTGTTTCCTAGCAAAAGTAGTTAACAGTCAAGGAAAATTATTAGAGTCAGAGCGTACTCTGATTACAGAGAAAAGTAATTTCAAAAGAGATGTTCTTATTGCCCAAGTCCTTAGTCAGAGTCAGAATTCAGCTATCCCTGTTGTTTGTTTAAACAAAGGAAAAAGTCCTATAGAATTAACTTCAAATCAGAAAATAGGAACTGTTTCCACAGTAGAAGTAGATTCAGATTTCCCCATCAGTATGATAATCGTGTTTCCAGTTCCTTAGATTAAATCCTTCAGTATTAAAAGAAGAATATAAGAAATGTCTGGAGCACTCCCTTCAGGAGTCACCAGCTTTACAGGATCCCAAACTAATGGAATCACTTCTCGATTTCCTGATAAGAAATAGAGATGTGATTGCCCTAAAAGGAGATCCTCTGGGCCGAACTAATTTGGTCCCTTTTGAAATCAAGTTGGAACCCAATTCCAAACCCATTTTCATTCCTCCCTATCGGGTTCCACATTCCCATTAGTCACTATTGAGGAACACATCAAGGACATGTTGGAGCAGGATGTCATTCAGCCTTCAGCTAGTCCCTGGTCCGCTCCTATGATTCTCGTCTCCAAAAAGGACGGAACATCTCGCCCTTGTATAGATTTTAGACGCCTGAACAACATTACCATCCCAGACCGTTTCCCGATTCCAAACATGCAGGAAACAATTCTGAACGTAGGGAAAGCGAATTTTTTTCATCCCTCGATTTAGCATCAGGTTATTGGCAAATGGAGGTCAGTCCCGAATCTCGGGCATTGACTGCTTTCTCCACTAACCGAGGCCATTACGAATTCCAGGTTTTACCTTTCGGAGTCCGAAATGGGCCTGCTAATTTCTCTAGGTTGATGAATATAGTCCTTTCCGACCTATTAGGTGTCGAAGCTCTCGTTTATCTTGACGATATTATCGTCTACAGTTCGGACATAAAAACACACTTTCAACGCCTTCAGAATGTGCTATCACACTTGAGAAAAGCACACCTTAAACTGAAGCTTGCAAAGTGCAATTTTTTACAAGAATCCCTGGTATACCTAGGATTCCTACTCTCGTCCACAGGAATTAAACCTGATCCAGCCAAACTCGAAGCCCTGGAAAGGTACCCTGTACCCAAAACCATCGACGACGCCCGTGCATTTATTGGTTTTGTCGGATTCTATCGGAACTTTATCCCCCAATTTTCAAATATTGCTAAACCCATTACTAATTTGTTCCAGAAAAATTCGAAATTTAACTGGGAATCCGATCACCAACATGCCTTTGAAACTTTAATTAATAAACTAACCTGTCATCCCATTTTACAATATCCTGATTACACAAGACCCTTCATCATAGCCACAGATGCTTCCTCCTATGGACTAGGAGCCGTCCTGTTACAGGACGTAGACGGTGTGGAATTACCCATTGCTTATGCCAGTCAACTTCTCTCTGCACCTCAACGGAATTATTCCACTACGGACCGAGAGGCCCTAGCGGTATATTGGGCTTTGAAAAAATTCCGAAATATCGTCTATGGCTACGATGTAACCATCAAGACTGATCATAAGCCACTCACGTACCTCTTCAAGGACAAGCTACTTGAAGGACGATTGAGTAGATGGGCTCTGTTGATTCAGGACTTTGCGGCAAAAATCGTATACAAACCGGGAAAACTTCAAGTTATTCCAGACGGATTTTCGAGGCTCAAGCCCGACGCCCAAGTGAATAAAATAGGAATTCTTCCTGTGTTCGACCACGAGTGTTTGCAATACTCCCAACAATAGGACCAACACACCCAAAACCTTGGGGCGCGCCTGGAACAAAAGGAACCAGCGAAGGTAAAAGAACAGTACAACCTCAAAGATGGGCTCGTACATTTCAGGAACGAAGATGGAAACGACCTCGTGGAGATACCAAAGGATCTCGTCGATATAGCCAGTGGTGTAGTGCTGTGGGAACGCGTGGGAACGGCGTTCCCTCACTATTTCAAATAAATCCGAACTTATAAATCTCTAACGTCATGAAATTTTAATTCCCACCCCTAGAAGAAATATGAGAAAGAATCATTAACTGTTTCATTTCTTTTAGCTTCGACTGAGGCAATGCTAGCCTATAAAGATCTAGTGAAACAGTCACCACGGCGTAACAGTTGTTAACTTTTTTTAGTTAATCATTCCAGTTGTTAGCTATTTTTATTGATCGTACTGGGGCATATACCTAATGACACTAGAAATACTGCATCTTCAACCTTGGAATATATCCTAATATCCAGTGCATATGACCTCAAAATATCCCTGAAATTGGTCAGATTTCAAAAGATTTCCCCGAGGGCTTACAGTGCCCCCGGACCCCCAGCTGTATGGGCTCGCCGCGCTCGCCATTGTCCCCCCCCCGCATCTGAGTAACACTTTCAAAATGCGTTCCCTCACTTCTTTATTTAGCACTACACCACTGGATATAGCCATTGGACTTTGTCACTACTCACCTTTGTATGGCCACATGGGGCCGGATCGCACCATCAAGAGTCTTTTGGAGCGATACCATTTTCCCGAAATGAACAGAAAGGTACACGAATATATCAAAGAATGTCCATCGTGTTTAAAACACAAAGGCAACGTACCATCCACAGCTCCTATGCATCGATATCCAGTATGCCAAAGGCCCTGGCAAAGAACTGGAATGGATATACTGGGACCATTTCCCAAAACATCAAAGTGAAATCGGTACATCATTTTGTTTACGGACCACTTCTCGCGTTACAGCGAAGTAGCCGCCATTCCAGACCAGACCTCGGAAACTGTGGCAAGAGCCCTAGTGGAACGCGTCATCCAAAATCATGCCACTCCTTCCATCCTAATCTCGGATAACGCCCTTAGTTTCACTTCCAAACTGTTCGAGTCACTCTGTAACATGTGTAAAATTAAAAATACACACATTGTGGCATACCATCCGCAGGCAAACGGCTTAGTGGAAAGGCACAATCGAAAGTTTTTAGAAGCCCTGCGCCACGTTGTCGATGCATCCTCCCGTACATGGATAGATTCCCTTCCCATGGTACAAACAGCCATCAACAATGGCTATAATGTGTCCATCGGGGACAGCCCTCATTTCGTCCTCTATCACTCCGACAAGCGTCTACCTTTTGATTTGCCCGACCAAACCGACCCGGCAGTTCTAACATCTTCCGAAATGGCAGAAGCAAATCAGCAACTAGCTGAACGATCTTTCAAGATTTTTGACATAATCCGCTATGCCCTCGACCAACGAAACCAACAGATGGAGCAAGAGCAACATAGGCGTGATCCCTGTCAACGGACTATAATCGTCGGTATGCGATGTTATCGGAAGAGCGTGAAACCCCCAGGGGCTCATCGCAAATTATACCCAAAATGGGATGGCCCATATAGGATTATGAAAAACCTCGGAAAAAATTGTTATGAAATCCTCGACCTTCGGGATCATTCCAAACTAAAGATCATTCACGCTGACAATTTGAAGATAGCTTCCGAACAACACCTTCCCAAAAAACAGCTGCCAGGCGTTCGAGCCGCCTATCCTTCGAAAGGTCAAGGTATTAATAAATCGAGCAGGGATCAAAAAACCGAAGTGGTCGGCGCGGGAACCACTACCCATGATGAAGATTGGTACCTCGTAATACCACCAGTACTCGAGCCAATCTCTGAACAAGAGGAAGACCCAGAACCAAGAGTCCCATCGGACCCAGACCCTGGAGAAACTCCTCCGAGAGGATCACTCAGTGGAACTCCACCATCTCCTCCAACTCCACCATCTCCTCCAACTCCACCATCTCCTCGGTCACCACCCTCACCGACTGCTGATCGACGCACGGACCCTACATACCGCCCGCAAATGCATCTACCACGTGAACTAGAACCTTCACATAAGAAACGAACAGGCTCAGAATCCGAGCTTAACGGTCGACCCCCATTGGCACCAAAACGAGGCCGACCCCTTCGCCCACAAACACAAGTATCCACACGGCCACGCCCAGCTCTGTATAATTTAAGGCGTAGAAATTAATAAAATTGTCGCCCTTATAATTTTCAAAATTATTTACTCTTGTAGCCGGGGCATTAAAATTACTACCGGAGTTGTTATAGAAAAGCTCGCAGAAGGTAAATTTTTGAAAGGACACGCGGACCTTTTTATCAATTTGCAACCCACTGCTAGCATCAAGATCAATCTCCTTCAGATACAAACCCAATTAAAAACATTTGAACGTAAAGTTCATGGTTCTTTCCAGGGAAAAGATCAGATTAGTCGCGTTCTGTTAGAAAATACCTTGGAAAACATTCGAACTACAACACGCGCCCTATCAGAAATATTGGCATTACCATGGATACAAGCGGAAACACATAACTCGGAAAAAATTAATCAAAAAAATAAAAGGGGACTAATAGATATAGAAGGAAAAATATTCAAGGGTTTATTCGGATTAGCAACCGAAGAAGATATTAAAAGAATCGAATTCAAATTGAATCTCTTCGCGCGAAATCGACAGTATAATGGACACATGTTAGAACAAACTATTAGGTCACTACACGAAAACAATCGCTTCCTCCACTCCCTTTCGGACAGATTCACATACCTTGAATCCATGTTAGCTTAATACAAAGAACACAAAAGATATCTAGAATTAGTAGAGATAATTAACCTCCAGGTAACCCTAATCGATAAGTATTTACAACGAATAATTACGATTCATTCCAAGGTTTTGCGTGCAACCCAGCTAGCCCATGGAAAACTCACTCTTTCCACCCTAATACCATGGGAAACACTTCAGTCCTTGATTCACACCGCCCAGACACAATTAAAATTATCACCCATATTACCACTCAACCACACTAATTACCCCCAATTACTAGAATACACTTGGACTGTACATTAGGGTGGACCACTTTTCACTTTTTTAAAAGAATTATAGCTGGTCAAAGTTTTTCCCATGATTTGGTTCAGTGGAAGTACACTGACACCATTTTTATCAAAATCGATCAATATTTAGGGTTCGCGCATCGACCTTGAAAATTTCAATTTTGGAAATTTGGCCAAATTGACAATTTTTTACTGAATAAAGATAAATCATCAAATGACCATATTTTCTGAATCCTCTCAGTGAAAGAAATCCTCTCAGATACTTACCAAGTTGATCGGACAAGTGGTTTAGAAGTTACACTCACCTAGAAATAACATTAAAATGTAAAATATCGTATTTGTCCCCCGTTATGGACGTAATCATAGCATCAGTAGCTGGCGCATCCTAAAATCCCAATTACACACACACGCTATGGCTATGACCAATATTTTTACTAATCACAGTTTGCTTTTTACAGATCAACTGTGTCAATTGATTCTTGTTTGATAAGTCTAGACTTTAGTACAATGGATAAACTGTTAACAACCAGGAGTGGGAAGACTCTGAAAGTTACTTATTCTGGAAAAGAGAAAGCAGCAACAACAGTACCACCTCCTCTAAGGTCAGCCACGGACGTCTTCTTAATTGGTCAGCCATCTTCCTCGATCGGTGGTGCCAAATTGCCAACCACCCATCAAGTTCTCCAGTACTTCTTCTATGCCAAGCAGGAAACTACTGACAGGAAGGCCGCCATAAAAGACACGGTGGCCAATGTTCTGGCATTTTGGAACATGGCACGTATAAAGACGATCACGAGGCGTAACTGCAAAAGAAAACTGGAGTTACTGTGGGAAGAGTGGCGCTCGCTGCAGAAGAGCAAGATGAGAGACAGTGACGCGAGAAAAGGCAGGGAGAAGTTTTCAGAAAATCTGAACAAGCTCTGGGACATCGGAGCTCCCGATGCTATTGAAGAGATACAGAAAAGTCGAATGCTCTCAGACAACAACAAACAAGAAGATATTAAATTTTATGAGGATCAACGGGGCCTGCGCCAGGCAATAATGAGTGGGAATGATAAAGTGTTCGTTGTCAAGAGAAAACGGCAACTCTCAAGACAACAATCTCGTGATGAGCCAGGCACCTCAAAAACGAAATTAGGAACCGAAGCTGAGAGCGACGATGAATCTATAGAAAGCAGATCATCGAGCAACTCCGAATCACAGCTAGAACCACCATACCGACAGCCGAGAGAATCAACTGTATCAATCAGCCTTCCTCACCGCATCCTCAATGCACCGGCTGTTATTCAAGTGGCTGATCGCTTCCGGATGTCCAATAATCAGGTGTGTATATATCAGTAATGATCTTTCCTTGACAAAGATATAATAGACGTAACGACGGAAAATTAATGATTATTTTGTCACATAAAAACCATACGCATCCTTGTCAATTTCCTTTCAATTTCGCACATAGGTGGCAATTGTCGTGGCGGCAGTCCTACGTTCGGCAGATCTGCCCGCAGACTTGGAAAAATTCAGTATCTCGAAGGACACGTCTCGCCGTAGAAGAGTGGCACATCGTTGTGAAGTGTCGACAGCTGTGCAGAAATCCTTCGTATCTCCGAGGGATACTGTCGTCCACTGGGACGGTAAAGTAATCAAGGTCAGTTCTGCCCTCACCGTGGACGACAGTGAATTAACATATTCCAGTGACGACAGTGGATTGACATATTCCAGTGGACGATAATGGATTGGCATGTATGACATACGTTTCAGGACTCTCTTGGATCATTGGAGCACCGCCAGGCGATTCCCATCTCCGGAGCTCCCCAATGAATGCACAGAAGGAAAGTTGCTGGCCGTTCCGACTGTTGCTGACGGCACCGGTCTGTCCCAGGCCCAGGCGACCTTTCGTGCTCTCAAAGACTGGGGATGCGAGAACAACGTGATTGGACTGTGCTTCGACACAACTTCCTCTAATACGGGGAGGGTGCAGGGGGCGGTGGTCCGGCTGGAGAACATGCTTGGTAAACCGCTCTTCCAGCTGGGCTGTCGCCATCACGTTATGGAGCTCATCGTGGGGGCAGTGGTCATCACCGCTTTTGGAAGAACCACAGCACCAACTGAACCTTTGTTCCAGTATCTGAGGAGAAGGTGAATTTCAAGTCTAAGGCGCATTTGTTTTCTCCAATGATTTTTTGCCTTCAGAGCAATTGAGATATCAGCGTCCTTCTACTAATGATGTTAATAGCAGTCGAAAAGGGAAACTTCAGTCGTTTTCATGCAATATTTTCATAACTCCCCTTTCAGGTGGGACAAGCTCGACCTCTCGACTTATCGCGAGCTGGAGATCGAGCATTTGGCGGAGGTGACGTGGCTGATGGAGCTCCGAGATGAGGCAGTCAAGTTCCTCGGCACCGCTTCTGGTCTTGTCAGAGAAGACTACCGAGAAGTGGCGGAGATTACACTCCTGGTACTCGGGGCCCAGCCACGTCGTGGCACACACTTCATGCGCACAGGAGCCTACCATCATGCGAGGTGGATGGCCAAGGTTGGTATTTTGAATTAGAAGTTAAATATTGTATTGCCTTCTGCAAACAGCCATTTGAAGTCCCTACCAGAAAAAATAAGATAAATAATTAATTTACCATTAAACAAACTTATCTGGAGTGGTATCGGTATTTATACATTACAGTGCGTATTCGTTTCAGATCATCTACTACACGAAGCTCCTGATGTTCAGCGGTCAGCTGGAGTTCGACGACGAGCTGGTACAGAAACTTCAGAGAGTGGTACTATTTACTGCACTCCTCTACGCACCTGCCTGGCTGGCGGCTCCTGTCGCAGCTGATGCTCCGCTGAATGACCTTGTGTTGTACCAGCGTCTTCTGCAGTACAGGGCTGTGGATCGCGAGATTGCAGAGGCTTCACTGGCAGTGATCAGGCGGCACTTCTGGTATCTGAAGCCTCAGACCGTCGTTTTCGCCCTCTGCAGTGACAAAGTGGAAGACACTGTGAATCACGAGATGGCAAAGAAGCTGTGCCGCCTCGCTGTGCCCGAGGACTTCACGTATGACAACGTCTCGGTTGATGACACGACGCGCCTTCCGGACCTGATCGATGAGTCATCGTGGTTCGTGTTCACAGGCCTGCAGGTGTGCACGTCTACGTGGCTCACTCTGCCGGTGAATAAGTGGGATCAAGATAAGAACTACTGTGATCTGAAGAATGTCATCTCGCATCTGAAAGTTACCAACGACGTGGCAGAGAGAGGGATAAAACTGATAGAAGATTACGCGAACACTGTCACAAAAGACGAGTCACAGCTGCAGAGTCTTCTTTAGCTCGTGGAAAAGAGCCGAAAAGAACTCGGTGACTTCAAGAAGTCGTCACTTGCCAAGATGACGTAGCGCAGAGGGAAAGGGAGTTAGCAGAGAGAGTACATGGCGCACTAGGGTGTGTCAATTTGGGAGGTGAAAATTAATTTTTGCCAATTCCTTCACTGAGGGGTTTTAAAAATATGTTTTTGGATGTGAAGAATTCAAATCTGCTATTATTTTTGTGATTGCTCAACACTTAGCTTGGTAAATCTACGTTTGATTAAAAATCACATAAATTGCTCTCGGAAAACAACATTTATTAATTTTAGCTTCTCAAAATGTCAGGTAATGGTATAAAAATTTTAGTTTCTCTGCATAAAACTTATCCTAGTAATCATAAAACATATCCTTGTAATCATAAAACAACATTAGAAAGTAATGACATCAGTAAAAAAAAATATTTAAACAAGTTTCAAGTCTTGCTTTGATTCGTTCTTGGATATCAGCCGCCGACTTGCTTCTTGGCCTCTGATATAGCCCTCACGTTTCTCATGTGTATACACCCTGCCTGCTGCCTCTGTGACTTGTTTCACACACCTCTCTATTGACTGAGCATGACAGGGCCACTATGGAACTTGCATAGGCTTGTCAAAGAACTTCTTTACTTCCGCTGTAGTCAGTTTACATGTCAAAGGAGGTTCAAATACCCCGTCAGACCAGTCTGTCAGCTCCAACACGGAAGAAGCACTGGGATTGATGGAAGGTGTCTTCCTTGGACGTACAGAAAGATCTCCAAGTGTGTCATCATCTCCACCCCTCATGTCAACAATCTTTTGGACACCAGCTCTCCTCTCCTCACTGTCATCTGAACACAAGAGTGTCTGGATTATCATTTCGCTGAATGCATACCATGCTGAGCGCTTGATGGTTGGCAAAACAGCATCCACTACAGCCTTCTTTTGCAGCCTAACTAGACGCAGCTGAAACAAGATGTGGCGTGGGCCTTCCACCCAAGAGTGTTTTACTTTGATGTTGAACCAACAGGGGTAGTACACACCAACAATGTATTCCACTATCAGTCTTAAGTTGTTGAGGGTTTTGCCTTTAAGGCCATGTTTTGAAACCCATATGCGACAAAGCCTGTTTGCTGTTGTCAACCACCTTGAATGGCTCACTGGACCAATTTCAAGAAGGGCCAGATCTGTGGGAAGTTCTCCTGTCCTTATGTTATGGCCTGTGTGATCCTATACCCGTACGCTTGATCAGTAGAGAGATCTTTTACGACATTGTCACTCAGTGAAGTAAGAGGCTCTCCAATTGAGAGTTTGGTGAATGAAGGATCAATTTCAAGTTCGGTTGCAGTGTCTAGCATCTTGCGAATGTTACCTGTCCACTTGTTGTTAGACAAGGTCTTCCCATCCAGTGCTGTGATCAAGTGTCGCAGGGGTAACTCGTTAGTGTGGAAGGCACAAACCAACCAGATCAGCTTACGGCAAAGCTTGACCTCTACCCAATGCATGGAACCACCCTCCCAGCCAGTGTTAACATTTGTAGAATCACCTCCAATGGCCTGCAGGCTTTTATCAATGCCCTTCTTCTTCATGAAATCTACAAGATTATCAGCAATAACTTCAGCAGGTTTTTTTCTCGTTGAGCCTTTCTCAGGAGTGAAGTGGTAGAGATATCTTCCACCTGGCTCACTGCACACAGAATAATGCTCTTCTTTGATGATGCTGGGGAACTGACGATCTGAATTGTCTGCTTTCAGCATAACTTTAGTTGTATCTTGACGGCCGTCAAAGAAGATGCAGTAAATTTCACCCTTCTTACAAAGATCATCAAATTCCTGATCCAGGGATCTCATAACTTTTTCTTGGGCCCTCTTGACTTTATTGTGATCAACTACAAGTCTCTTGTCTTCTTCACTGATCAAGCCAGCATCCATAAAGGCAGCAGTGGTGATGGCAGCTGTGGCACGCAGGCCAACACCATATCTGATGCTATGCATAGCAACATTAGGTATTTCTAATGTGTTGTACTCTGGCTTTTTATTGGAAGTTGAAGACGTGCTTTGGTATTTCTAATGTCACTTCATAACTTCCATCCTTTCCATCTTGAGCATCAGCTATTTGTTCTTCATTTTCATCATCAGAGAAAATTATTTCATTTGATGGCATTGAAACATCCTGCTTACTTGTCTGCTTATATTCAGCAAGCCTTCTTCTTTCGTCTTCTTGCCGCTTCTGCTTTTTGACTTGTCTGTTGTGCTCAGGTTGATCTGGCAAGGCAATCTGATGTGGTCCAATAGAACCAGACTTGTCTCTCTGACCTTTAATGAAAGCAAGTTCCTTCACAGGGATCTTCATCTCCCTAGGGCATGTACAGTTAATGTGAGTTTCGTTTTTGCAACCAGCATCTGCAAGGCAGCCAAATTCAGAGCAGAGAACAATTTTACACTTGCAACTGAGGATGTCAAAAAGCTTGTCAAGTTTTGCAATGAAAGCCTCTTTGACATGTAGCTTTCCTCTCCCAAGAGATATGTTTTTGGCCTGCTCCCAGCTCTCTTGGATCTTGTTTAAGATTGTGACTCGTGAATTTACAACGGGGGCTACAAAAGAACTGTTTGCTCGTTCCCACTTTTCAAGCACTTTAGGGTAAATGTCCTTTGCAAGACTGGCTGCTGGGTAGTTTCTCACATCCTCACCACTTTGTTCTCTTAGCAGTAGCCCATATTTCAGAATGTCTCGCAGAGTTGGGAGTTCAGAGGGCAACAACTCTCTACCAGTTCCAATTAGGTTGCTCATATGTGTGAATGTCCCCAGTCTTGTCCTCCTTTTAGAAGCCATTGTAGGTCAATTCCCACTGGTTAGGATAGTAGCACTGACGGACAAGTAATCTTCAGCACACTGATGAATATGTTTCAACCTGTGAAATAAGCAAAAACAGCAGTGCATTATATATACAGCATATATAATTATTAATACAATAATTATTATATAATTCCACAAAAAAGTAAAAAAAGTCACTATTTTTATGTAGCTTCTTACCATGCAAAACTAAATTATATTAAATTAATGAAAATATCTTTAGAATTCCTAAGTCATGCTGCAACTTTTTAGCACCCCTCATATTTGGAATTTGAAAGTTGAAAAATTCGACACACCCTAATGGCGCACGCCTTAAGATGACGTGTGTTCTAACCACGATTCGTACAGTTTTTGAACCTAGTTAGGGGCACCGGAGTAAGTGCCTTTAGTGATATCTGTAAACCGTTTTAATACAAAATACATTTGATCTTTCCTTATTCGTTTTATCTTATCCTAAAAAGCAGACAATGGCAGACAGCATATGGAGGTACGGGAGCAAATACAATATTTTAAATTTTAATGCTATCTCAAGGTGAGTATAACTTCTAAACCACTTATCCTCTCAACTTGGTAAGTATCTGAGAGGATTTCTTTCACTGAGGGGATTCAGAAAATATGGTCATTTGATGATTTATCTTTATTCAGTAAAACATTGTCAATTTGGCCAAATTTCCAAAATTGAAATTTTCAATGTCGATGCGCGACCCCTAAATATTGATCGATTTTGGTAAAAATGGTGTCAGTGTACTTCCACTGAACCAAATCATGGGAAAAACTTTATATAGTTCTTGTATCCATTTTAAAAATTCATGTGTTATATGGTTCATGTATTTACAGTATATAATCCTCTATATTCGTATATATATTTAACTTTATATAATGCTTATAATCAAATGTATGTACGTGTGTGTATTCATTTTTACATAAGGACCAAAATCGCCCAATGCGAGTTTGGATAAAATTTTTGATTTGCTTTCTACTTTGCCAAATAATTGATGACTTGTCTTTTAAAAATATCTTAATCATTTTTTTTTTGTATTTCGCTTAATAATGAATCCTGCTTAAGCTTTGCAATGTTCAAATTTTGTATACATTCTCTCTTCGTATAAAAGATGAAGTCACGTCTTGCCTAAGCATTCAATTGTAAATCTTAAACCTTTAAGTTTTACTATAATTTGCATATTTTAGTGTAAAGATGCATAGTTCAATTTCCACGTTTAGTTAACTTGGCTGATCATGATAGCATCAGATCTGAAAATACGCGGTTTAAGATAAAAATATGGCTTCATCTTCAAATATCTTGCTTATTCGTTTAAACCTTACCACAGCTAAAAGATTTACTTTATTTTCAAATATTGTGCAAAATAATGCAGCCTTTTCAACATTTAATAATAATGATGTTAGCAGTTTTGGGGTATATAAACCCAACTAAAATCGTCCATATGTTATTAAGAAATAGATTCAAAGGCTGAGCACTACCTGTACCTTTTTGCAGTAAAATCCAGTAAGAAATAGTCTTTATCTTCTCCTTCGAGCCTTGTTCTCTTCAGGAACTTAAGTCAGTCAAATTCCCCGATACGATATAAGACGAATCCTGGAATCTTCAGAGAATTTTAGTGAGTCTACCAGAGTCCTCCGAGCCACTATAGAAGAACTCGGAGACTAATATAGAAGAAAACTACTACAAGTCACACATCCGTTGCTGCCACCTAACTAGAACCCCCGTCGACTTCGAACCAACCCAGGCCATAGACGGATGGGTTAACATATATATATATATATATTTTTTTATTTTTTTTATTTGGGGTTGTTTAACCTCCTTCGCAACATCTAAGGTCATATGGCGTAGGGGACCTACAGCTTTACGTGGGATCCGAACCACGGGTCGCTACATAATCTGGGCGCAGAGGACGGTCTCCCATCCAACTACTACCCAGACCCAATGTCGCTTAACTTCGCTGATCTCCGAGAAGCGGTGTTACGACATCGGCCACTACGTAGCCCATATATATATATATATATATACTATGTGGGTGTATATATATATATATATATATTATGTACAATTGTATATATATATATATTATATATATATATATATATATATGTTCTATCTTCGTGAAAAACACATACACATGTGAAGTGAGGGTAAAGAAATCAAACAGCAAAGTTGAAGTTATTATATTAGAAGTAAAATAACTGAACCTAACAATTATTAACATCTACAGACCACCAAATACTACAAAAAGTGAATTCCAGTTTGCTTAAAATGAAATAGAAAACATATTAAAATTACTTGAAACTCCAGCAACAAATATTCTAATTTTCGGAGATTTTAATTTCCCATTCATATCATGGAAGAAAAATGACGAAGTTATATATGTTGAGAAGTTTCATGGCAACATTACTAAAGATGACAGGAAGCAACAATGCTATTAGATATTATGGAACATTACGCCCTTACCCAGGAAATCGGTGAAGCCACGAGTAAGGAGAATGTTTTGGATTTAATCTGGACAAATAACAACGAGATAATAATAAATAAAAAAGTAAAGCGCACACAGTTCTCCGACCATAACCTCATCGATATACAATTGAAGTTAGCACCCAGAGGTCCGAAAATGCATCCTAGAGAGGCAGATGGAATATTTGAAGACTTAAACATAAATTCAAAGAAAGTAAATTGGGAAAACGTAAATAAAGATTTAAAGGAGGTAAATTGGGAATTGCTACTACAAGAGAAGACTCCACAAGAAATACTGTGTATAATAGAGACGGAAACCAAACCTATAATACTGAAACATATTCCAGAGAGACAGGAAAGAAAACGTAGCAAGCTCGAGAGGAAAATCAGGACTCTATTCAGAAAACGAAGACAAACCGTAAAACATCTCCACTGATGCAGAACTGATGCAAAGAGACTCAAATTAGAGAGGAAACTTGGCGAAATAGACATGGACCTAAAGCAAACATGCATATATAACACAAACGAGGAGGAAACAAGGTAGCAGAAAACATAACAAATAACCCAAAATACTTCTACACGTTTGCGAAAAGAAAAATGCAGTGTAAGGAGAGTATTGGACCGTTGATAGACGGGGAGGCCGAATACACAAATGACCCGAAAGAAATAAGTGAATTGCTTATCGAACAATTTAAACCTGTGTTTAGTAACCCTAAGTCCGAAATGGAAGTGGAAAACCCAGACGAGTTTTTCGAAATTGATACAGATCAACCAAGAACAAATCCCGGCACAAACCTATTAATGGACTTTGAGTTCACGGAAGGAGATGTATCATAATTACGGCCTTATCACAGATGCGAGACAATTCAGCGCCAGGGCCAGACACATAGCATGGCACATTTCTGAAGAAATGCAAAGAGAGTATTGCAAAACCCCTATACTTACTATGGAGGAAATCACTTGACACAGGACAAATTCCACTCCCCTTAAAGAACGCGAACATTGCCCCGCTATTTAAAGGTGGTAACAGAGCAATGCCCAAAAATTATCGGCCAGTGGCTCTTACCTCATACCTTATAAAGTGTTTTGAACGCATAATTAGAGGCAAAACTACTTACTACCTACAAGAAAAAGACATATACAACCAAAATCAACATGGCTCCAGGGCGGGTAAATCATGCCTGTCACAGCTACTAGACCACCAGGAGAAAATATTAGGAACATTGTGTCGAGGGCAAAACATTGATGTAATATATATTGACTTTGCTAAAGCCTTCCATAAATGTGACCATGGAATCAGACCACAGAAATTTAAGGATACAGGAATTACTGGAAAGCTAGGAAGGTGGATATTTAATTTCTTGACGCAAAGAACGCAAAGAGTGGTGGTAAACGGAGTTAAATCGGAATCTCGGAAGTCGTGAGCTCTGTCCCACAAGGGACAGTATTAACTCCCTTGCTGTTCATAATAATGATTGCAGATATTGATGCAGATATTAAGGATAGTATTGTATCATGCTTCGCAGATGACACAAAGATATGTAAGGAAATATTGAACGAAGATGACATAAAAAAATTACAAAACGACATTGAAACATTATTCCAGTGGGCAGAAGACAACAATATGAAGTTCAACGAAGAAAAATTCCAACTTCTAAGATATGGTAATAAAAAAGAGATACAGAAAAAAAGGTACAAAACTCCGCAAGCCAAACACATAACACCAAATCCACAAGTCAGGGATCTTGGAGTAATAATGTCGTCGGATGCAGAATTCAGAGAGCACTATAAAATCAAAATCACAACGGCTAGAAAAATAATGGGAATCATCTGGAGGAGCTTCCGCAGCAGAAAAGCAAACATCATGCTCAAATTATGGAAGAGTCTAGTCCTACCAATAATTGAGTATTGCTCAGTACTCACAAGCCCACACAGAAAAAGAGACATCGCGAGCACTGAAGCTATACAAAGGACTTTTACGTCTAAGATAGAGGAAACGGAAGGTTAAGACTACTGGTCTCGACTACAATCCCTGGAACTCTACTCTCTTGAAAGAAGGCGCGAGCGGTACACAATAATATACATATGGAAAATACTTGGGGGCTCTGTCCCTAACCTCAGAAATGAAATAGAAACAAAGTGGAATGAGAGAAGAGGCAGATTTTGTACGGTCCCAGCTGCGGTGGGACAAGGAGCCATGAAAACGAGGATGGAAAATACCCTCAGAATACGGGGCCCAAAGCTTTTCAATGTCCTTCCAAAAGAAGTGAGGAATCTCCAGCACACCGACCTGAATAACTTAAAGAACCAGCTGCACAGATTCTTGTGCAATGTCCCTGACCAGCCATGCGTGGCTTGCTACGAGGGCAGGAAGAGATCAGAGAGCAATTCCCTCCTACACCAAGTCCAGCAAATGAGGTGGGATGCTGTAGAGGGGTCGACCGTAGGTCGATCCTTAACCGTCGTTCAAACTCAACAAAAGTAATATATGTGGGATGAATTTCACAATTAAACACGTGAAATGAATGAATGCTGCAAATCCACAAGGAAAAAGAAAAACGATTCCAAGGCCTTTCGTGTATTCAGAGCTACACCTCGACGAGGTGTGGCTCTGAATACACGAAAGGCCCTAAAATCGTTTTTCTTTTTCCTTGTGGGTTTGCTGCATATATATGTGTTTGTGTATTGATGATTGGTTGGTTTAGTCATTCACAATTTTTATACATATATAAATATACTGTATCTTGCTCAGATCCGTATCTATTTTGACGGAACAAACTCATAAAAACGAATTTTTGGTTTAATTAAATGTTAAATTTTTTTAATTTGTTTTTAAACATCGTTTAATTGACTCTTTAAATAACGTGGTATAAAGTTTCCAGAGTGCTTCTAACATATGAGTACGAAATTCATTAATTACATATGAATGTAAAGAAATATATCCTTCTTTTCAGTATTACTACGGATACGGGACTCGACTACAAGTGTATATATATATATATATGGTGTGTGTGTGTGTGTTGTGTGTGTGTATATATATAATGTAAATCCACAAGGAAAAAAAAATGATTTCAAGACCTTTCGTGTATTCAGAAGTACACCTCGTCAACGAATGAAGGGAGAACACAACACAACACTCTTATTGAGTTAATTAAGTTTTGTGTCAAAGATTGTAAATTTCAGTTTGAAAATAAGTTTTGTGCTATGTCGTTTGGATTGGCGATGGGAAATCCCCTCTCACCGGTATTAGCTAACTTATATGTGGAATTTTTTGAGAGGAGAATTTTGCCTACTATTGTTAATTTTAACCTTGTTTGGTACAAGTATATAGATGATATTTTATACCTTTGGCCTAACAGTTTGGATGTTGATTTATTTCTTGGTAGGCTGAACAATTTATTCGCATATATTAAGTTCACGATTGAAAAAGAAAATGATGGAAGCTTGTCTTTTCTGGATCTAAAAATTCGAGATGCTTGAATCAGTTCAAATTTGAAGTTTTCACAAGTCTACTAATAATAACGCTTATGTGCATTTTTATTCTGACCATCATCCCTCGATTAAATCTTCTATTTTCTCTGCTGTGTTTCTTAGAGCATTAAGAGCTGTCAGTCCTGAATTTTTAGATTCCGATTTATGCAAGATCATGAATATTGGTACTAAATTATGTTATCCTATTTCATTTCTTGATAACTGTCTTAGGAAAGCCAAGAATATGTATTATAATAGTGTAACTCTAAAGGAATTTGAGCGTAAAAATATCCTTAGCCTACCTTAACATGTTAATTTTCAATATCTTCCGACTTTACTTAAATAAATTGGTATCAATATAATCTATAAATATAATAATACTGTTAAATCATGCCTAATAAAGAATAGCCATGATAATGCGGTTGGTTGTGTGTATTCGATCGGATGTACACAATGTAACTAAATATATATAGGCCAAACGGGTAAAACGTTAGACATTAGGGTGAAACAGCATAAATATGCGTGTAGAACAGCAAATATTTCCAGTGCATTGTTTAACCATATGCACAGATGTAATCATAGTATCAAGTGGGATAGTTCTAAAGCGCTTGTTAAAAACACAGATATAATTGAAAGGAATATTCTAGACTGTGCATTTATCCATTTTAAAAATAATTTCAATAACAGTGCGGGAATGTATAAAATTTATATCCTGTTAAAATACCTTTTGCCTCTAATCAACTCTTGTTAATCATGTGCTAATCTTTTTATTTTTCTGTCCCGCTGTACATAGGTATGTATTTTTGCCATCTCGCCTTCTCCCTTCATTCCCTGAAGAGGTGTACTTCTGAATACACGAAAGAACTTGGAATCATTTTTCTTTTTCCTTGGGGTTGCATCATTTATTCATTAATTTCACGTGTTTAATTGTGAAATTCATCCGGATCAAGTAAAGATAATCCCTCCCAACAGAAAAAGGAGGGACTATCTTTACTTGATCATTTTTTGGGAGGGATCATCTTTACTTGCTAAAGTTGGTAATACCGCTTTACCGCAATACCGCAATACCGCTTTAATGAAAGTCTTTGGATCAAGTAAAGTTAAGCACCCCAACCTTTTTTAGTTAGCTTTATAAGGCTAACTAACGAAAATATCACGACCTAACCTAACCAATCGTCAAGGGCAAACAGTTGACCTAACGATTGGTTAGGTTAAGTCATGATATTTTCGTTAGTTAGCCTTATAAAGCTAACTAAAAAAGGTTGGGGTGCTTATCTTTACTTGATCCATTGTAATAAATGAATTTTAATAAATTTTGTTTTCAAATACATCATTTTTTAAAAAAAGATTCTCTTAATTTTTATCCTTTATGTCAGACTGCTTCACTTTACTTTACTTTCTGGGAGGGACTATCTTTACTTGATCATTTTTTGGGAGAGATCATCTTTACTTGCTAAAGTTGGTAATACCGCTTTACCGCAATACCGCAATACCGCTTTAATTAAAGTCTTTGGATCAAGTAAAGTTAAGCACCCCAACCTTTTTTAGTTAGCTTTATAAGGCTAACTAACGAAAATATCACGACCTAACCTAACCAATCGTCAAGGGCAAACAGTTGACCTAACGATTGGTTAGTTAAGTAAGTCATGATATTTTCGTTAGTTAGCCTTATAAAGCTAACTAAAAAAGGTTGGGGGTGCTTATCTTTACTTGATCCATTGTAATAAATGAATTTTAATAAATTTTGTTTTCAAATACATCATTTTTTAAAAAAAGATTCTCTTAATTTTTATCCTTTATGTCAGACTGCTTCACTTTACTTTACTTTCTGGGAGGGACTATCTTTACTTGATCATTTTTTGGGAGGGATCATCTTTACTTGCTAAAGTTGGTAATACCGCTTTACCGCAATACCGCAATACCGCTTTAATTAAAGTCTTTGGATCAAGTAAAGTTAAGCACCCCAACCTTTTTTAGTTAGCTTTATAAGGCTAACTAACGAAAATATCACGACCTAACCTAACCAATCGTCAAGGGCAAACAGTTGACCTAACGATTGGTTAGGTTAAGTCATGATATTTTCGTTAGTTAGCCTTATAAAGCGAACTAAAAAAGGTTGGGGGTGCTTATCTTTACTTGATCCATTGTAATAAATGAATTTTAATAAATTTTGTTTTCAAATACATCATTTTTTAAAAAAAGATTCTCTTAATTTTTATCCTTTATGTCAGACTGCTTCACTTTACTTTACTTTCTGGGAGGGATTATCTTTACTTGGTCATTTTTGGGAGGGATTTGCTTTACTAGTGTGACCTGGGAGGGATTATCTTTACTTGATCCATTCATCCCATACATATATATATATATATGTGTGTGTGTGTGTGTGTGTGTGTGTGTGTGTGTGTGTGTGTGTGTGTGTGTTTGAGGCTCTCAAACACAACTCAGCCTTGGTCACTCAGTTGTTCTTATCTGTGTATTCACGACCAGATGCAGATATTGATGAGTTTTTCACGTATGAAAACCAAAAAGAACCCCATCATTAGCTGTTGCTGGGTTTGCAAACTAGTACGAACTCCGATCTCCTGAAATGCTTCGAGAAGGTCAATGAAAAACCAGATGGAGATTCAACAGTGAAGATCTTCTGTGTTCCTACTGTAGTCCATTTTATTCAACCCGCCCAAACCGTGAGCACGATCGGTGAATATATGGAGAAGCAACTAGTGCCATTTTCAAGATCTCATGCCTCTGGTTGTGTGGATCGTATGGACTGGATATGGGATATCTACCCTGAGAGAAGCCTGAAAGACCAAGCTCATGAATCGAGGAGATGGTCCAAGGAAAAATTTGACTCCAAGACTGCCATCAACCGAAAAGAGTGGAGTGCCATCCTCAGAAATGCAGAGAACAAAACAGAACTCTTCACACTCGTGAGTAAGCGGTTAGCTCAGGAAGATCTGGGTGTGCAACTCATAACAACACAAGAAGAAAAGGTCCTCACACTACCACGAGGATGATCCTCCACCTCAAACATGCAGTTCAGCACGGACATGACAAAGCATACCTCCGCAGAGTGGACACTGATGTCGTGATTGTCGCAATCTCATTGTTCCCTGAACTGTCATTGTCTGAACTATGGGTGGCTTTTGGGACTGGAACACATTTCCAATGTTTCCTTATTCACGTGCTAGCGTCGCAGCTCGGCCGAGATTTAGAACTTGCGCTTCCCTTATTCCATGCACTGACAGGCTCGGACACTACATCGCACTTTGTAGGAGTTGGCAAAAAGACAGTTTGAGAAGTGTGGAAACTCTTTCCGGAACTAACAGATAGCCTGCTCGCAATACTACATGATCCCGACTGCTTCACCATGGAATCTGTACCTATGGAGGTCATCAAACGTTTCATTGTCCTACCTACTTTACAGTAAGTCTTGTGGAGCTGTTACCGTGAACCAAGCATGGAGGGAGATGTTCTCACGAGGGAGAAGAACCCTCGACAATATCCCACCTACCCAGGCAGCTCTATTTCATCATGTGAGACGAGCTATTCTTCAGGCAGCTTTCATTTGGGGTCAGGCGCTGCGGTTTCATCAAGAGATCCCTGATCCTACTGACTGAGGATGGATGATCTCAGCTCAGAAGAGGTTGGTGCCGTTCTGGACGACACTTGCAGATGTCAGTAATGCTTGCGCGACCCTCCGACACTGTGGCTGTAAGAAATCATGCACTGGCAACTGAAAATGCAACAAAGCGCACTTATACTGCACCTCTTTATGCCACTGCCAAGGTGCTTGTTTTAACAATGAAGATCTTACCTAGTGTTCTCATTGTATGATCAGTTTTGACACCCTCCCTGTATCATAACTTGACTTGTAGTAACGATGATCTTGCCCAATGTTCTTGATCAGTTTCGTGTAACTGTAAATATAACCACTTTCAGATGGGCCGAGGTTGGGAAAAGTGGTTGGTGGAGTGCATAACTCGTTGGGTCCTCGTCCCGCACCCTGAAAACACATTTGACTATCGAAGAATGATTGAATTTGCAGTCAGACTGTGTAGCTAAAACGCGTTAATCTTTGATTTGCCGGTATCGCTCTTATTCTCCGTAAGTTCACACAGGTTACAGTGATAATTAAACTTTAAACCAAACAACCGCAACTGCAACCGCGCGGTTGTGACTTCCTGACAACCGCAACCGCGGAGCTATGAAATCTGACAGAAACGAGCCCAAACATCATCAAATTTGGCCCAGCCGTTTCAGAGATAGAGCGATATAGGTGTTTTAGGATAAAAAATGACCTTGCCCATGACTTATCATGTGACCTTAACCTCGAAACATTCCGAAACAGTTAGATTGATCAGGCATCCTCAAAACGAGCCCAAGGTCATCAAAATCGGCCCAGTAATTCTTTAGATATGGCATTTTATGGTTTTGGCTGTGGAATCGAGGCAGCCATTTTGAATTTGCTTAAAATGGCAGCCAGAGTGAGATCCCAGCGTATCCCCAACCTGGAAATGTTTCTATATGGCTAAAGGTAACTTCATGCCAAATTTCACACTTTCTGCCAGATCTGAACGATTTTTACATTAAGCCACCCCACTATAGGTTTATATATAGTGTAGGGCTTTCGGCATTTTAAGCCTGGTCGGTCTCAGTTACATTTCACTCCATTCTCCCAAAGCAGAGTCACCCTTCCTCGTTTTCTTTTTACGTCACTGTTTATATATGTATATTCTGCAGATCATACCGTATACATAATTTGTATTTGTCTGACCAAAGATTCAATAGGTCTAGCGTATTTAAATAATTATATAGTCTACGTCCAACTGGCTATTTAAAAAATTATGCATAAGCAGCTGACATAATATCTTAATAATTAGGTGTAGTTACAAGCCATTTGTCTCCTGAGTTTAGCCAGGCCTAGCCCTAATATACTGTGTACATATATTACCAATCCTGATAAAACTAATTCATTTAATATATCTTAAATTCATTGGAATGAAGGCCTACAATAGAGACCAAAAACTGAGTCAGTTACCTACAAAATTGGCTCATATATAATTCATTCAAATATTTATCACATATCACCCTTCGTTTTATGTTACGGCTAAATTTTAGGGTCACTCTTCCACAGTTTGATGATCAAATATTATAAAGATCTTCGTTTTACAAAAATTTTAAAAATGTGTACTGTTTGTTGAAATTTCTACATTGTTACAGAGTACCGCAGCACACTTCAAAGGCATTTTGCATTTATTTGCAATAAACAAACTTTAATTAACTTTGAATGCTTTGAATACACCATTAGTTTAATTTACAGTTGAGTCATTACGTCATCAGCCTCCAGCATCTATGACTGGCTGCAAAAATAGTCCCCAGCCGAGTTGCATAGTTATAATATTGCAAATTTTAAGAATATCAATTAACTAAGAAATTATAAATTAAATGCATAATTTTACAAAAATGAACTTCATAGTTTGAAATTACATAAAAATTGCCTGATTCGCCCTCATTTTAAAAAGCTATATAGTTATTTAGCTACTCATGGGCGTTACAAGAACAGGCATTTTCATAAGAATAATCCCGAGACTATATACATATATGCACAGGGTGTCCCATAAGTCCGGCATCATAGGAAAAATAATAAAAAAAGGCAAAACAAAAGCTTTTATTTACAGAACGTGCTCAATATGTCCATCATTGTTTTCAATACACAAATTCAGACGTGATACCCAGTCAGCAAGCACACGGTGAATGATGTCAGGAGTAATGGTGTTACATGCCCCAATAATGTGCTGCCGCAAATGTTCAACACTCCTAATTTTCTCTGCGTATACTAGCGCTTTCAAGTGGCCCCAGAGATAAAAATCTAGTGGCGTGAGATCCGGGCTTCTAGCTGACCATTCCAAAGGCCCTCGACGTCCTATCCAATGACCAGGGAATTGTTGGTACAGGTATTCCCTTACTTGGGTGCTGTAATGTGCAGGAGCGCCGTCTTGCTGGAACCATGTTGGGAAATTTCCTTCTTCGTTCAAGACACTGGGAAATGCTTCTTTCTTGAGCATACGTAGGTAGGTGCCTCCAGTGACATGTTATCTTCTATGGATCCTGTTTCCTTAAACTTTGCAACAAGTCTGCTAATGCATCTCTGTGTTATTGGCTCGCGGTCTGGATGCACTCTGTTAAATTCAGCAGCGGCCTTTTCTTTGACTCCGATTTCCTGTGAGTAGGATTATCTAGATTCGTTCTTCCTTGCTCACAGACATTATGGCCTGTAGAAAGAGAAAAATATGAATTATGGTTTGTAGAAATAGAAAAATATGAATTTCTCCTATGGTGCCGGACTTATGGGACACCCTGTGTCTATATATATATATATATATTATATATATATATAATAGGAATATGAAAACAAGAGATACGACTCTCAACATTTATTGGCCAAACGTTTCGGTCCACTCAGGGGCCATCTTCAGTGACTAAATGGAAGCAGCTAAAAAACAATCATAAAACTAAAGTAAATACAAATGTCAAACTGTACAATAATAAAATCTAATGCAAAAAAAAAAAAAATGCGACTTTATAATCATTAATTCTAATTCTAATTCTCTGCAATCCTTTTTTCGCCATAAAGATCACCTCTCCGTGCTTCTGAGATCCTTTGTTATTTATTTATATACATGTGCGACCTGCCAAATTCGTTATGTGGGGCAGACCGCCCTACAGTTAAAACTTAGGATTTCGAAGCATTTGGGTTTTTCTCATCGAACTTCTCGCCCTCTTTCCACTCCTGAATCCTCTGCTATTCGGCATCATTCAGAGACCCATGACCATCCGTGCCCCCAGGACTCCTTTGCGATTTTGTCGTCTGCTTCTAATTCACTTGATCTTAAAATTTTAGAATCCCTTTTTATCAAGAAATTAAATCCAGAACTAAACGATAGCCTTTCCTCGATAAAATTACATACTTCCTAACCAACCAACACCTTTTTAACGCAACTAACGCACTAACTTAAATTTTTCTTTCCTTTCTCTCCACTTGTCATTTGTAACTTTTACCATCCAGGTCAGTCCTTTTAAAAAAAAAAACAAATTTTAAATTTTTTACATTTTTTTAAAATTTTTAAATTTTGAATTTAACATTTTTAAAATTTTTAAACTTTTTAATTATTTGAAATTTTATTTTTTGTTTTATTTTTACTTTTTTGTTTTATAATCCAGATAGTTTTTTTTTTTTTAACAACTTTTTAACTTTTTTTGTATTAGATTTTATTATTGTACAGTTTGACATTTGTATTTACTTTAGTTTTATGATTGTTCTTTTAGATGCTTCCATTTAGTCACTGAAGATGGCCCCTGAGTGGACCGAAACGTTTGGCCAATAAATGTTGAGAGTCGTATCTCTTGTTTTCATATTCCTATTGAGGATAAGGTTCCCGAAGAACACTTCTATCGTAACTACTATATATATGTATATATATAATATATATATATATATATATACACACGAGTGTGTATATATACAAGGTACAAGCAAACAATCTCTCTCTCCTCTCTCTCTCTCTCTCTCTCTCTCTCCTCTCTCTCTATATATATATATTATATATATATATATATATATATATATGTATAGAGAGAGAGAGTGATTGTTTGCTTGTACCTTGTGGGGAACGGACATGTATCTTTCTCTGTATTAGCATCCAAATAAGAAGAGAATAAACTACTCGGCGGTTTATTTTGTTTACACCCGAAAGTGTATAAAGTATCAGTGAATCCATGCATATAAATTATAAAGTGAAATTCATTACAAGTAAGAAAGTGCAATACAGTTTACATAAATTACCACCAGTTTAACATATATATTTAAACCGTAATACGGTTGGCATTCGAGAAATTTTTGAAACAAGGCAGGAAAAAGGACATAAAACGCAAAGGTAAGAAAACCCTCGCGACCATCGAAAGAAAAGGAAAGAGAAAAAAAGGGAAAATAAATAAATAAATAAATAATTTGTGTGTGTATTTCTTTTTACGATAACTAATGAATAGCATGACCATGGGTCTAAATTCTCACTTAATCTGCAATTTGTGTAATTTGGAAACAACTGAAAAGGCAGCAATAAGATGCGATTTCTGTCAAAAACTGCTCGACTTTATCTGCATGAATTGGGATGATAGGAAAATATCCTTCGTCTCGAACGCTAAACAGATCACAGGAGTCACATTTCTGTGTGCCTCATGTATACAGACTGTAAACTCCTTTGCGGTATTTAAAGAAATGGAGAAAGCAAATTCGAGTGTTACAGAAAAGGAGGGAAAAATGGGGAAACCAGAGTCTGGAAATGTCCCAATGACAATTCGGGTGGATGAGAGGAAAGACAAAATAACAAATAACAATATAATAATAATAACAATATAATACAGAATGAAGACATAGATGAAAGAAAAGAGGCCGGTAAAAGTTGCGAGGTAGTAAAACTGCCCAACGAACAAAATGATTAAAAGATAAAAAATAAAAAAGTAGGAAATAAACAGCCAAAGAAAAATAATGATATCAAAATTAAGAACATGGAAGATAACCAGATAACAAGAAGTAGAAGCGTAAAAAATACCGTTTGTAAATACTACGCAAAAGGGTACTGCAGATATCGGGATGGGCAATGCATCTACGCACATCCCACATTATGTAACACACATTATACAAGAGGATATTGCAAATTTGAAAAAAGTGCAAGTTCCACCACATTACTGTCTGCAACACCTATGCAACATTTGGGAGGTGCAAATACGGACAAAAATGCCGTTACCACAACCCTCAAGGGAACGCAACAGGTGAACAGGAAAAATGAACATCAAAGAGGACTACCAATTTTTTAGACGCAGCCATCACAATTCAGCAGCTAAATACCATCCAGCAAATAAAAAGTCAGATGACAAACATAGGAATCCGAGAGCCGGACAGAAGGCACGCACAAAGCCACTAACATGCATTATTGGACAAAGATAAAGAGAGGCAAATTCTCGAAGGACCACAAGACAACGAAACCGGCACCACTATTGGAAAACGAATCGAATGTATGTGAAAATGACAGGAAAAAATAAAAATAATCCTAGCCAACATTCATGGCCTTAAAGCAAATCATTCCCCGGACAAAGTTTTATACCTGAAAGGACTCATGCAAGAAACCGGAGCAGACTTTGCATGCCTCACGAAAACCCATCTAAATGACTGCCAGGCGAACTGTGAACACTGAGTTCTGTAGTGATAAAAAAGAAATACAAATTGATAACTATAACATCCTCCGAGTCGACAGAACGGTGCGACGTAAAGGAGGATGTGCTATTTACACACGCGAAAGGCATATGGCAGAAATGACTATAAGTTCCTCAAACAGCTACGTAGAATGTACAGCAGCAAAAGTTGAAAAATTAAATATGGTGCTAATTGTAATGTGCAGACCCCCGAACAAGCCAACTTCAAAATTTTCTGTTCCATTACAGAGGTAAGAAACTGGGTAAAAGATCTACACTCTCCAACCCCAAATATTTTTCTCTGTGGTGATTTTAATTTTCCATTCTTTAAATATAAAAGGATAGGAAAAAATATATGTGTACACTAGGACAAGTGGGGCACACGGGAAGACCAGGAGCAGCTAAAAATGCTACTAGTTCTAGCTGATGAATTTATGTTAACACAAGAAATAACAGAAAACACAAGAAAAACAACTGCCTAGATTTGGTATTCACAAACAACAGCAACGTAATTGATAATGTAGAAATATCCCCAACTGTAATATCGGATCACAACATTATTGAAATAACAACCAATATAAAAGCAACAAGAAAGGAAAGAACACGAACAAAAGAAAGAAGCAAATTCGGAATTTTTTATTTTTACTCCAAAGCTATAAACTGGGAAGATGTTGCATCCAGCATAGAAGTAATAGATTGGAAATCCATCTTCGAGGCCCAGACAACGGAAGAGATGCTAACGACCTTAGAGGAGAAGACGATGGAAATTATGGGAAGACATACCCCAAAAATACAACAAAGGGGAAAGAGAAGCAGGTTCGAGAGACAAAAGAGGTCGTTGTTCCGGAAGAGAAAAAGAGTGACTGCAAAATTAAGTAACTGTAAAGATAACATCATAAAATTATTAAATGATAAACTGCAGAGTATCGATTGCGTCATACAGGAACTAATTGAGAAGCATACAGAAAAAGGAGGCGACGCTATAGAGGCGATAAAGGTTAACTCAAAGTACTTCTATAATTTTACAAAAAGGAAGTCGAAAAACCATGCGACTATTGGACCTTTGAAAAACGAAAACAGTGTTTTAGCTGATGATTTAACAGAAGTATCCGAAATATTAAGAGCTCAGTACGAATCATCTTTCAGTTTCCCTAAAACCGACAAACTGATATGCGATAGAAACGTGTTCTTTGAAGAAGAGCTACAACGGGGAAGTATAACGGACATCTACTTTACGACAGATAATATTACACAAGCTATAGGGAAACTAAAAGCACATTCAGCAGCAGGCCCGGACAAATGGAATGCCACACTGATCAAAAACTGCAAGAATGCAATCGCTGAGCCCCTATATTTGATATGGAGACGATAACTAGACACAGGAGAAATACCGGGCATCCTGAAGAGCGCGAACATAGTCCCAATATATAAAGGAGGAGATCGATCCGAGGCCAAAAACTATAGGCCAGTGTCGCTTACATCTTATCTCACTGAAATATTTGAAAGAAAAGTTAGACAGAAAATCTATAGCTTTTGGAAACTCAGAAAAAATTAAATAATAACCAACATGGGTTTCGGTCAGGCAGATCATGCCAATCACAACTAACAGAACACGACAACAACATTATTGATGCACTGGAAAGTAATGAAAACTATGATGTAATATATACAGACTTTGCCAAAGCGTTCGACAAGTGTGACCATGGAATCATAATACATAAACTGAAGTATACGGGAATAACAGTAAAAGTATCGAAATGGATATATAATTTCCTTAATGAACAGCGGCAAGTCGTTACAGTACAAGGAGTATCTTCATCAGAATCAGAGTTCCTCAGCTCAGTACCACAAGGAACAGTATTAGCCCCACTACTCTTCATAATCATGCTAACTGACATAGATGAGGACGTTACCAGAGACAGGACAGTAACATCCTTTGCCAATGAGCCGGGCGTACCTGGCTATGTGAGGTGGAGAGTACAAGAAACCAGCTCCCTACTTCACCAGGCCAACTCGACGAAGGTGTCTCTCTTCGAAAATCTTTGCTCAGGTTTTAGTTTAGTTTTAAATTTTAAGATTTAATTTTATTTTTTTATTGATGCTTTTAGTTTAACTTTAGATTTTAAGGTTGTTTTATCCTTTTGTTTTGTGGTTTTTCTTTATATACTTTGAGAGGTTATTGCATTATATATATATATATATATATATTAGAGAAATAAATAAAAACACATCTCGTGGTGTCATTTGCTAATTAGACTAATAGCTCGTAAGACATTGCGCTGTAATAACCTCCCATTTTATAACTACATACACTATTACTGCAAGTCGTAACACGTTTTACGACTTGAGACAACCATAAAATCAAATAAAATGTTTTTATTTTAATTAATTCACGCTTCTCGAAAGTAGCTGCGAGTGTCCTCTCGAAAAGCAAGAATTATTACACTAATATTTGTCATATTAAGACTTAACTAAGATCTAAAGGCATCATATTTAAACATATAAGAAAATATTATGATAGTGTTAATTGAGGAGCAGAACAGTCGGTGTATTTTATTTCCCATTAAGCGAAAGCGAATAAAAAAAATTCTAGTTTTAATCCGTTGACAGTCCTTTCAGTGTTTTCATTGTATTCAGTTCTGTTATTGTAAAACTGAACTTAAACTTGAGAAGCGAGTGATGCAAAAAGTATTCCTTTTTTGACATTTTAGAATAACATTTTTATTTCATCGCAAGAATGACGTAATTCAGAAACCAATATTTGAGAAATCCTCACTTTCAAAGAGTATAATAATTATTAAAACCGTAACAAAATCAGAGTTTAATTCTTCACATGTCAGCTGATTACGTTCTTGTATATAATTTTATAATTCAGACTAAACTCACATTCAGAAAAGATGTGAATGCACTATCTATAAACAACCCAAAAGGTATTAGATAGAAGGCATTTGATCTTACAATTCCTTGCAAAAATTTAAAATTGCCTTTGCTTGATCTTTTCCCATTTTAAAGCTAAATTTTTGGAATTTAGTTCAGCCATTTGAAAGATGAAATCGGATATTTTATTTCTCTGACTTCTACAATTATCTAGGCAATCTTAAAAGCATTTTCCTTAAACGATTTATTGTTATCCATTTTGAAAGGTAAAACTCTAGTCATTTTTCTTTTATTTATTCTGCCGATTATTTTCAAAATTTCTGTGTATGGTTTATTTTATGTGTAAAAATCATTATTTATGCTTATAGAAGGATTTGGGTTTATATATATATATCTTATATATATCGTGTTTTCTTTTCATTGCAGCAGTGGTTCTTAACCTCGGGTCCCGACCCAAATCAGGGTCGCAAGGGACCTCAAGTAGGGTCGCGAAGGGTCACTATATTCACTATTTCTTAATTCAATTTATATTTATGTACATATTTAAATTTTATCATAAGCCTGAAGGTCGGGAGGTTCAGTTGGTGGCCAATTTAGGGTCGCAGCAAATAAAAGGTTGTGAATCACTGCATTACAGCAATAGGGTGTGTCAATTTTGTCAACTTTTTTCAAATCAATTTTGGTAGTGAAAATATAGTGTCATTTCATGTTAAAACTTGAAATTGGCTAACCAAAATGAAATAAAATAACCCTTACCTACATCAATTTTACCTTAAAGTTTCAGAAATTGACTCTTTTACTGAATAATAGGACATAAATTGATTAACTATTCATCTGTCACAGAATTATCCCACTGATCGCATATGGAGTGTTTTCAAGGTCATATAGTTGTTGTACAATGTACAAGTCACAACAAGAATAGAACTGTCCCTCACTCTCAGTCCTCAGTTGCCTCTTAGATGTCACAGACGGTGGTTTGCTGTTATTGCTCTTGTACCTTCTTCATAGTTATTCTACTAGACGAATACTACAGTTTAACTGTAAGTATGGATTATTGATTATTACAATTATTTATAATTATCATATTCTTCTGTCTAATTATGTTGTAATCCCATGAAATATTTTTTATTGAATTTTAGAACATCGAATGACTAAACTTTGAAACATCGTAATTGATATAAAATACTTAAATGTTTTTCTTTCTTTCCAGATATTCCTAAAATGCCAAAATTGAAGACAAGAGGTCAGTCGTCATGCCACTTGAGCCTGTTAGTCGGTACAGGCAAGGAGCTTCCCGTATCAGAACTACCAACAGTGCGAGACATGCTGAGACTAGGGATACTCCTTCGTGAACAAAATACAAAGGATAGAAGGAACTACACAGAGAAAGAGCTCATAAGAGACATGATTCCCCCTCTTCTGCATCAGTGGAAAAAAGCTAATGTGCTATTCAAACCACCTGTACTCAATCGGTGTAGAACTATTGAGCTAAAATTAACAAAGCTGTGGCACAAAGCAGTTGAGACATCACTTGGTAAAGGAAAACTAGCAAAGAAAAATAAATTTCTGCACACACTTGATACTCTTCTTGACATTTTTAACTGCCAGTGTCCCATAGAGTTGTGTTCTGAAGCCAATTGTTCTCCCTCATGCAGAAGAGAACCTCACCCTCACATTGATTGTCGCTGTCCTCGTGAGAAGATCCCTGTTTTGGAGCTGGCTTTCATAAAGGCGCAGAGAACAAAGGCAGGAGGCCAAGGAAGTATGCAGATTGGTTCGGCAGATTATTTAGAAACCAAAAAACAGATTGTTATTGCTAAGAAAAAAGAGAAAATCCGAGAGAGGGAAGAAAGGATGAAAAAAGAAGAGTGAAGAAGCCACCCGAAGAGATGAAGAGCTCTATCAAGAGGTTTCTCACTTCTTTGAAAGCTCTTCAGATGAACAGAAAGAAGCAACATCAGGTGATAGCTCCAAAATGCCATCTGAACCTTCGCCGAAGAGAATGAAATACAACACTAAAGACATCTCAAACATTGCCCTTGCCAGTATTCGCCACCATACGGGGCTACGAGAGACTGCAGAGATTGCCACTGCCGCTTGGATAGATGCAGGCCTCATCAGCTGAGAGGATACATCCTTAGTGATAGATCATAATAAGATAAGAAGAGCACAAGAAAAAATAATGAAGGAAATATCTGATCAGCATGAAAAAGATTTGAAGGAGGAAGGTCTCTCTTGCCTTTTGTTTGATGGAAGAAGAGATGACACAAAAGTTCTCCTAGAGGTAGAGGGAATGGACAGAAAGTTTCCCGGTCTCATCAAAGAAGAACACTACTCTGTGTGTTCCGAACCTGGTGGCCGCTATTTGTTTCACTTTCTTCCTGAAGCAGAAGTAGAAGGCAAGAAACATGCAGAGGTAATTGCTGATCAAATAATATGTTGGCTTCAAGAAAGAAGACTTGACAGTTCACTGCAGGCCGTTGGTGGAGACTCAACTGCGGTGAACACTGGATGGTAGGGCGGTGTTATGACGCATTTAGAGAAAAAACTTGGAAGAAGACTTGTTTGGATTGTATGTGATTTGCACACAGGGGAACTACCTCTTCGTCGTCTCATCCAGGAACTTGATGGTCCTACAAAGAGCAACAAGTGGTCAGGCCCCCATAGCAACATGCTGGATGAAGCAACGGAATTAGAAATAAATACAAAATTTCCAAAGGTCGAAGTAGGCCCTCCCCTTCCAGTGTTGTCTGAAGAAGTTATCAAAGACCTCAGCACGGATCAATCTTACGCTTATCGTATTGTTCAAGCAATCAGATCAGGAAAGTTGCCTCAAATCTGGCTCTCTTGGAGATTGGACCCGTAAGTCACAGTCGTTGGTTAACTACAGCGATTCGTTTCTGCAGGATTTGGGTTTCCGAACATGCACTGAAGGGCAAAATGCTACAGAATTTGATGTTGATTGACGAATTTATTATTGGGTTTTATCTTCCTCACTGGTTCAGTGTAAAACTTAATCCAATGTGGATGGAGGGGCCCAACCACATCTTGTTTTAATTACAGCTACTGAGAACCCAAAGGAAAGTAGTGGTGGACATCGTGTTACCTGTAGTAAGAAGGTCCGCTTGGTATGCTAGGCCAGAGGCAGTTTTGCAAGCAATACTCTGCAGCCAATGTACAAAAGAGCGAACTGAGGCTGTGGAAATCATTCTAAAGCTTAGAGGAACATCACTAGATGATGATCAGCTGGGAGACTGCTCTGTTCAGACAAGGAAGGTACCTCCGATAAACGTCAATGCCACGAAATTGTCAGAATTAGTTAACTTGAGTTCGGAAGTTTTGGAGCCACCACTGACATGTATAACAAAGATTTAACACAACTTAAAGAGGCCCCAATGCAAGTGCCAAAGTGGCCTTCTCACACTCAGAGTGTGGAGAGATGTGTGAAAATGGTCACAGAAGCAGCTAGTCAAGTTTACAGTCACGAGAGGCGAGAAGGCTACATCAAAGCGCAAGTAGCAAGCCGAATGCTGATGTCACGGAACCGCAGCAAAAGAACATGACTGCATTGGTTACTTTCAAATAAAGACTCTGAATGATATCTTATTGCCACTTTAAATGTTGATAGGACGTTTGCGCACATTTGTTATTTTGTTACGAATTTATGAAAAATGGAATTTTTTAATTAAAATTGATGTAGGTAGGAGTTATTTTTTATTGTTTTTGAAGCAAGGATATTATTTTGTATGCCAAATGATTACATTAAATTGCTACCAAATCACATGATTTTCAATTTAGTCATTTCACCCCAAAATTGACACACCCTATTACAGCAACCCATTAAATTATTGTGAAATTTTCTTGAGTTCAACTTCAACTATGTATGGACCTACCCAGTGACGGATTATCATTGAGACAATTGAGGCTGAGTTTCGATAATATAATTCGAGATTTCGCAAACTTCTTTGATTAAATATGACAGGGTACACAAATTGACAAATTCCCCGTTTTATTTTATGTTTTATAGGGCCTAAAGTAAAATTTGTTTAATACTGTTTTGTTTTAGGAAACGGCAAAATACACTGTGTCAAGGTTCTTTTTAGTTTGTCTCATCAAAGAAGAACACTACTCTGTGTGTTCCGAACCTGGTGGCCGCTATTTGTTTCACTTTCTTCCTGAAGCAGAAGTAGAAGGCAAGAAACATGCAGAGGTAATTGCTGATCAAATAATATGTTGGCTTCAAGAAAGAAGACTTGACAGTTCACTGCAGGCCGTTGGTGGAGACTCAACTGCGGTGAACACTGGATGGTAGGGCGGTGTTATGACGCATTTAGAGAAAAAACTTGGAAGAAGACTTGTTTGGATTGTATGTGATTTGCACACAGGGGAACTACCTCTTCGTCGTCTCATCCAGGAACTTGATGGTCCTACAAAGAGCAACAAGTGGTCAGGCCCCCATAGCAACATGCTGGATGAAGCAACGGAATTAGAAATAAATACAAAATTTCCAAAGGTCGAAGTAGGCCCTCCCCTTCCAGTGTTGTCTGAAGAAGTTATCAAAGACCTCAGCACGGATCAATCTTACGCTTATCGTATTGTTCAAGCAATCAGATCAGGAAAGTTGCCTCAAAATCTGGCTCTCTTGGAGATTGGACCCGTAAGTCACAGTCGTTGGTTAACTACAGCGATTCGTTTCTGCAGGATTTGGGTTTCCGAACATGCACTGAAGGGCAAAATGCTACAGAATTTGATGTTGATTGACGAATTTATTATTGGGTTTTATCTTCCTCACTGGTTCAGTGTAAAACTTAATCCAATGTGGATGGAGGGGCCCAACCACATCTTGTTTTAATTACAGCTACTGAGAACCCAAAGGAAAGTAGTGGTGGACATCGTGTTACCTGTGGTAAGAAGGTCCGCTTGGTATGCTAGGCCAGAGGCAGTTTTGCAAGCAATACTCTGCAGCCAATGTACAAAAGAGCGAACTGAGGCTGTGGAAATCATTCTAAAGCTTAGAGGAACATCACTAGATGATGATCAGCTGGGAGACTGCTCTGTTCAGACAAGGAAGGTACCTCCGATAAACGTCAATGCCACGAAATTGTCAGAATTAGTTAACTTGAGTTCGGAAGTTTTGGAGCCACCACTGACATGTATAACAAAGATTTAACACAACTTAAAGAGGCCCCAATGCAAGTGCCAAAGTGGCCTTCTCACACTCAGAGTGTGGAGAGATGTGTGAAAATGGTCACAGAAGCAGCTAGTCAAGTTTACAGTCACGAGAGGCGAGAAGGCTACATCAAAGCGCAAGTAGCAAGCCGAATGCTGATGTCAAGGAACCGCAGCAAAAAGAACATGACTGCATTGGTTACTTTCAAATAAAGACTCTGAATGATATCTTATTGCCACTTTAAATGTTGATAGGACGTTTGCGCACATTTGTTATTTTGTTACGAATTTATGAAAAATGGAATTTTTTAATTAAAATTGATGTAGGTAGGAGTTATTTTTTATTGTTTTTGAAGCAAGGATATTATTTTGTATGCCAAATGATTACATTAAATTGCTACCAAATCACATGATTTTCAATTTAGTCATTTCACCCCCAAAATTGACACACCCTATTACAGCAACCCATTAAATTATTGTGAAATTTTCTTGAGTTCAACTTCAACTATGTATGGACCTACCCAGTGGCGGATTATCATTGAGACAATTGAGGCTGAGTTTCGATAATATAATTCGAGATTTCGCAAACTTCTTTGATTAAATATGACAGGGTACACAAATTGACAAATTCCCCGTTTTATTTTATGTTTTATAGGGCCTAAAGTAAAATTTGTTTAATACTGTTTTGTTTTAGGAAACGGCAAAATACACTGTGTCAAGGTTCTTTTTAGTTTGTTTCTCAATTAGCCTGAGCACCGTACATATAATTCGTGTAAATGTACTATGTACTGTACATGTACATGTATTGTTAATAAAAATCTATAGAAAAGGGCCCCCAAAATAAAATTAACCTCAGGCCCCAAGTACAGTTAATCCGCTCCTGGACCTACCTTATTCACCGTAGATTCCGACCCGAATCCACAACGTTGTAATCCGAATCCACAGTAGAAATGAACTAGTCTACTAAATGATCGTATTAGACCCAACAGTACATATTTTCAAAAAATTAAAACCAGCAAGTTATTGTTTTCTATATCTTTACTATTCTTTCGCAATTATATTGTACAATTAAAGTGACATAAAGCCTAATTGGGTATTGTGCAAGAATTTTCTCAGCAGTGATGCAGTTGAGACCAACATGGCCGAGACCGAGACCAAAGCGACCGAGACCAAGACCAGAAAAAAAAGGTCTCGAGACCAGGCTCGAGTCCTACATCACTGCTCTTTCGCATTGGTTTCAGTATGGTTAATTTAATACGTATACTGTTTCTATATATATATATATGCTGCAAACCCACAAGGAAAAAGAAAAATGATTCCAAGTCCTTTCGTGTATTCAGAAGTACACCTCGTCAGGGAATGACGAGGTGTACTTCTGAAAACACGAAAGGCCTTGGAATCATTTTGTTTTTCACGTGTTTAATTGCATAATTCATCCCATATATATATATATATATATTATATATATATATATATATATATATATCAAATGTAAAATGAATCAAGATTCCCTCATGAGTGACTAACCTCGGTTTGGTTAACCTTGATTTGCTTCCGCCCGAATTGATCACTCTGACGAAGGTCAAGCTTGTCACTCCACCTTAGACCTACAGTTTAACGTGGAATCCGAACCACGCCCCACTAGCAGCTCAGCCCAGCGTCTTAACCACTAGGCTACCCAGGGTACCCATTTATCTACCAAACAATTTTTTATTGTGAGGAAGGATGAACAGCTGGGTTTTACTGCGCCCCGACTGCTGTCACCGGGTCTCAGTCCCGGGGCGATGGAGTCGTAGTTAGCGATGCTAACCACTAAACCATCGAATCGAGGCGTAAAAAAACACTAATGTGCTAAATTATCTCCTGGGGAGTAGAAGGGATTAGGAAGGATTAAAAAGGATTAAAAGTTTTGTTTCTGAGAGTTTCATCCCTTCGTGTTACCCGTATCTTGTCTCAGTGAAAAGAATGTTCTCCATCGTTCCTGAAGTTCATTAGGGTCTGCATGTCCAGCCAATGCATTCAATGTAGGGATTGTGAGAGATTTCCTTGCCAGCAGGCTTAGGCAGTTGGAGAAGGCTAGAATCTTTCCCTAGATGTTTATAGCACCATCAGTAGATGGCTATGGAAAAATGTAAAATCATATTATTTGGTACTGTGAACAGCAGGGACGTAGCCAAGTGGGGGGCGACGTAGGCGGTCGCCACCCCCTTGGAAAGCCCAGAAAAAAATCTGCGGTAATTACAATCAAGGTTCACCTCCAAACTATAACATTTAACAATTTGGTATCTATATATATAATGGAAGGAGTGTCTATATATCATATATATATACATATATATATAAAACTTGGTTGAATAGGTTGTTCTTAGGGAAGCGTAGCTTAGCGAGGAATAGGAGGACGAAAAGATGGTACATGTTTATTTACAGACGTTTCGGGAAAGTTCAATTTCCATCATCAGTGCTAAAAAGTTAAAAAAAAAATAGAAATAAATACGTTTAATACACAAAAACGAACAATAAATTAAAATGGCGCAACAATTAGCGATAATTAGCGAGAATTAATAGTATGGTTACAATATATATTAAATTAGTAGAAGATTAAAAATTAAGTGATATAAAGTATAAAAGTATGGACAATAAGTGAAATATAAAACGGTTAAAAGGTGAAACAGAATTGAGGGGGTTCTTACCAAATTGTTAACGTAATGAGAGACTAATTGTACAGAAGATTGGGAATGGTTGCTTGTTGAAAAAATTCCATATTAGAAAGATGGAGCCAGGCGGAGTGATGGTGGATTTCTTTTGAGTTTGAGAGTTTATTTGGCGATGTTTAAATTGAAAGCGGAACTGTACTCGTTGAGGGTTGGCTGGATAATGAGAACATAAAGGGACTCAAGTATGCGGAGGTCGATTAGTTGGTTGGCTGAATTAACGATTTTGAAATTGGAGGGAAGTAACGGGTGGTTGTGAAGGTGGCAATGATCCCTTATTGCTGATTTGGAGGGTTTGTTCAAGGGCTGTGAAGTTCTTGTAGAAATCCCACGATGCTCGTCCACTCTTGTTTGATATTGGCCGATGGTACTGCCAATATAGTTCGCTTTGCAGCGAACACAATTAAAAGCGTAGATAGTGGACGAAGCAAGTGGCTGGGGTGTTTTTTCTTTATGGTTGAGGTAAGATTTGATACTATTGTTGTTTGTGAAGGCGAAATGAAATTTAATTGGGGGTAAAGCGGGGTGAGTAAGAGACGGAGTTCTGAAAGTATTTTGTGGCTAATGTGGTCGTAATAGGGGAATGAAAAATATTGTACGTCTTTTTTAACAGTGGGAACTTTAAGGGGGGGGGGTTGATAAATATTATTAAGAAAGTTTCTGGTTAAAGATTGTAACAGATGTTTTGGGAAAGTGTTATTAATGCTGAAGTTATGAATGATCTCTATTTCATGGTGGAAGGATAAGTACGAGGAGCATAGATGATAGGCGCGGTGGATTAAAATTTTAATACTGTTTATTTTATATAGCGAAGGGGTGTGGCTTAGGGAATTAGTACTTAGGCCTGTGTACGAGGGTTTTCGATATATGGAAGTGCTGAATTTGTTGTTTTGTTTAGTTATTGTAATATCTAGGAAGGGTAAGGTGTTATTGGATTCGTCTTCTTTGGTGAACTTAATGTTTTTATGTTGGAAATTAAGGTAGTTTAGAAAAAGGGGGGCGTGGTTGGTATTGTGAAAAAGGAGAAAGGTGTCATCAACGTATCTTTTATATAGGTGTGGTTCATAATGAGTGGGGCAAAGAAGTAGCCAGTTATTTTCGTGATGGCTGAGGAAGATGTTAGCTAAAGTGGCACTTAAGGGGGATCCCATAGCTAGTGAGTCGGTTTGTTGAAAAAGTTGTTGGTTAAAGAAAAAATAGGTGTCTGAGGCGGCAAGCGTAAGCAGTTTGGTAAATTCTTGTTTTGTTAGATTCCAAACTGTGTTCGGATTGTTGGCGAAAAGGCTGTTAATACAGGTATCGATGGCTTCTTTAATTGGAACGTTGGTGTAGAGATACTATATCGAAACTATGCATATGGAGGTTATTTGAGTTATTTATGGTCCATATTTCTTTAGCGAATTCGTAGGAGTTGGTGACGGAGTATTCGTTTTGGGTTAGGAGGGGGGGGGGGTTAAAGTGGGAATTAGGAATTTTGCTAGTTTGTAATTGTGAATGGTGTAGGCCGAAAGGCTAGGTCTAATGTGTAAGTTGGGTTTATGTATTTTGGGGAGGCCATAGAGCGTACCTGGGGATGAGCCGGAAGAACGTACATGGTTATAAGTGCCTTCTGAAATTTTGTTCTGATCATATAGTTTTCTGAGGAAACGGTTGATTTTATCTTCAAGTTTTAGGGAAAAGGTTAAAGGATTATCATTAATCTTTTTAAATTTGGTGGGATCGTTAAGAACGTTGTTGACCTTACGCATGTAATCTGGTTTATTAAGAAGGACGGTGCCCTTGCCTTTCTCGGGCCGTGAAATGACAATGGAATCGTCTTTAGATAGTTCTTTAAGGCAGGAGAGGTATTTTCTATTAATAATAAAGGGGGAAGAAACTTTATTGGCGGTACCATCCGCCAATATCAAACAAGAGTGGACGAGCATTGTGGGATTTCTACAAGAACTTCACAGCCCTTGAACAAACCCTCCAAATCAGCAATAAGGGATCATTGCCACCTTCACAACCACCCGTTACTTCCCCCCAATTTTAAAATCGTTAATTCAGCCAACCAACTAATCGACCTCCGCATACTTGAGTCCCTTTATATCCTCAGTATCCAGCCAACCCTCAACGACTACAGTTCCGCTTTCAATTTAAACATCGCCAAATAAATTCTCAAACTCAAAAGAAATCCACCATCACTCCGCCTGGCTCCCTCCATCTTTCTCATATGGAATTTTTTCAACAAGTAACCATTCCCAATCTTTTATAAAATTAGTCTCTCATTACGTTAACAATTTGGTAAGAACCCCTTCAATTCTGTTTCACCTTTTAACCGTTTTATATTTCACTTATTATCCATAATTTTATACTTTATATCATTTAATTTTTAATCTTCTAATTTAATATATATTGTAACCATTCTATTAATTCTCGCTAATTATCGATAATTGTTGCACCATTTTAATTTATTGTTCGTTTTTGTTTATTACACTTATTTATTTCTATTTGTTTTTAAACGTTTTAGCACTAATGATGGAAATTGAACTTTTCCGAAATGTCTGTAAATAAACGAGTAGTATGGGCGCAAAAGGGGAGAGTGCAATGCAATTGCAAATATTGATCAATGTTGCATAAGGTATCCAACAAAAGGGGGAATGTTGCAAGTTGTTGTGCAACAAGGGGAGGGGGAATGTTGCAAGTTGTCATGTAACATGGGGAGGAGGAACGTTGCAAGATTTTATGTAACAAAGGGGGAGGGGGGAATGTTGCAAGAGCAATATGGGGTTATGCAAATTGGAGGCGGAGTTATCCCCCAAGAGAAAGAGAGAGGAGAAGGAGAGAAAGGAAGAGAGGTGTTCGCCTCGCAGGAGCCAAGCGCATATTAAGACTTCAGCCGAGCGGCCGTTGTCTTAATATGTTCCTAATCAGCCAGCTGGCATAATGAGCCAGTTGGATAATCTGGCTGAGTTGCCAGATTGCGCTATTTATTTAATTAAAGCAGATATTCTGGCTTAACCCGCCAGTTGACTTAGAAGGCCTAACCAGCCATTTGGTATATTTAAATAATAATATTAACGTTTATATATACGACCAAAAGAATTAAATAAAACACCACCACATCACTCAGTTTATTTAGACGAATTATTGGATTGGCGTAATCCTAGTCGGAGGTGTACGTGCGTTTGTGTGCGTTTGTCTCCGTCAGCTGAATTAAACCGCCAGTTGACTTAGAAGGCCTAACCAGCCATTTGGTATAATTAAATAATAATGATAATAATAACGTTTATATATACATCGATAAGAATTAAGTAAAACACGATCACATCACTCTGTTTATTTAGACAAATTATTGGATCCAATTTCACGAAATATATTGAAAATAAATATACACTCCTCTACAAGCGAAGCAATATATACAATAAAAAATAATAATAGCATAAGAACTACGAACGAGGAGTATATATATAATTAAAAAAATATAATATACAAAGCCGGACCTATCCAAATTGTTCATTCTAATGAAGGTCAAGCGTGCCACTCCACCATAGACCTACAGTTTAACGTTGAATCCGAACCACGTCTAAAATAAAATGTTAAAACTCTCCTTAACACAATAAAATCTAATTTCAGAATAAAAAAATTTTAAACAGCCTAACCATACAAAATATCACTCGGGAGCGGAATAAGACGGTTTACCGAGAATAACAGAATCACCTTGTGAAAATAATATTTATCATTTACTAGAGAAATGCTCATTCAGTCGAAGGTCAAGCTTTTCACCCCGTCCTAGACCTACAGTTTAACGGGGAATACTACTACAATAGAGCTAGTTGGCGTAGTGAAGTAGTGAATTGACTTCTTTTACTCTCTATCTCTCAGGTACATCCGGATCATCGGGGATCTTCTTTTCTATTCCATGGAATTTTAGATCCTCCCCTTTTCCGTACCGTAACAGTTGAATTTTATCAGTGTTAAACTTCATATAAAAACTATGCAACATCTCCTAAAATTTACTATATCATTACCCCTAGCCCGTCCTTCATGCATTAAAAATGTTCTACTTTATCGGCAACCTTTGTTTAGCATCCCCCCTGATTGTTCATCCCGGCGAAGGTCAAGCGTGTCACTCCACCTTAGAACAACAGTTTAACGTTGAATCCGAACCACGTATAAAACAAAATGTTAAAACACTCCTCAGCACAATAAAATCTAATTTTAGGATAAAAAAAAATTTAAACAGCCTAACCATACAAAACATCACTCGGAATTGTCCTGAAAATGAAAGAAAGAAAAAATCAACAACAACAATCAGCCCACCTATAAAAATATAAAAATTGATGAATATATATATATATATTTAAAAATGAACAATGACTAATCCATATTCATTTTTACATAATAAACCAAAATCGCCTAAGCGAGTTTTGGATAAAAATTGTATTTGTAGCTTCCTATTTTTGTTTGTGTCATAACCTTACGATCTCCCATTTCTATGGTTTAGTCGTATCCATTTTCCATTTTTCATTTTTGTTATAGAAGTTATTATAATTAATTATGATTGTCTTGCATCTCACCCTCGACCCTAGATTATGCATACACAGTGCATGTAACAGGATTGTTACTCTTTGTCTCTAATTCGTTCTTGTAAGTCTTCCTAACAATGATTCGTACTCTACGTACAAATTCAATAACTATGACGTCCCATTTTCCCGTCATTAATTTCCCTTCATCATATCTCTAGTATTCAATGTATGAAAATTTATATATCATAATAAAAACTGCACACCCTCTAGAAGTCATTATTTATATGTTATGTAGTATAAATATAATTCTTACATTCATATCTTATCTTGACCAATTATCCAATATAAATCTTATTAAATAATCATCTGTACTCGTGTCAGTCATGAAATGCAAAACTTTTGCCTTCGTTCTAAAACGCAAAAATACGTTCTCGTATTATTTTTTTCATTTCTATTTTTAATTATTTGACCTCCCGAGATGAACTCGAAAATGCTGAGGGTAAGTGATCGAATTTCGCGAACTTGCATATTCGAACACTCGAAGGTTAAAATACCTCCTCTCGCTTTGATTTCAAATTTATAATATTATCATGCGTTATGTTATATCATGTATGTCATGTCTCATGTACTTGTGTTGTACTAATAACCATATAATCTAACCATATAATCTAACCATGGTAAACGATGTAATGTACTTCAATGAAATTATAATTAACTGTAATATTTTAATTTAATAGAATGTAATGTACTTTAATGAAACTGTACTTAATGATGTAATGTACTAAATAACGTAGTCAATGTACTTTAATGAAATTGTAGTTAACGATAATAAATGAATTGATAATTATAATCAAAGTTACAGTAGACCAAAATTACAATGTACTCAATGTCCGACCCGACATTATGTCGCCATAAGGAATGTAGAATCGGCAATACTGTTGTTATGTATTTTTATTATTATTTTTCCGTTGTGATAAATTTTGATATGCTTTCTACTTTGCCAAATAATTGATAACCTGTTGTTTTTTAAAATCTCATAATCATTTTTTTAGATTTAGCTGAATAATGAATCCTGAGTAACTTTCGCCATGTCATGTTTTGTATACATTCTTTCTTCATTATAAATGTTGAAGTCATGTCTTGCCTAAGCATTTAATTGTAAATCTTAAACCTTTAATTTTTACTCATATGCATATTTTAGTGTAAAGATGCATAGTTCAATTTCCACTTTTAGTTAACTTGGCAGATCATGATAACATCAGATCTGAAAATACGCAGTTTAAGATAAAAATATGGCTTCATCTTCAAATATCTTGTTTATCCGTTTAAACCTTACACAGCTAAAAGATTTACTTTATTTTCAAATATTGTGCAAAAATAATACAGCCTCTTCAACATTTAATAATGATGATGTTAGTAGAATTGGGGTATATAAAGCCCACCAATTTCTTCCATGTTTGTTCTGATACCAACTACGAGGCTGAGCATTACCTGTAACAGTTTAGAAGTAAAACACAGTAAGAACAAGTCTTTATCTTCTCCTTCGAGCCGTGCTCTCTTCAGAAAACTTAGTCATTAGAATCTCCCGATAAGCTACAAGAAGAATCGGAGAGAAACCTCAAAGAATTTAATAAGCCTCTCAGAATCCTCCGAGCCACTAAAGAAGAACTCGGAGAGTAGTATAGAAGAAACTACTGCAAGTAACATATCCGTTGCTGCCTCCTAACCTGAACACCCGTCGACTCCGAACCACCCCAGGGCCATAGACAGAGGGGTTAACATATATATATATATATATATATATAATATATAAAGTAAAAAAACATTAATTTATCAAAAGAATTTACGAAAACAATTTCTCTACTTCAATTAAAAAAATTTTGCTAAGTTTGAAGACACAATTTATATATGGCAAGTAAAATAAACTTAAACAGTCCGAATTTGACCCAGTATAAATTAGGGTCTTTAACGATTATTTTTCGACTTTAAACCTTTAAATTAACTTAAAATTATAAAGCGAACTAAAACTACAAAGCGATGCCTATAAATCCATCATTTACATCCAGTCAAAAAATAATCTTAAAAACTCCACTAGATTCTGGAAAATTTTGCTGCTTCTTTATTGAATCTCTTAGAATGCTCTCTCTCTCTCTCTCTATAAATATAATATATATATATATATATATATACATATACATATAATATATATATATAATATATATTATATATATACATATATACACACACAATATATAATATATATATATATTACCTAAAAATGCGTCACCATACTCTCAAATATTTTAAACCTTAAAGTATAAAAATCAACGCGAAAAGGAAACAAACAACTCTCGAATCTCGACTCTAATTTTGACTCCACATTATTACGTCTTCGACAAGACGATCAGAGAAATTTTGAGTCAAAGCGGTTTGGAAATCTAGACTCCAACGAGAAGAGTGAAAAAAACATTTTTGGCCGCGAAAATTACGAAAATGTTTGCTTTGAGAAGAAATTTGAAAATGATGGGCGCACTCTTTAAAATCAGTTACAATAATTTGTTAAGTAATGAAAATCGAAATTTGCTTGCAAATGGGTTAACACAATGCATCTTGCTATTTAAATAATCGAACCAGAATAGTTATTAATGCTATATTACGGGTAGCAACAATTTTGACCGAAATATAAGGCGACGTAGGAAAGCCCTTATATTTATATAAAGGAACACGCGTAGCCACCAAAATGTTGCGTTTAATTTCTTTAAGGGCCCATTCCTTCATTATTATCATTATTATATTTCATTATTTACTCTACTTTCTATTCATTTTCTCTCTATCTTTCATTTATCGTTCTCTTTACTCTCGTTTCGCTGTGCTTTATAAATACGGGTAGCAAGTGACCGAGTTTGAGGCGCCATTATCATTCGAACAATGCAAAGGAGACCGGGGGATTGATTATACACTAATTACACTTTACTAACTTTTATTTATGCCGATACGCTTTTAGATAAGCGGGGTAATGCGAGGGGGTGGGGGATTAACGTTAACATTTTAAGTCGGAGAGAGACGTTATACTCTTCTAAATTTACAGCTACATCGTAACACACAAAAACACCTTCTTATGCCCAAGGCCGTAAGGTGACTGAAGGGCATTTCTGCCCAGACAATCGTTTTCACTGGCTAAACACATTTTTATTCACACTCCGTCTAATTCTGCGTATTGTCAAGAACATTTAAAAACATAGAAGATTGGGATCTATCCAACAATAAAGAATTATGAAATGCTTCGATATATATATTATATATATATATATATAAAAGATATACTAAGTCCTTTTTCATCCGGTAGTTAAAAGAATACATTCATTTTCACCTGTTCAGTAGGGTGGCCCACTTTTCAATTTTTTTTTGAAAAGTATAGGTGATCGTGGTTTTTCCCATTATTTGGCACTATACTAGCACATTGGTACCATTTTTACAAAAATTGATCAATATTTAGGGGTCTCGCATCGACCTTGAAATTACTATTTTTTTTTTAAAAATGCGTACTTTTTAACTTTTTACTGAATCAAGATAAATCATTAAGTAGGGATGTTTTCTGAACCCTCTTAATGAGAGAAGTCGTTTGGTGTGCCTGCCAATGTCATACGACTAACGGTTTAAAGGTTGTGCCTGTATACAAGTAATACCAATGTGCTAGTATAGTGCCAAATAATGGGAAAAACCACGATCACCTATACTTTTCAAAAAAATGAGTCACCATACCCGGGCGGAATGTATAATGTATATAGGTAATTAGAAAATGCACTATGCCTGTGCCAGGTACCTAACCTATTTCTTTTTTTGCAGATCATTACATTTTGAAATTCTGTCTGAGTTCCTCATCCTTTGTCATGGACAAATCGATGGCAACCATAACTGGAAGAACTCTTGAAGCTACAAATAGAGAGTCATCAAAAGGAAAGGCGAAAATAACATCGCTACCTTCTCTAAGATCGGCCTCGGAAATTTTTTTAGTTGGCCAACCGTCGTCCTCCATCAGTGGCAGCAAATTGCCAACAACACGGCAGGTTTTGCAATACTTCTTCAGTGTTATCCAGTACACTGCTAACAGGGAAGGCGCATTCAAGGAAACCGTAAACAACGTCTTAAAGTTTTGGAACATGGCCCGCATTAAAACAATCACAAAGCTCAACTGCGAACGGAAGCTAGAGGCATTGTGGAAAGAGTGGCACTTACTCCAAAAGAGCAGAAAACGAGAAACTGAAGCCGGAGGAAAACGGCAGAAGTTTTCGGACAGTGTGGACAAGCTGTGGGATATCGGAGCATCTGACGCTGTCGAAGATATATAGAAGAATCGACTACTGTCCGACAAGGACAAGAAAGAAGACATTGACTTCTACCTCGATGAACGTGGTCCTCGGGTGGCAACGATGAGCGGGAACGATAAAGTTTTCGCTGTAAAAAGAAAGCTACAGGAAGGAAGAAAACGTCCTCGCCAGGAGCCGCAAACCTCAAAGTGTGCATACGAAACCGGAGATGAGGCCATGGAGAATGATGATACTAGCATGTCAGAAGAGTCGGAGACAGAACTAGCGTTCCCCCTGCCGAAAGAGCCAAGTGTGTCTGTCAATCTTCCTCGCCGCATCCTTAATGCACCTGCTGTCATGGAAGTGGCTGATCGTTTCCGCATGTCCAATAATCAGGTGCGTACTGTATCTAAACTGTATTGCACTTTCTTAATTTTAATGAAATTCACTTTATAATTTATAAGCAAGGATTCACTGATACTTAATACACTTTCGGGTGCAAACAGAATAAACCGCCGAGTAGATTATTTCCTTCTAATTTGGGTGTTAAATAGAGAGAGCAAAACAACACGTCCATTCACCACAGGGTACAAGCAACTATATTATCTTTGATATACAACATAACACCGCCTCCGCGCCTACCTATTCTGTTTTCAACAAAAAGTCTATAACCTTTAATTTGATACTCCCCTACAAAGTCACGAGTTTCAGTGCTAAGCCACAATTCATTTATCGCAATTATGTCATAGTCTTTACAAGCAATTAAAGAAAAAACTCGTTTCTTTTATTTCGCAGGCTACGAGCATTTAAGGATAGAACCTTCAAATTGTTTGTAATTGCGACACCTTCGAGAGCGCAGGGGAAATTTGTGGAATCTACGCTGGGACCGTTCGAGTTACGGCAGCATTAAAAGAAGAGACAGTATTATGAAATAGTCTTCCTAAACGCGCAGCTCCAACGTCATTAAGATGAAGTCCATCTCCGAGGAACAAGTCCCTCCTGCCGTAGAAACAGTTCCAAAAATTCGCAAAATGCACTCCTTCCTTTTGGCAATGAGACTTTAGGTTATTGTTAGATATAGGTCGCCATTGCTGTAGAAATCGTTACGATGGATAATTCGAGGAAGTATACTTGTTAAAACAATCTTATTAGTTTTTTCCTTTAATCGCTCTAGTAAGTCCCTGTACCTAGCCAACAGTTCTTCCGATCTAGAATTTAAAACTTTATTAGTACCGACATGAATAACATACGTTGTGTCCTCGTAGGTACCGTCTGTAAATTGGTCAACACTATTAGTGTGTATATATATGTGCATATATCCATATATATATATATATATAAATATATATATATATATATATATATATATGTGTGTGTGTGTATCTATATATGCATATTTTTATATATATATGTATATATATATATATGTAAAAATGGACAATGAATAATCAATATTCATTTTTACATAAGAACCAAAATCGCTTAACGCGAGTTTGGATAATAATTTTACTTGTGGCTTTCTATTTTTGTTCGTGTCAAAACCCTACGATCTACCATACCTATGGTTTAGTCGTATCCATTTTTATTTGTTATAGAAGTTATTAATTAATCATGATTGTCTTGCATCTCACCCTCGTCCCTAGATTCTGCATACACATTGCATATAACAGGATTGGAACCCGTAGTTGTACTTCTTAGTCATTAATGCCCACTCTTTGCCTCTAATTCGTTCTTGTAAATCTTCCTAATAATGATTTGTATTATACGTACAAAATTCAATAACTATGACGTCATAAAGTAACTTCATTCTCTTCACGTTTACCATACCTTGAACACTGAATCACGTGTTTAGTATTTGGACATCTTCCGTATTGAATGTATGGTAAATTCTTTAATAATAATAATAATAATAATAATAATAATAATAATAAAAAGAAAAAACTTCATTCTCTATACATCATTATTTATGTTGTTTCCTACCTATTGTCTACTGATACCTATCAACCTATCAGTCCATATTTTACGCGCGTCTATATTACGCACACAACCTATTCTGTTACTTACATGTAAAATACGTCCACATGTATTTTTTTTTTTTTATTTTAAGTGCGTTCACCCTCACAAGACATTCATTAGGCTTACAGTAGTTGAGTGGTCGAATTCGCGAATCACAGCAGAATTGAACGTTTCTAAGATAAACAACATCTTTCGCTCTGATCCAAATTCATAACATATTATAATGTAATATAACATATTATGTTGTATATAAATTATCTTGTCATGTCTCATGTACTTGTGTTTGCTAATAACCATATATAATAACCATATCTAACCATATAATCTGACCATATAATCTAACCATATAATCTAACCATATAATCTAACCATATAATCTAACCATATATATATAAAAACACTGTAAGAATGGTAACGACGTAATGTACTTCAACGAAACTATAATTGAATGTAATGACTTTATATATAATGTAAGAATGTACTTTAATAGAACTGTAAGGGACAATCATAAGCGAATGGGAAGTAATCCATAATCGAAATCATAATTGTAATAAACCCAAACAAAAATGTACTCAGTCGTGAAATGATATCGCCTTCAGAAATGAAGACGTGGCAAAAAAAAAAGATGTTTTTATTTTTATTTTTTTATTTTTTATTTTTTATTTCGAAACTTTCAAACACCTGATCGTGTTTAAAAGGGGGGAAACAACTTCCAACTGCCATTCCCCAACATTCAGGCATATTTTATACATGTATTTGTAAAATGAAGGACACTTCATTACGGCTCTCTGCTTTGGTCACTGCTAAGAGACTCCCCTTGTTAGCAGCCTCGCTGAGGGGAGGGGGCGGAGGCCCCTTGCCTCCTTAATATTTTTAGATTCCGGCCTGAGCTATGGTCGAAAGAGGTCGAACCTCTACCCCTGTAAATTCAGAGCAGTACCTGTATATTTTTAAGAAGTAAATCACAGCAAGCGAAACTTTTTATTTTCCCCCTCGAGTTGGGCTATCTTCAGAGGAATTTAGTCAGTAAAGTAGAAGTATCAGAGTATTATTGAAAGAAAAGAATTAACAGAGTGTCGACCCCATAAAGCGAGAGAAAAGAATTAGAAAGTTATAGAAGAAAAGTATATAGAAGAAATATCCGTTGCTTGCCTCCGTAACTAGAACCCCCGCCGATCCGAACCAACCCAGGGCCATAGACGGAGGGGTTAACAGACTGGCGACCGTATAGCCAGGATAAAGACATAGAAGAAGGAAGGGTCTAACAGACTGGCGACCCTTTACCAGGATAAGAAAAAGATTTTTAGAAGAAGATTTGTAGAAGAAGATTTGTAGAAGATTTTTAGAAGAGGATTTTAAGAAGAGGCCACTCTTTGGCCAAGATAGAAATTACCCTGCATCAGGATAAAACCAGTTGACCGGCGTGTCACGACTTCTAGTTCGTAACATCCACCCTTGAATCGGTGTGTCACGACTCCAAGTTCTCCACGCCTAGTTTTCATCCAAGAAGAAGTAGCCAGCAAGACGTCTTCAGGACACGTCTCAAGGAAATTTTGTTAAGTACAGTTTTTTTTTTAAGAAATTTATAAACACTTGAAAAGTCAGTATTATTAACAGTTAATAATGAGTATCAAGTCAGAATTTACACAAAACACAGTGAACATTTCAGACACCACTGATACATTTTTTTAGTGAATCAGTAATTGTAACAGAGAGTTAATTGTAACAGAGAGTTAATTGTAACAGAGAGTTAATTGTAACAGAGAGTTAATTTCAAAGAGAGTTAATTTCAAAGAGAGTTAATTTCAGTTATTTTCACTGTTATATTCAGTATAGAATAATTTTATTTTATGTACCAAACATAATAGTACAGTACCTTCGCGAACATTACAGTGAAATGTTGTTTACATTTTTTTTATTTTTGTTTGCAAATTTTTTTCAAATTATTGAATTGAATTGACTTGCAAATTAAGAGAGAGAGAGTTTACAGAGAGTTTATAGATTTAGAGAGATATTTAAAGTAAGTTTTGAAGTCAGTTTTTGTTGCAAAGAAGTTGCAAGTCAGTTTTGAAGTCAGTTTTAGTTGCAAAGAATTTGCAAGTCAGTTTCGAAGTCAGTTTTAGTTGCAAAGAAGTTGCAAGTCAGTTTTGAAGTCAGTTTTAGTTGCAAATAAGTTGCAAGTCAGTTTTGAAGTCAGTTTTAGTTGCAAAGAAGTTGCCAGTCAGTTTTGAAGTCAGTTTTAGTTGCAAAGAAGTTGCAAGTCAGTTTTGAAGTCAGTTTTGACGTCAGTTTTAGTTGCAAATAAGTTGCAAGTCAGTTTTCGTTGCAAATAAGTTGCAAGTCAGTTTTGAAGTCAGTTTTCGTTGCAAATAAGTTGCAAGTCAGTTTTGAAGTCAGTTTTCGTTGCAAATAAGTTGCAAGTCAGTTTTGAAGTCAGTTTTCGTTGCAAAGAAGTTGCAAGTCAGTTTTGAAGTCAGTTTTCGTTGCAAAGAAGTTGCAAGTCAGTTTTGAAGTCAGTTTTATTTGCAAATAAGTTGCAAATCAGTTTTCAGAAGGTTGCGCCAAGAGGGATAACCAAACCCCAGAGATTTATAAAGATACTCGAAGTAGTTTCGAGTCAGTTTTATTTGCAAATAAGTTGCAAATCAGTTTTCAGTTGGTTGCATCCAAAAGGGATAACCAAACCCCAGAGATTTATAAAGATACTCGAAGTAGTTTCGAGTCAGTTTAATTTGCAAATAAGTTGCAAATCAGTTTTCAGTTGGTTGCATCCAAAAGGGATAACCAAACCCCAGAGATTTATAAAGATACTCGAGGTAGTTTCGAGTCAGTTTTTGCAAATAAGTTGCAAATCAGTTCAGTTGGTTGCGCCAAAGGGACAACCGCCCCAGAGATTTATAGAAATACTTGACAAGAGGTCAAGTCAGAAGGTTGCGCCAAGATGGACAACCGCCCCCAGAGATTTATAGAAATACTTGACAAGAGGTCAAGTCAGAAGGTTGCGCCAAGATGGACAACCGCCCCCAGAGATTTATAGAAATACTTGACAAGAGGTCAAGTCAGAAGGTTGCGCCAAGATGGACAACCGCCCCCAGAGATTTATAGAAATACTTGACAAGAGGTCAAGTCAGAAGGTTGCGCCAAGATGGACAACCGCCCCAGAGATTTATAGAAATACTTGACAAGAGGTCAAGTCAGAAGGTTGCGCCAAGATGGACAACCGCCCCAGAGATTTATAGAAATACTTGACAAGAGGTCAAGTCAGAAGGTTGCGCCAAGATGGACAACCGCCCCAGAGATTTATAGAAATACTTGACAAGAGGTCAAGTCAGAAGGTTGCGCCAAGAGGGACAACCGCCCCAGAGATTACAGAAGTCAGTTTTGAAGAAGCCAGTTTTGAAGAAGCCAGTTTGAAGAAGCCAGTTTTGAAGAAGCCAGTTTTGAAGAAGCCAGTTTTGAAGAAGCCAGTTTTGAAGAAGTTTTGAAGCAGTTAGTTTTGAAGCAGTTAGTTTTGAAGCAGTTAGTTTTGAAGCAGTTAGTTTTGAAGCAGTTAGTTTTGAAGCAGTTAGTTTTGAAGCAGTTAGTTTTGAAGCAGTTAGTTTTTAAGAAGTTAGTTTTTAAGAAGTCAGTTTTTAAGTCCCAAGTCATTTCAATGAAGTCAATTGAATTCAACTTTTTCTTTGTAAGTTAAGAGAATTTAATTTAAAAAAATGTAATTTAAGAATTTAATTCAAACCTTTTTTGTGTTGTAAAAGAGAATTTAATTCAACCTGAATTGACCGGGTTGCGTCTTTAGTTAACCTTTCTTTGTTTTGTTGTAAGAAGGAAATGGACCGATTTGTCTTTTCTTTTTCATGCCATTGTTGCGTATAAAAATATATAGGTAAAATGACATATTTTATTGTTGGCAACCAAAACCGTTTTTACAAATGTCGGTAACGAGTTTTATAATTATTGCGATTATATGATGACAGAAATAGTGTAATAATTAATCGATCATGTACCTAATTTATCTTGCTCTGTACGGTCGGGAAATTTACCCGTGGGACCGCACATACCCTAAATTTCAGTTGTGTTTATTCATTTTTGTCATTTAATTTTAATAAAACTTCTACACAATAAAACATATGTATTTATCATATGCAAACAAGTTTTCAGACTAAAATATCAAATAATTCAAATTCTATCAACATTTAACGAAAGAGTATGATTTTTCTACTTAACATGCAAAAATTATTAAACCTTTTTAATATTTTTTTTAGTATATAAAAATAATTTTTAATGTAAAATTTACCTGAAATTATTAAAAGAAAAGATTGTTCGAAATGCTTTCCTTCCATTTCAATAACTTTTTTATTCTTGGCCGAAACTCATCTAAGGTTCGATTTACTTTTATTTTTAAGAATATTATAAAATTATGTTTAGCTCATTAAAATGCATAAATTGGTTTCTATTGTTAATTTGTATTCTTAATTTTCTTAATTCAATTATCGTACCGATACTTCTGGTTAATGTTAATGGTTATATAGTTCATATATAGCTAGGAATGTTACTAGTCGAATTTAATTCCATCTTCAAAATTCAATTTTTAAACCGTGAGATTTACTTTCATCAGTTGCAAGTCCTCTAAGTACATTTCTTTTTATTACCTTAATACGTGTAACTGATTTAATTAAATACTTAAATACTACGTTGAACTTAAAGGATTTTATGATAATAATAATAATAACAATAATTGACTCAAAAGATTTTATAACGCTAAACCCATCTTAAATTATTATACACTATTTTTAAACTTTGTTAATTCAAAAACCTTCCAAATCTATACACATACACACGCATGTATGCACACTATATATACTATATATACAAACCTTATTCTAAAATCATTCGATATCACAAACTATTTCATAGCGTGTAGGTGCTAACTCTGCTATTTATATAGTCGTAAGCATTTTTGCTTACTATATATAAATTTTTGCTCAGGCATTTATTCAGTTAATTTAAGAATCCTCTCCGCTAATCTATCCCTCAAATTTATAAGATACACACTTTGTATCTAATACACACACATACACACTAGACCAAAGGTCTATACATCATCCATTACGTAATTCGATTTTTACCTACAATAGTCAATAAAATTAGTTATAGACTGCACGATCACGGTAACTTTGGAAAATAATTTATATTTTTCCCTTTTACCTACTATTCAGCATGTATGTAATTTTCCCCACAGAAATTTTTTTTAAAATTAACAATACCATTCTTTGCCTAACTTAATTGTTTGTCCAAATTAATGTATTAATCCTTTTATTCTGTTTGCATAAATTAAAGTATTAATCTTTGAATTTTTTATATTATATAATAACTCACTTGTTCTGTATAAAAATTTGTAATGTAAAGAAAAAATTCGTCATCTAACTTGAAGTAGTTAGGATGTTATTTTCTCATTTGTATTGTATTATTGGTACCCTATTAGATTATTGTATAAATATCATTTTTAAAAGGGGAGAGCAATGTAAAAATGGACAATGAATAATCAATATTCATTTTTACATAAGAAACAAAATCGCTTAACGCGAGTTTGGATAATAATTTTACTTGTGGCTTTCTATTTTTGTTCGTGTCAAAACCCTACGATCTACCATACCTATGGTTTAGTCGTATCCATTTTTATTTGTTATAGAAGTTATTAATTAATTATGATTGTCTTGCATCTCACCCTCGTCCCTAGATTATGCATACACATTGCATATAACAGGATTGGAACCCGTAGTTGTACTTCTTAGTCATTAATGCCCACTCTTTGCCTCTAATTCGTTCTTGTAAATCTTCCTAATAATGATTTGTATTATACGTACAAAATTCAATAACTATGACGTCATAAAGTAACTTAATTCTCTTCACGTTTTCCATACCTTGAACACTGAATCACGTGTTTAGTATTTGGACATCTTCCGTATTGAATGTATGGTAAATTCTTTAATAATAATAATAATAATAAAATAATAATAATAATAATAATAAAAAGAAAAAACTTCATTCTCTATACATCATTATTTATGTTTTCCTACCTATTGTCTACTGATACCTATCAACCTATCAGTCCATATTTTACGCGCGTCTATATACGCACACAACTTATTTGTAACTTACATGTAAAATACGTCCACATGTATTTTTTTCTTTTTTTCTTTTAAGTGCGTTCACCCTCACAAGACATTCATTAGACTTACAGTAGTTGAGTGGTCGAATTCGCGAATCACAGCAGAATTGAACGTTTCTAAGATAAACAACATCTTTCGCTCTGATCCAAATTCATAACATATTATAATGTAATATAACATATTATGTTGTATATAAATTATCTTGTCATGTCTCATGTACTTGTGTTGTACTAATAACCATATATAATAACCATATATAATCTAACCATATAATCTAACCATATAATCTAACCATATAATCTAACCATATATATATATATATATAAAAAACACTGTAAGAATGGTAACGCGTAATGTACTTCAATGAAACTATAATTGAATGTAATGACTTTATATATAATGTAAGAATGTACTTTAATAGAACTGTAAGGGACAATCATAAGCGAATGGGAAGTAATCCATAATCGAAATCATAATTGTAATAAACCCAAACAAAAATGTACTCAGTCGTGAAATGATATCGCCTTCAGAAATGAAGACGTGGCAAAAAAAAAAAAATTAGTTTTTATTTTTATTTTTATTTGGAAACTTTCAAACACCTGATCGTGTTTAAAAGGGGGGAAACTTAACCTCCAACTGCCATCCCCCAACATTCAGGCATATTTTATACATGTATTTGTAAAATGAAGGACACTTCATTACGGCTCTCTGCTTTGGTCACAGCTAAGAGACTACCCTTGTTAGCAGCCTCGCTGCGGGGGGGGCGGAGGCCCCTTGCCTCCTTAATATTTTTAGATTCCGGCCTGAGCTATGGTCGAAAGAGGTCGAACCTCTACCCCTGTAAATTCAGAGCAGTACCTGTATATTTTTAAGAAGTAAATCACAGCAAGCGAAACTTTTTATTTTCCCCCTCGAGTTGGGCTATCTTCAGAGGAATTTAGTCAGTAAAGTAGAAGTATCAGAGTATTATTGAAAGAAAAGAATTAACAGAGTGTCGACCCCCATAAAGCGAGAGAAAAGAATTAGAAAGTTATAGAAGAAAAGTATATAGAAGAAATATCCGTTGCTTGCCTCCGTAACTAGAACCCCCGTCGATCCGAACCAACCCAGGGCCATAGACGGAGGGGTTAACATATATATATATATATACATTTAACTTCAATGACCACGCAGTATATTAATGTATACAAACGACGTAGGTATAGAGGAGCGTTCTGCACACGAGGAAGAGAAATAACGAACAAATGAAAAATGAGGTACCCGCCCGGGAATCGAACCCAGGATCTTCTAATTGCCGGTCAGATATGCTATCCACTACACCACAGGCCTCGATCAGTCAGAAGTCGTAATTCTCCTACATAGGGCAGAAACCAATGCCCTAAGAGGGCACCCTCGCAAATCGTGAATATGTACATTTAACTGCAATGACAACGCAGTATATTAATGTATAGAAACGACGTAAGTATAGAGGAGCGTTCTGCACAAGAGGAAGAGAAATAACAAACAAATGAAAAATGAGGTACCCGCCCGGGAATCGAACCCAGGATCTTCCAATTGCCGGTCAGATATGCTATCCTTTACACCACAGGCCTTCCTCGTGTGCAGAACGCTCCTCTATACTTACGTCGTTTCAATACATTAATATACTGCGTGGTCATTGCAGTTAAATGTACATATTCACGATTTGCAAGGGTGCCCTCTTAGGGCATTGGTTTCTGCCCTATGTAGGAGAATTACGAATTCTGACTGATCGAGGCCTGTGGTGTAGTGGATAGCATATCTGACCGGCAATTGGAAGATCCTGGGTTCGATTCCCGGGCGGGTACCTCATTTTTCATTTGTTCGTTATTTCTCTTCCTCGTGTGCAGAACGCTCCTCTATACTTACGTCGTTTCTATACATAAATATACTGCGTGGTCCTTGCAGTTAAATGTACATATTCACGATTTGCGAGGTTGCCCTCTTAAGGCATTGGTTTCTGCCCTATGTAGGAGAATTACGACTTCTGACTGATCGAGGCCTGTGGTGTAGTGGATAGCATATCTGACCGGCAATTGGAAGATCCTGGGTTCGATTCCCTGGCGAGTACCTCATTTTTCATTTGTTCGTTATTTCTCTTCCTCGTGTGCAGAACGCTCCTCTCTACTTACGTCGTTTCTATATATATATATATATATATATACACATGTGTATATGTATATATATATATATATATATATATGTGTATATGTATATATGCATATATATATATATATATAAATATATATATATATATATATATATATATATGTGTATATGTAGATATGCTCATATATATATATACTATATATATATATATATATATATATATATATATATATATATGTGTGTATGTGTATATGCATATATATATATATATATATTATATATGTGTATATGTATATATGCATATATATATATATATATATATGTTAACCCCTCCGTCTATGGCCCTGAGTCGGTTCGGATCAGGCAGCAATGGATATTTTCTCGCGATACTTTTCTTCTGTAACATTCTAATTCTTTTCTCTCGCTATAGGGTCGACAGTTGTTAATTCTTCTCTTTCTATAATACTCTGATACTTTCTCTTGGTACTAAACTTATCGACTTTACTGACTAAATTCCTGAAGAGAACAAGGCTCGAAGGAAAAGATAAAAAAACTTCTTTTACTGTAGTTTACTTCTAAAAATGTACAGGTCGTGCTCTGAATTTACAGGGGTAGAGTTTCGACCTCTTTTGACTATAGCTCAGGCCGGACTCTAAAAAAATTAAGGAGGCAAGGGGCCTCTGCCCCTTTCTCGCAGCGAGGCTGCAAACAAGGGAGTCTCGTAGCAGTGACCAAAGAAGAGTCCCGTCATGAAGTGAAGTTCATTTTACAAATTCATGTATCATATAAGCCTAAATGTTGGAGGAAGGCAGTTGAAGGTTAAGTTCCCCCCTTTTAAACACATGATCAGATGTTTGAAAGATTCCAAATAAAAATTTAAAAAAATAAAAAAAAATAATCGTATTTTTTTGCCGGGTCTTCATTTCTGAAGGCGATATCATTTCGAAGTAGTACATAAGTACAATTTAAGTACACCACTGAGTAGATTTTCGTTTTGGTTTATTACAATTATGATTGCGATTATGGATTACTTCACATTCGCTTATGATTGTCCATTACAGTTCTATTAAAGTACATTCTTACATTATATATTAAGTCATTACGTTCAATTACAGTTTCATTGAAGTACATTACGTCGTTTACCATTCTTACAATGTTTTTTTATATTTATATATGGTTATAATATATGGTTATAATATATGGTTATTATATATGTTTATTATATATGGTTATTAGTCAACATAAGTACATGGGCACATACGAGATAATTTATATACAACATAATATGTTATAAATTTGGATCAGAGCGAGAGGAGATATTTATCTTAGAAGCGTTCGATTTTGCTGTGATTAGCGAATTCGATCACTTACCTAAGCATTTATGAATATCTTGTGATGGGTGAACGCACTTAAAATAAAAAAAATAAAAAAATACGTGTGGACGTAATTTACATGTACGTAACACAATAGGTTGTGTGCGTAATATAAACACGCGTAAAATATGGACTGATAGGTTGATAGGCATCAATAGACAATAGGTAGGAAACAACATAAATAATGATGTACAGAAAATGAAGTTTTTTTTTATTATTATTATTAAAGAATTTACCATACATTGAATACGGAAGATGTCCAAATACTAAACACGTGATTCAGTGTTCAAGGTATGGGAAACGTGAAGAGAATTAAGTTACTTTATGACGTCATAGTTATTGAGTTTGTACGTATAGTACAAATCATTGTTAGGAAGGTTTACAAGAACGAATTAAAGACAAAGAGTGGGTATTAATGACTAAGAAGTAGAACTACGGGTTCCAATCCTGTTATATGCAATGTGTATGCATAATCTAGGGTCGAGGGTGAGATGCAAGACAATCATAATTAATTATAACTTCTATAACAAATGGAAAATGGATACGACTAAACCATAGAAATAGTAGATCGTAGGGTTGTGACACAAACAAAAAGAGGAAGCTACAAGTAAAATTATTATTCAAACTCGCGTTAAGCGATTTTGGTTCTTATGTAAAAATGAATAGTGATTAATCATTGTTCATTTTTACATTGCTCTCCCCTTTAAAATATGTATACTATAATATAATAGGGTACAATTAATACAATACAAATGAGAAAATAACATCCTAACTAATTCAAGTTAGATGACGAATTTTTATAGAGAACAAGTGAGTTCGGGTGGTTGGGTACAATGCAGAGTAATCAAATTTTTAACATGACACTTGCTTAGAGGCCTATTATAAAATATAAAAATTCAAAGATTAAAACTTTAATTTTATGCATACAGAATAAAAGGATTAATACGTTAATTTAGACAAACAATTAAGTTAGACAAAGAATGATATTGTTAATTTTTTTAACAAAATTTTATTTTTCTGTTGGGAAAATTACATACATAATGAATAGTCGGTAAAAGGGAAAAATATAAATTATTTTCCAAAGTTACCCTGATCGTATAGGCTATAACTAATTTTATTGATTATTGTAGGTAAAAAAACGAATTACGTAATGGATGATGTATAGACCTGTGGTCTAGTGTGTATTTGTGTGTATTAGGTACAAAGTGTGTATCTTACAATTTTGAGGGACAGATTAGCTGAGAGGATTGTTAAATTAACTGAATAAATGCCTGAGCAAAAATTTATATATAGTAAGCAAAAATGCTTAAGACTATATAATTAGCATAGTTAGCAATTACACGCAATGAAATAGTTTATTATAAAATCCTTTAAGTTCAAGGTAGTATTTAAGTATTTAATTACATCAGTTACACGTATTAAGGTAATAAAAAAATGTACTTAGAGGACCTTACAAGTAATGAAAATAAATCTAGCGTTGTTAAAACTTAAATTTTGAAGGTGGAATTAAATTCGACTAGTAACATTCCTAGCTATATATGAACTATATACCCATTAACATTAACCAGAAGTATCGGTACGATAATTGAATTAAGAAAATTAAGAATACAAATTAAAAATAGAAATCAATTATGCATTTTAATGAACTAAACATATAGTATACTTAAAAATAAAAAAACACAACTTAACATAAATTGAGGTTATGTTCCATAGTACCAAAGAGGAATTAACCATGGTTGAACCATTTCTCTGGTTGAAACTTGGTTCAACTGGGGTTGGGGTGTTAAAATAAAATAAAATAAAAATACAAAGTTTGGAGTACGACATTCGGGGGAATTGAGTGACTAAGCATGGAGTATACGTCTGAAATTGACAATTACATCTTTTCGTGAGCACTTTGCTTTTTTAAAAAAAAAGATTGCTTGTCACACTACAGGGCTATTTAAATTGATTCACCTGATTTCAAATGAGAATATTTTTTAATGTTACAAATACATTTCATTTGTGATACATCAACCAAAAGAAAAACTGTCCAAATTTTGTTTCTCACCTCAAAAATCCTCTATGTGACTTCCCCTAGTTACACGAGCAACGTCGACACGATAGTCGAATTCCTCCCATACTCGCTCCAGCATATCCGTTGTCACTGACTCTACGGCAGTAACAATGCGAGTTCGGAGCTCATCCAAAGATGTGGGCAACGGTGGCACGTACACAGTATCCTTAACCTACCCCCAAACGAAGAAGTCGCACGGTGTAACGTCGACGAAACTCACGCTGCACTGTGACTACCGATTTACAGCTCGAAAACTGCAACGCACAAAACGCCTTCTGCTGTGCGGACGCCATTTTCACAATGACTGTTTGTTGCTAGGCTAGGCCACGTCAGAATTTGGAGCCATCTCGGGGTGATCTTCTAAAACTTAGAGATTTCCTCTTTCATGTGGTGTATGCCCAGTTGATGCACAGTTGATTGGTACGGAAGTATTCTCAGTTGAAACCGGATGAATAATTTTTAATTGCCCTGTACTTAGAACAAAAATTAAAAGAGTTCAAACAAAACGGAGGGACGGCATATTCCTCAGCATAGTAATTTAAAAAGGAGTCACTGGGACAAGATCGATTAATTAATTATTACACAACTATTATTATCACATATACATTACAATGATTATCAAAGTCATTACAAACAATTGTAAAAACTGTTTTGGTTACAAACAATAAAATATGTCATTTTACCTATATATTTATATACGCAGCAATGGCATGAAAAGAAAAGATAAATCGGTCAATTTCCTTCTTACAAACATAAAAAAAGGTTGTACTAAAGACGCAAACCGGTCAATGCAGGTTGAATTTAATTCTCTTTTACAACAAAAAAAAAAGGTTGAATTAAATTCTTAAATTACATTTTCTTAAATTAAATTCTCTTAAACTACAAAGAAAAAGTTGAATTCAATTAAATGCATTGAAATGACTGGGGACTTGAAAACTGAGACTTGAAACTAACTTCGAATAAAACTGACTTCGAATAAAACTGACTTCAAATACTTCTGAAATCTCTGGGGCGGTTGTCCCTCTGGATGCAACCTTCTGACTTGAACTCTTGTCAAGTATTTCTATAAATCTCTGGGGCGGTTGTCCCTCTTTGATGCAACCTATTGACTTGAACTCTTATCAAGTATTTCTATAAATCTCTGGGGCGGTTGTCCCTCTTGGATGCAACCTATTGACTTGAACTCTTATCAAGTATTTCTATAAATCTCTGGGGCGGTTGTCCCTCTTGGATGCAACCTATTGACTTGAACTCTTATCAAGTATTTCTATAAATCTCTGGGGCGGTTGTCCCTCTGGATGCAACCTTCTGACTTGAACTCTGATCAAGTATTTCTATAAATCTCTGGGCGGTTGTCCCTCTGGATGCAACCTTCTGACTTGAACTCTTATCAAGTATTTCTATAAATCTCTGGGGCGGTTGTCCCTCTTGGATGCAACCTATTGAATGAACTCTTATCAAGTATTTCTATAAATCTCTGGGGCGTTTGTCCCTCTTGGATGCAACCTATTGACTTGAACTCTTATCAAGTATTTCTATAAATCTCTTGGGCGGTTGTCCCTCTGGATGCAACCTTCTGACTTGAACTCTGATCAAGTATTTCTATAAATCTCTGGGGCGGTTGTCCCTCTGGATGCAACCTTCTGACTTGAACTCTTATCAAGTATTTCTATAAATCTCTGGGGCGGTTGTCCCTCTTGGATGCAACCTATTGACTTGAACTTTTATCAAGTATTTCTGTAAATCTCTGGGGCGGTTGTCCTCTTGGATGCAACCTATTGACTTGAACTCTTATCAAGTATTTCTATAAATCTCTGGGGCGGTTGTCCCTCTAAATGCAACCTTCTGACTTGAACTCTGATCAAGTATTTCTATAAATCTCTGGGGCGGTTGTCCCTCTGGATGCAACCTTCTGACTTGAACTCTTATCAAGTATTTCTATAAATCTCTGGGGGGGTTGTCCCTCTTGGATGCAACCTATTGACTTGAACTCTTATCAAGTATTTCTATAAATCTCTTGGGCGGTTGTCCCTCTGGATGCAACCTTCTGACTTGAACTCTGATCAAGTATTTCTATAAATCTCTGGGGCGGTTGTCCCTCTGGATGCAACCATCTGACTTGAACTCTTATCAAGTATTTCTATAAATCTCTGGGGCGGTTGTCCCTCTTGGATGCAACCTATTGACTTGAACTCTTATCAAGTATTTCTGTAAATCTCTGGGGCGGTTGTCCCTCTTGGATGCAACCTATTGACTTGAACTCTTATCAAGTATTTCTATAAATCTCTGGGGCGGTTGTCCCTCTGGATGCAACCTTCTGACTTGAACTCTGATCAAGTATTTCTATAAATCTCTGGGCGGTTGTCCCTCTTGGATGCAACCTATTGACTTGAACTCTTCTCAAGTATTTCTATAAATCTCTGGGGCGGTTGTCCCTCTGGATGCAACCTTCTGACTTGAACTAACTGAAATGGACTACACTGAACTGCTATCAGTGGAGTCTACTATTCTCTGGGTTTGGTTGTCCCTCTTGGATGCAACAAATTACCTGGAACTAACTGAAAATGGAAAATGACTGCACTTGCTCTCTATCAAGTGGAGACTATTAACCTCTGGGGTTTGGTTGTCCCTCTTGGTACAACCGACTTACTTGAAATACTATCCAGTCTATAGCTCTCTGGGGTTTGGTTGTCCCTCTTGGATACAACCAACTGAAACTCTGAAAACTGATTTGCAACTTACTTGCAACTAAAACTGACTTGGAACTTATTTGCAACTGATTTGCAGCTAAAAGTGACTCGAAATTACTTCAAGTATCTTTATAAATCTCTGGGGTTTGGTTGTCCCTCTTGGATGCAACCAACTGAAACTGAAATCTGATTTGCAACTTATTTGCAACTGAAACTGACTCGAAACTACTTCGAGTATCTCTCTAAATCTATAAACTCTCTATAAACTCTCTTTTTCTTAATTTGCAAGTCAATTCAATTCAATAATTTGAAAAAAATTGTAAACAAAAATAGAAAAATGTAAACAACATTTCACTCGAATGTACGTGAAGGTACGGTACTATTATGTTTGGTACATAAAATAAAATTATTCTATACTGACTATAATAGTGAAATTAACTCTCTGAAATTAACTCTCTGAAATTAACTCTCTGAAATGAACTTCTGTTACATTTAACTTCTGTCACATTTAACTTCTGTTACATTTAACTTCTGTGACTTTTAACTTCTGTGACTTTTAACTTCTGTGACTTAACTTTTGTGAAAATTAGTTTCACTAAAAAAAATGTATCACTGGTGTCTGAAATGTTCACTGTGTTTTTTGTAAATTCTGACTTGATACTCATTATTAACTGTTAATAATACTGACTTTTCAAGTGTTTTAAAATTTCTTAAAAAAAACCAACTCTGTACTTAACAAAATTTCCACGGCGAAATCCTTAGGGACGTGTCCTAAAGACGTGTCTTGCTGGCTACTTCTTCTTGGATGAAAACTAGGCGTGGAGAACTTGGAGTCGTGACACACCGGTTCAAGGGTGGATGTCACGAACAAGAAGTCGTGACACGCCGGTCAAATGGTGGGTAGCCACATTGAATACGGAAGATGTCCAAATACTAAACACGTGATTCAGTGTTCAAGGTATGGGAAACGTGAAGAGAATTAAGTTACTTTATGACGTCATAGTTATTGAATTTGTACGTATAGTACAAATCATTATTAGGAAGGTGTACAAGAACGAATTAAAGACAAAGAGTGGGTATTAATGACTAAGAAGTACAACTACGGGTTCCAATCCTGTTATATGCAATGTGTATGCATAATCTAGGGTCGAGGGTGAGATGCAAGACAATCATAATTAATTATAATAACTTCTATAACAACTGGAAAATGGATACGAATAAACCATAGAAATAGTAGATCGTAGGGTTGTGACACAAACAAAAAGAAGCTACAAGTAAAATTATTATCCAAACTCGCGTTAAGCGATTGTAGTTCTTATGTAAAAATGAATAGTGATTAATCATTGTTCATTTTTACATTGCTCTCCCCTTTAAAATATGTATACTATAATATAATAGGGTACAATTAATACAATACAAATGAGAAAATAACATCCTAACTAATTCAAGTTAGATGACGAATTTTTCTTTACATTACTAATTTTTATAGAGAACAAGTGAGTTCGGGTGGTTGGGTACAATGCAGAGTAATCAAATTTTTAACATGACACTTGCTTAGAGGCCTATTATAAAATATAAAAATTCAAAGATTAAAACTTTAATTTTATGCATACAGAATAAAAGGATTAATACGTTAATTTAGACAAACAATTAAGTTAGACAAAGAATGATATTGTTAATTTTTTTAACAAAATTTTATTTTTCTGTGGGGAAAATTACATACATAATGAATAGTCGGTAAAAGGGAAAAATATAATTATTTTCCAAAGTTACCCTGATCGTATAGGCTATAACTAATTTTATTGATTATTGTAGGTAAAAAAACGAATTACGTAATGGATGATGTATAGACCTGTGGTCTAGTGTGTATTTGTGTGTATTAGGTACAAAGTGTGTATCTTACAATTTTGAGGGACAGATTAGCTGAGAGGATTGTTAAATTAACTGAATAAATGCCTTAGCAAAAATTTATATATAGTAAGCAAAAATGCTTAAGACTATATAATTAGCATAGTTAGCAATTACACGCAATGAAATAGTTTATTGTGATATTCAATGATTTTAGCATAAGGTTTGTTATATATAGTATATATAGTGTGCATACGTGTGTGTGTGTTTATGGGTTATTATTATTATTATTATAAAATCCTTTAAGTTCAAGGTAGTATTTAAGTATTTAATTACATCAGTTACACGTATTAAGGTAATAAAAAAATGTACTTAGAGGACCTTACAAGTAATGAAAATAAATCTAGCGGTTAAAACTTAAATTTTGAAGGTGGAATTAAATTCGACTAGTAACATTCCTAGCTATATATGAACTATATACCCATTAACATTAACCAGAAGTATCGGTACGATAATTGAATTAAGAAAATTAAGAATACAAATTAAAAATAGAAATCAATTATGCATTTTAATGAACTAAACATATAGTATACTTAAAAATAAAAAAACACAACTTAACATAAACTGAGGTTATGTTCCATAGTACCAAAGAGGAATTAACCATGGTTGAACCATTTCTCTGGTTGACACTGGGTTCAACTGGGGTTGGGGTGTTAAAATAAAATAAAATAAAAATACAAAGTTTGGAGTACGACATTCGGGGGAATTGAGTGACTAAGCATGGAGTATAAGTCTGAAATTGACAATTACATCTTTTCGTGAGCACTTTGCTTTTTAAAAAAAAAAGATTGCTTGTCACACTACAGTACTTAGAACAAAAATTAAAAGAGTTCAAACAAAACGGAGGGACGGCATATTCCTCAGCATAGTAATTTAAAAAGGAGTCATTGGGACAAGATCGATTAATTAATTATTACACAACTATTATTATCACATATACATTACAATGATTATCAAAGTCATTACAAACAATTGTAAAAAGTGTTTTGGTTACAAACAATAAAATATGTCATTTTACCTATATATTTATATACGCAGCAATGGCATGAAAAGAAAGATAAATCGGTCAATTTCCTTCTTACAAACATAAAAAAAGGTTGAACTAAAGACGCAAACCGGTCAATGCAGGTTGAATTTAATTCTCTTTTACAACAAAAAAAAAAAGGTTGAATTAAATTCTTAAATTACATTTTCTTAAATTAAATTCTCTTAAACTACAAAGAAAAAGTTGAATTCAATTGACTGCATTGAAATGACTGGGGACTTGAAAACTGAGACTTGAAACTAACTTCGAATAAAACTGACTTCGAATAAAACTGACTTCAAATACTTCTGAAATCTCTGGGGCGGTTGTCCCTCTGGATGCAACCTTCTGACTTGAACTCTTATCAAGTATTTCTATAAATCTCTGGGGCGGTTGTCCCTCTTGGATGCAACCTATTGACTTGAACTCTTATCAAGTATTTCTATAAATCTCTGGGGCGGTTGTCCCTCTTGGATGCAACCTATTGACTTGAACTCTTATCAAGTATTTCTATAAATCTCTTGGGCGGTTGTCCCTCTGGATGCAACCTTCTGACTTGAACTCTGATCAAGTATTTCTATAAATCTCTGGGGCGGTTGTCCCTCTGGATGCAACCTTCTGACTTGAACTCTGATCAAGTATTTCTATAAATCTCTGGGGCGGTTGTCCCTCTTGGATGCAACCTATTGACTTGAACTCTTATCAAGTATTTCTGTAAATCTCTGGGGCGGTTGTCCCTCTTGGATGCAACCTATTGACTTGAACTCTTATCAAGTATTTCTATAAATCTCTGGGGCGGTTGTCCCTCTGGATGCAACCTTCTGACTTGAACTCTGATCAAGTATTTCTATAAATCTCTGGGGCGGTTGTCCCTCTGGATGCAAACTTCTGACTTGAACTCTTATCAAGTATTTCTATAAATCGGTGGGGGGTTGTCCCTCTTGGATGCAACCTATTGACTTGATCTCTTATCAAGTATTTCTATAAATCTCTGGGGCGGTTGTCCCTCTGGGATGCAACCTATTGACTTGAACTCTTATCAAGTATTTCTATAAATCTCTTGGGCGGTTGTCCCTCTGGATGCAACCTTCTGACTTGAAGTCTGATCAAGTATTTCTATAAATCTCTGGGGCGGTTGTCCCTCTGGATGCAACCTTCTGACTTGAACTCTTATCAAGTATTTCTATAAATCTCTGGGGCGGTTGTCCCTCTTGGATGCAACCTATTGACTTGAACTCTTATCAAGTATTTCTAAATCTCTGGGGCGGTTGTCCTCTTGGATGCAACCTATTGACTTGAACTCTTATCAAGTATTTCTATAAATCTCTGGGGCGGTTGTCCCTCTGGATGCAACCTTCTGACTTGAACTCTGATCAAGTATTTCTGTAAATCTCTGGGGCGGTTGTCCCTCTTGGATGCAACCTATTGACTTGAACTCTTCTCAAGTATTTCTATAAATCTCTGGGGCGGTTGTCCCTCTGGATGCAACCTTCTGACTTGAACTAACTGAAATGGACTACACTGAACTGCTATCAGTGGAGTCTACTATTCTCTGGGTTTGGTTGTCCCTCTTGGATGCAACAAATTAACTGGAACTAACTGAAAATGGAAAATGACTGCACTTGCTCTCTATCAAGTGGAGACTATTAACCTCTGGGGTTTGGTTGTCCCTCTTGGTACAACCGACTTACTTGAAATACTATCCAGTCTATAGCTCTCTGGGGTTTGGTTGTCCCTCTTGGATACAACCAACTGAAACTCTGAAAACTGATTTGCAACTTACTTGCAACTAAAACTGACTTGGAACTTATTTGCAACTGATTTGCAGCTAAAAGTGACTCGAAATTACTTCAAGTATCTTTATAAATCTCTGGGGTTTGGTTGTCCCTCTTGGATGCAACCAACTGAAACTGAAATCTGATTTGCAACTTATTTGCAACTGAAACTGACTCGAAACTACTTCGAGTATCTCTCTAAATCTATAAACTCTCTATAAACTCTCTTTTTCTTAATTTGCAAGTCAATTCAATTCAATAATTTGAAAAAAATTGTAAACAAAAATAGAAAAATGTAAACAACATTTCACTCGAATGTACGTGAAGGTACGGTACTATTATGTTTGGTACATAAAATAAAATTATTCTATACTGATATAATAGTGAAATTAACTCTCTGAAATTAACTCTCTGAAATTAACTCTGAAATTAACTCTCTGAAATTAACTCTGAAATTAACTCTGAAATTAACTCTCTGAAATTAACTCTCTGAAATGAACTTCTGTTACATTTAACTTTTGTCACATTTAACTTCTGTTACATTTAACTTCTGTGACTTTTAACTTCTGTGACTTTTAACTTCTGACTTAACTTTTGTGAAAATTAGTTTCACTAAAAAAAATGTATCACTGGTGTCTGAAATGTTCACTGTGTTTTTTGTAAATTCTGACTTGATACTCATTATTAACTGTTAATAATACTGACTTTTCAAGTGTTTATAAATTTCTTAAAAAAAACCAACTCTGTACTTAACAAAATTTCCACGGCGAAATCCTTAGGGACGTGTCCTAAAGACGTGTCTTGCTGGCTACTTCTTCTTGGATGAAAACTAGGCGTGGAGAACTTGGAGTCGTGACACACCGGTTCAAGGGTGGATGTCACGAACAAGAAGTCGTGACACGCCGGTCAAATGGTGGGTAGCCACATTGAATACGGAAGATGTCCAAATACTAAACACGTGATTCAGTGTTCAAGGTATGGGAAACGTGAAGAGAATTAAGTTACTTTATGACGTCATAGTTATTGAATTTGTACGTATAGTACAAATCATTATTAGGAAGGTGTACAAGAACGAATTAAAGACAAAGAGTGGGTATTAATGACTAAGAAGTACAACTACGGGTTCCAATCCTGTTATATGCAATGTGTATGCATAATCTAGGGTCGAGGGTGAGATGCAAGACAATCATAATTAATTATAATAACTTCTATAACAAATGGAAAATGGATACGAATAAACCATAGAAATAGTAGATCGTAGGGTTGTGACACAAACAAAAAGAGGAAGCTACAAGTAAAATTATTATCCAAACTCGCGTTAAGCGATTTTGTTCTTATGTAAAAATGAATAGTGATTAATCATTGTTCATTTTTACATTGCTCTCCCCTTTAAAATATGTATACTATAATATAATAGGGTACAATTAATACAATACAAATGAGAAAATAACATCCTAACTAATTCAAGTTAGATGACGAATTTTTCTTTACATTACTAATTTTTATAGAGAACAAGTGAGTTCGGGTGGTTGGGTACAATGCAGAGTAATCAAATTTTTAACATGACACTTGCTTAGAGGCCTATTATAAAATATAAAAATTCAAAGATTAAAACTTTAATTTTATGCATACAGAATAAAAGGATTAATACGTTAATTTAGACAAACAATTAAGTTAGACAAAGAATGATATTGTTAATTTTTTTTAAAAATTTTTATTTTTCTGTGGGGAAAATTACATACATAATGAATAGTCGGTAAAAGGGAAAAATATAAATTATTTTCCAAAGTTACCCTGATCGTATAGGCTATAACTAATTTTATTGATTATTGTAGGTAAAAAAACGAATTACGTAATGGATGATGTATAGACCTGTGGTCTAGTGTGTATTTGTGTGTATTAGGTACAAAGTGTGTATCTTACAATTTTGAGGGACAGATTAGCTGAGAGGATTGTTAAATTAACTGAATAAATGCCTGAGCAAAAATTTATATATAGTAAGCAAAAATGCTTAAGACTATATAATTAGCATAGTTAGCAATTACACGCAATGAAATAGTTTATTGTGATATTCAATGATTTTAGCATAAGGTTTGTATATATATAGTATATATAGTGTGCATACGTGTGTGTGTGTTTATGGGTTATTATTATTATTATTATAAAATCCTTTAAGTTCAAGGTAGTATTTAAGTATTTAATTACATCAGTTACACGTATTAAGGTAATAAAAAAATGTACTTAGAGGACCTTACAAGTAATGAAAATAAATCTAGCGTTGTTAAAACTTAAATTTTGAAGGTGGAATTAAATTCGACTAGTAACATTCCTAGCTATATATGAACTATATACCCATTAACATTAACCAGAAGTATCGGTACGATAATTGAATTAAGAAAATTAAGAATACAAATTAAAAATAGAAATCAATTATGCATTTTAATGAACTAAACATATAGTATACTTAAAAATAAAAAAACACAACTTAACATAAATTGAGGTTATGTTCCATAGTACCAAAGAGGAATTAACCATGGTTGAACCATTTCTCTGGTTGACACTGGGTTCAACTGGGGTTGGGGTGTTAAAATAAAATAAAATAAAAATACAAAGTTTGGAGTACGACATTCGGGGGAATTGAGTGACTAAGCATGGAGTATAAGTCTGAAATTGACAATTACATCTTTTCGTGAGCACTTTGCTTTTTTAAAAAAAAAAGATTGCTTGTCACACTACAGTACTTAGAACAAAAATTAAAAGAGTTCAAACAAAACGGAGGGACGGCATATTCCTCAGCATAGTAATTTAAAAAGGAGTCATTGGGACAAGATCGATTAATTAATTATTACAAAACTATTATTATCACATATACATTACAATGATTATCAAAGTCATTACAAACAATTGTAAAAACTGTTTTGGTTACAAACAATAAAATATGTCATTTTACCTATATATTTATATACGCAGCAATGGCATGAAAAGAAAAGATAAATCGGTCAATTTCCTTCTTACAAACATAAAAAAAGGTTGAACTAAAGACGCAAACGGGTCAATGCAGGTTGAATTTAATTCTCTTTTACAGCAAAAAAAAAAGGTTGAATTAAATTCTCTTAAACAAAAAAAAAAAAGGTTGAATTAAATTCTTAAATTACATTTTCTTAAATTAAATTCTCTTAAACTACAAAGAAAAAGTTGAATTCAATTGACTGCATTGAAATGACTGGGGACTTGAAAACTGAGACTTGAAACTAACTTCGAATAAAACTGACTTCGAATAAAACTGACTTCAAATACTTCTGAAATCTCTGGGGCGGTTGTCCCTCTGGATGCAACCTTCTGACTTGAACTCTTATCAAGTATTTATAAATCTCTGGGCGGTTGTCCCTCTTGGATGCAACCTATTGACTTGAACTCTTATCAAGTATTTCTATAAATCTCTGGGGCGGTTGTCCCTCTTGGATGCAACCTATTGACTTGAACTCTTATCAAGTATTTCTATAAATCTCTTGGGCGGTTGTCCCTCTTGGATGCAACCTATTGACTTGAACTCTTATCAAGTATTTCTATAAATCTCTGGGGCGGTTGTCCCTCTGGATGCAACCTTCTGACTTGAACTCTGATCAAGTATTTCTATAAATCTCTGGGGCGGTTGTCCCTCTGGATGCAACCTTCTGACTTGAACTCTTATCAAGTATTTCTATAAATCTCTGGGGCGGTTGTCCCTCTTGGATGCAACCTATTGACTTGAACTCTTATCAAGTATTTCTATAAATCTCTGGGGCGGTTGTCCCTCTTGGATGCAACCTATTGACTTGAACTCTTATCAAGTATTTCTATAAATCTCTGGGCGGTTGTCCCTCTGGATGCAACCTTCTGACTTGAACTCTGATCAAGTATTTCTATAAATCTCTGGGCGGTTGTCCCTCTGGATGCAACCTTCTGACTTGAACTCTTATCAAGTATTTCTATAAATCTCTGGGGCGGTTGTCCCTCTTGGATGCAACCTATTGACTTGAACTCTATCAAGTATTTCTATAAATCTCTGGGGCGGTTGTCCCTCTGGATGCAACCTTCTGACTTGAACTCTGATCAAGTATTTCTGTAAATCTCTGGGGCGGTTGTCCCTCTTGGATGCAACCTATTGACTTGAACTCTTATCAAGTATTTCTATAAATCTCTGGGGCGGTTGTCCCTCTGGATGCAACCTTCTGACTTGAACTCTGATCAAGTATTTCTATAAATCTCTGAGGCGGTTGTCCCTCTGGATGCAACCTTCTGACTTGAACTCTTATCAAGTATTTCTATAAATCTCTGGGGCGGTTGTCCCTCTGGATGCAACCTTCTGACTTGAACTCTTATCAAGTATTTCTATAAATCTCTGGGGCGGTTGTCCCTCTTGGATGCAACCTATTGACTTGAACTCTTCTCAAGTATTTCTATAAATCTCTGGGGCGGTTGTCCCTCTGGATGCAACCTTCTGACTTGAACTAACTGAAATGGACTACACTGAACTGCTATCAGTGGAGTCTACTATTCTCTGGGTTTGGTTGTCCCTCTTGGATGCAACAAATTAACTGGAACTAACTGAAAATGGAAAATGACTGCACTTGCTCTCTATCAAGTGGAGACTATTAACCTCTGGGGTTTGGTTGTCCCTCTTGGTACAACCGACTTACTTGAAATACTATCCAGTCTATAGCTCTCTGGGGTTTGGTTGTCCCTCTTGGATACAACCAACTGAAACTCTGAAAACTGATTTGCAACTTACTTGCAACTAAAACTGACTTGGAACTTATTTGCAACTGATTTGCAGCTAAAAGTGACTCGAAATTACTTCAAGTATCTTTATAAATCTCTGGGGTTTGGTTGTCCCTCTTGGATGCAACCAACTGAAACTGAAATCTGATTTGCAACTTATTTGCAACTGAAACTGACTCGAAACTACTTCGAGTATCTCTCTAAATCTATAAACTCTCTATAAACTCTCTCTTTCTTAATTTGCAAGTCAATTCAATTCAATAATTTGAAAAAAATTGTAAACAAAAAAAAAATGTAAACAACATTTCACTCGAATGTACGTGAAGGTACGGTACTATTATGTTTGGTACATAAAATAAAATTATTCTATACTGACTATAATAGTGAAATTAACTCTCTGAAATTAACTCTCTGAAATTAACTCTCTGAAATTAACTCTCTGAAATGAACTTCTGTTACATTTAACTTCTGTCACATTTAACTTCTGTTACATTTAACTTCTGTGACTTTTAACTTCTGTGACTTTTAACTTCTGTGACTTAACTTTTGTGAAAATTAGTTTCACTAAAAAAAATGTATCACTGGTGTCTGAAATGTTCACTGTGTTTTTTGTAAATTCTGACTTGATACTCATTATTAACTGTTAATAATACTGACTTTTCAAGTGTTTATAAATTTCTTAAAAAAAACCAACTCTGTACTTAACAAAATTTCCACGGCGAAATCCTTAGGGACGTGTCCTAAAGACGTGTCTTGCTGGCTACTTCTTCTTGGATGAAAACTAGGCGTGGAGAACTTGGAGTCGTGACACACCGGTTCAAGGGTGGATGTCACGAACAAGAAGTCGTGACACGCCGGTCAAATGGTGGGTAGCCACATTGAATACGGAAGATGTCCAAATACTAAACACGTGATTCAGTGTTCAAGGTATGGGAAACGTGAAGAGAATTAAGTTACTTTATGACGTCATAGTTATTGAATTTGTACGTATAGTACAAATCATTATTAGGAAGGTGTACAAGAACGAATTAAAGACAAAGAGTGGGTATTAATGACTAAGAAGTACAACTACGGGTTCCAATCCTGTTATATGCAATGTGTATGCATAATCTAGGGTCGAGGGTGAGATGCAAGACAATCATAATTAATTATAATAACTTCTATAACAAATGGAAAATGGATACGAATAAACCATAGAAATAGTAGATCGTAGGGTTGTGACACAAACAAAAAGAGGAAGCTACAAGTAAAATTATTATCCAAACTCGCGTTAAGCGATTGTAGTTCTTATGTAAAAATGAATAGTGATTAATCATTGTTCATTTTTACATTGCTCTCCCCTTTAAAATATGTATACTATAATATAATAGGGTACAATTAATACAATACAAATGAGAAAATAACATCCTAACTAATTCAAGTTAGATGACGAATTTTTCTTTACATTACTAATTTTTATAGAGAACAAGTGAGTTCGGGTGGTTGGGTACAATGCAGAGTAATCAAATTTTTAACATGACACTTGCTTAGAGGCCTATTATAAAATATAAAAATTCAAAGATTAAAACTTTAATTTTATGCATACAGAATAAAAGGATTAATACGTTAATTTAGACAAACAATTAAGTTAGACAAAGAATGATATTGTTAATTTTTTTAACAAAATTTTATTTTTCTGTGGGGAAAATTACATACATAATGATAGTCGGTAAAAGGGAAAAATATAAATTATTTTCCAAAGTTACCCTGATCGTATAGGCTATAACTAATTTTATTGATTATTGTAGGTAAAAAAACGAATTACGTAATGGATGATGTATAGACCTGTGGTCTAGTGTGTATTTGTGTGTATTAGGTACAAAGTGTGTATCTTACAATTTTGAGGGACAGATTAGCTGAGAGGATTGTTAAATTAACTGAATAAATGCCTGAGCAAAAATTTATATAGTAAGCAAAAATGCTTAAGACTATATAATTAGCATAGTTAGCAATTACACGCAATGAAATAGTTTATTGTGATATTCAATGATTTTAGCATAAGGTTTGTATATATATAGTATATATAGTGTGCATACGTGTGTGTGTGTTTATGGGTTATTATTATTATTATTATAAAATCCTTTAAGTTCAAGGTAGTATTTAAGTATTTAATTACATCAGTTACACGTATTAAGGTAATAAAAAAATGTACTTAGAGGACCTTACAAGTAATGAAAATAAATCTAGCGGTTAAAACTTAAATTTTGAAGGTGGAATTAAATTCGACTAGTAACATTCCTAGCTATATATGAACTATATACCCATTAACATTAACCAGAAGTATCGGTACGATAATTGAATTAAGAAAATTAAGAATACAAATTAAAAATAGAAATCAATTATGCATTTTAATGAACTAAACATATAGTATACTTAAAAATAAAAAAACACAACTTAACATAAATTGAGGTTATGTTCCATAGTACCAAAGAGGAATTAACCATGGTTGAACCATTTCTCTGGTTGACACTGGGTTCAACTGGGGTTGGGGTGTTAAAATAAAATAAAATAAAAATACAAAGTTTGGAGTACGACATTCGGGGGAATTGAGTGACTAAGCATGGAGTATAAGTCTGAAATTGACAATTACATCTTTTCGTGAGCACTTTGCTTTTTTAAAAAAAAAAGATTGCTTGTCACACTACAGTACTTAGAACAAAAATTAAAAGAGTTCAAACAAAACGGAGGGACGGCATATTCCTCAGCATAGTAATTTAAAAAGGAGTCATTGGGACAAGATCGATTAATTAATTATTACACAACTATTATTATCACATATACATTACAATGATTATCAAAGTCATTACAAACAATTGTAAAAACTGTTTTGGTTACAAACAATAAAATATGTCATTTTACCTATATATTTATATACGCAGCAATGGCATGAAAAGAAAAGATAAATCGGTCAATTTCCTTCTTACAAACATAAAAAAAGGTTGAACTAAAGACGCAAACCGGTCAATGCAGGTTGAATTTAATTCTCTTTTACAACAAAAAAAAAAGGTTGAATTAAATTCTTAAATTACATTTTCTTAAATTAAATTCTCTTAAACTACAAAGAAAAAGTTGAATTCAATTGACTGCATTGAAATGACTGGGGACTTGAAAACTGAGACTTGAAACTAACTTCGAATAAAACTGACTTCGAATAAAACTGACTTCAAATACTTCTGAAATCTCTGGGGCGGTTGTCCCTCTGGATGCAACCTTCTGACTTGAACTCTTATCAAGTATTTCTATAAATCTCTGGGGCGGTTGTCCCTCTTGGATGCAACCTATTGACTTGAACTCTTATCAAGTATTTCTATAAATCTCTGGGGCGGTTGTCCCTCTTGGATGCAACCTATTGACTTGAACTCTTATCAAGTATTTCTATAAATCTCTTCGGTTGTCCCTCTGGATGCAACCTATTGACTTGAACTCTTATCAAGTATTTCTATAAATCTCTGGGGCGGTTGTCCCTCTGGATGCAACCTTCTGACTTGAACTCTGATCAAGTATTTCTATAAATCTCTGGGGCGGTTGTCCCTCTGGATGCAACCTTTGACTTGAACTCTTATCAAGTATTTCTATAAATCTCTGGGGCGGTTGTCCCTCTTGGATGCAACCTATTGACTTGAACTCTTATCAAGTATTTCTATAAATCTCTGGGGCGGTTGTCCCTCTGGATGCAACCTTTGACTTGAACTCTTATCAAGTATTTCTATAAATCTCTGGGCGGTTGTCCCTCTGGATGCAACCTTCTGACTTGAACTCTGATCAAGTATTTCTATAAATCTCTGGGGGGTTGTCCCTCTGGATGCAACCTTTGACTTGAACTCTTATCAAGTATTTCTATAAATCTCTGGGGCGGTTGTCCCTCTGGATGCAACCTATTGACTTGAACTCTTATCAAGTATTTCTATAAATCTCTGGGCGGTTGTCCCTCTGGATGCAACCTTCTGACTTGAACTCTGATCAAGTATTTCTATAAATCTCTGGGGCGGTTGTCCCTCTGGATGCAACCTTCTGACTTGAACTCTTATCAAGTATTTCTATAAATCTCTGGGCGGTTGTCCCTCTGGATGCAACCTATTGACTTGAACTCTTATCAAGTATTTCTGTAAATCTCTGGGGCGGTTGTCCCTCTTGGATGCAACCTATTGACTTGAACTCTTCTCAAGTATTTCTATAAATCTCTGGGGCGGTTGTCCCTCTGGATGCAACCTTCTGACTTGAACTAACTGAAATGGACTACACTGAACTGCTATCAGTGGAGTCTACTATTCTCTGGGTTTGGTTGTCCCTCTTGGATGCAAAAATTAACTGGAACTAACTGAAAATGGAAAATGACTGCACTTGCTCTCTATCAAGTGGAGACTATTAACCTCTGGGGTTTGGTTGTCCCTCTTGGTACAACCGACTTACTTGAAATACTATCCAGTCTATAGCTCTCTGGGTTTGGTTGTCCCTCTTGGATACAACCAACTGAAACTCTGAAAACTGATTTGCAACTTACTTGCAACTAAAACTGACTTGGAACTTATTTGCAACTGATTTGCAGCTAAAAGTGACTCGAAATTACTTCAAGTATCTTTATAAATCTCTGGGGTTTGGTTGTCCCTCTTGGATGCAACCAACTGAAACTGAAATCTGATTTGCAACTTATTTGCAACTGAAACTGACTCGAAACTACTTCGAGTATCTCTCTAAATCTATAAACTCTCTATAAACTCTCTTTTCTTAATTTGCAAGTCAATTCAATTCAATAATTTGAAAAAAATTGTAAACAAAAATAGAAAAATGTAAACAACATTTCACTCGAATGTACGTGAAGGTACGGTACTATTATGTTTGGTACATAAAATAAAATTATTCTATACTGACTATAATAGTGAAATTAACTCTCTGAAATTAACTCTGAAATTAACTCTCTGAAATTAACTCTGAAATTAACTCTGAAATTAACTCTCTGAAATTAACTCTCTGAAATGAACTTCTGTTACATTTAACTTCTGTCACATTTAACTTCTGTTACATTTAACTTCTGTGACTTTTAACTTCTGTGACTTTTAACTTCTGTGACTTAACTTTTGTGAAAATTAGTTTCACTAAAAAAAATGTATCACTGGTGTCTGAAATGTTCACTGTGTTTTTTGTAAATTCTGACTTGATACTCATTATTAACTGTTAATAATACTGACTTTTCAAGTGTTTATAAATTTCTTAAAAAAATCCAACTCTGTACTTAACAAAATTTCCACGGCGAAATCCTTAGGGACGTGTCCTAAAGACGTGTCTTGCTGGCTACTTCTTCTTGGATGAAAACTAGGCGTGGAGAACTTGGAGTCGTGACACACCGGTTCAAGGGTGGATGTCACGAACAAGAAGTCGTGACACGCCGGTCAAATGGTGGGTAGCCACATTGAATACGGAAGATGTCCAAATACTAAACACGTGATTCAGTGTTCAAGTATGGGAAACGTGAAGAGAATTAAGTTACTTTATGACGTCATAGTTATTGAATTTGTACGTATAGTACAAATCATTATTAGGAAGGTGTACAAGAACGAATTAAAGACAAAGAGTGGGTATTAATGACTAAGAAGTACAACTACGGTTTCCAATCCTGTTATATGCAATGTGTATGCATAATCTAGGGTCGAGGGTGAGATGCAAGACAATCATAATTAATTATAATAACTTCTATAACAAATGGAAAATGGATACGACTAAACCATAGAAATAGTAGATTGTAGGGTTGTGACACAAACAAAAAGAGGAAGCTACAAGTAAAATTATTATCCAAACTCGCGTTAACCCTTTACTGCCCAAATATTTTGTAGGGTTAAGTTATGAATGCGTGTATTTGAAAGGTTACAAATTTGTCCTTTTGGGCAGTAAAGGGTTAAGCGATTTTGGTTCTTATGTAAAAATGAATAGTGATTAATCATTGTTCATTTTTACATTGCTCTCCCCTTTAAAATATGTATACTGTAATATAATAGGGTACAATTAATACAATACAAATGAGAAAATAACATCCTAACTAATTCAAGTTAGATGACGAATTTTTCTTTACATTACTAATTTTTATAGAGAACAAGTGAGTTCGGGTGGTTGGGTACAATGCAGAGTAATCAAATTTTTAACATGACACTTGCTTAGAGGCCTATTATAAAATATAAAAATTCAAAGATTAAAACTTTAATTTTATGCATACAGAATAAAAGGATTAATACGTTAATTTAGACAAACAATTAAGTTAGACAAAGAATGATATTGTTAATTTTTTTAACAAATTTTATTTTTCTGTGGGGAAAATTACATACATAATGAATAGTCGGTAAAAGGGAAAAATATAAATTATTTTCCAAAGTTACCCTGATCGTATAGGCTATAACTAATTTTATTGATTATAGTAGGTAAAAAAACGAATTACGTAATGGATGATGTATAGACCTGTGGTCTAGTGTGTATTTGTGTGTATTAGGTACAAAGTGTGTATCTTACAATTTTGAGGGACAGATTAGCTGAGAGGATTGTTAAATTAACTGAATAAATGCCTGAGCAAAAATTTATATATAGTAAGCAAAAATGCTTAAGACTATATAATTAGCATAGTTAGCAATTACACGCAATGAAATAGTTTATTGTGATATTCAATGATTTTAGCATAAGGTTTGTATATATATAGTATATATAGTGTGCATACGTGTGTGTGTGTTTATGGGTTATTATTATTATTATTATAAAATCCTTTAAGTTCAAGGTAGTATTTAAGTATTTAATTACATCAGTTACACGTATTAAGGTAATAAAAAAATGTAATTAGAGGACCTTACAAGTAATGAAAATAAATCTAGCGTTGTTAAAACTTAAATTTTGAAGGTGGAATTAAATTCGACTAGTAACATTCCTAGCTATATATGAACTATATACCCATTAACATTAACCAGAAGTATCGGTACGATAATTGAATTAAGAAAATTAAGAATACAAATTAAAAATAGAAATCAATTATGCATTTTAATGAACTAAACATATAGTATACTTAAAAATAAAAAAACACAACTTAACATAAATTGAGGTTATGTTCCATAGTACCAAAGAGGAATTAACCATGGTTGAACCATTTCTCTGGTTGACACTGGGTTCAACTGGGGTTGGGGTGTTAAAATAAAATAAAATAAAAATACAAAGTTTGGAGTACGACATTCGGGGAATTGAGTGACTAAGCATGGAGTATAAGTCTGAAATTGACAATTACATCTTTTCGTGAGCACTTTGCTTTTTTAAAAAAAAAAGATTGCTTGTCACACTACAGTACTTAGAACAAAAATTAAAAGAGTTCAAACAAAACGGAGGGACGGCATATTCCTCAGCATAGTAATTTAAAAAGGAGTCATTGGGACAAGATCGATTAATTAATTATTACACAACTATTATTATCACATATACATTACAATGATTATCAAAGTCATTACAAACAATTGTAAAAACTGTTTTGGTTACAAACAATAAAATATGTCATTTTACCTATATATTTATATACGCAGCAATGGCATGAAAAGAAAAGATAAACCGGTCAATTTCATTCTTACAAACATAAAAAAAGGTTGAACTAAAGACGCAAACCGGTCAATGCAGGTTGAATTTAATTCTCTTTTACAGCAAAAAAAAAAAGGTTGAATTAAATTCTCTTAAACAAAAAAAAAAAAGGTTGAATTAAATTCTTAAATTACATTTTCTTAAATTAAATTCTCTTAAACTACAAAGAAAAAGTTGAATTCAATTGACTGCATTGAAATGACTGGGGACTTGAAAACTGAGACTTGAAACTAACTTCGAATAAAACTGACTTCGAATAAAACTGACTTCAAATACTTCTGAAATCTCTGGGGCGGTTGTCCCTCTGGATGCAACCTTCTGACTTGAAGTCTTATCAAGTATTTATATAAATCTCTGGGGCGGTTGTCCCTCTTGGATGCAACCTATTGACTTGAACTCTTATCAAGTATTTCTATAAATCTCTGTGGCGGTTGTCCCTCTTGGATGCAACCTATTGACTTGAACTCTTATCAAGTATTTCTATAAATCTCTTGGGCGGTTGTCCCTCTTGGATGCAACCTATTGACTTCAACTCTTATCAAGTATTTCTATAAATCTCTGGGGCGGTTGTCCCTCTGGATGCAACCTTCTGACTTGAACTCTGATCAAGTATTTCTATAAATCTCTGGGGCGGTTGTCCCTCTGGATGCAACCTTCTGACTTGAACTCTTATCAAGTATTTCTATAAATCTCTGGGGCGGTTGTCCCTCTTGGATGCAACCTATTGACTTGAACTCTTATCAAGTATTTCTATAAATCTCTGGGGCGGTTGTCCCTCTTGGATGCAACCTATTGACTTGAACTCTTATCAAGTATTTCTATAAATCTCTTGGGCGGTTGTCCCTCTGGATGCAACCTTCTGACTTGAACTCTGATCAAGTATTTCTATAAATCTCTGGGGCGGTTGTCCCTCTGGATGCAACCTTCTGACTTGAACTCTTATCAAGTATTTCTATAAATCTCTGGGGCGGTTGTCCCTCTTGGATGCAACCTATTGACTTGAACTCTTATCAAGTATTTCTATAAATCTCTGGGGCGGTTGTCCCTCTTGGATGCAACCTATTGACTTGAACTCTTATCAAGTATTTCTATAAATCTCTGGGCGGTTGTCCCTCTGGATGCAACCTTCTGACTTGAACTCTGATCAAGTATTTCTATAAATCTCTGGGGCGGTTGTCCCTCTGGATGCAACCTTCTGACTTGAACTCTTATCAAGTATTTCTATAAATCTCTGGGGCGGTTGTCCCTCTTGGATGCAACCTATTGACTTGAACTCTATCAAGTATTTCTATAAATCTCTGGGGCGGTTGTCCCTCTGGATGCAACCTTCTGACTTGAACTCTGATCAAGTATTTCTGTAAATCTCTGGGGCGGTTGTCCCTCTTGGATGCAACCTATTGACTTGAACTCTTATCAAGTATTTCTATAAATCTCTGGGGCGGTTGTCCCTCTGGATGCAACCTTCTGACTTGAACTCTGATCAAGTATTTCTATAAATCTCTGAGGCGGTTGTCCCTCTGGATGCAACCTTCTGACTTGAACTCTTATCAAGTATTTCTATAAATCTCTGGGGCGGTTGTCCCTCTGGATGCAACCTTCTGACTTGAACTCTTATCAAGTATTTCTATAAATCTCTGGGGCGGTTGTCCCTCTTGGATGCAACCTATTGACTTGAACTCTTCTCAAGTATTTCTATAAATCTCTGTGGCGGTTGTCCCTCTGGATGCAACCTTCTGACTTGAACTAACTGAAATGGACTACACTGAACTGCTATCAGTGGAGTCTACTATTCTCTGGGTTTGGTTGTCCCTCTTGGATGCAAAAATTAACTGGAACTAACTGAAAATGGAAAATGACTGCACTTGCTCTCTATCAAGTGGAGACTATAACCTCTGGGGTTTGGTTGTCCCTCTTGGTACAACCGACTTACTTGAAATACTATCCAGTCTATAGCTCTCTGGGGTTTGGTTGTCCCTCTTGGATACAACCAACTGAAACTCTGAAAACTGATTTGCAACTTACTTGCAACTAAAACTGACTTGGAACTTATTTGCAACTGATTTGCAGCTAAAAGTGACTCGAAATTACTTCAAGTATCTTTATAAATCTCTGGGGTTTGGTTGTCCCTCTTGGATGCAACCAACTGAAACTGAAATCTGATTTGCAACTTATTTGCAACTGAAACTGACTCGAAACTACTTCGAGTATCTCTCTAAATCTATAAACTCTCTATAAACTCTCTCTTTCTTAATTTGCAAGTCAATTCAATTCAATAATTTGAAAAAAATTGTAAACAAAAATAGAAAAATGTAAACAACATTTCACTCGAATGTACGTGAAGGTACGGTACTATTATGTTTGGTACATAAAATAAAATTATTCTATACTGACTATAATAGTGAAATTAACTCTCTGAAATTAACTCTCTGAAATTAACTCTCTGAAATTAACTCTCTGAAATGAACTTCTGTTACATTTAACTTCTGTCACATTTAACTTCTGTTACATTTAACTTCTGTGACTTTTAACTTCTGTGACTTTTAACTTCTGTGACTTAACTTTTGTGAAAATTAGTTTCACTAAAAAAAATGTATCACTGGTGTCTGAAATGTTCACTGTGTTTTTTGTAAATTCTGACTTGATACTCATTATTAACTGTTAATAATACTGACTTTTCAAGTGTTTATAAATTTCTTAAAAAAAACCAACTCTGTACTTAACAAAATTTCCACGGCGAAATCCTTAGGGACGTGTCCTAAAGACGTGTCTTGCTGGCTACTTCTTCTTGGATGAAAACTAGGCGTGGAGAACTTGGAGTCGTGACACACCGGTTCAAGGGTGGATGTCACGAACAAGAAGTCGTGACACGCCGGTCAAATGGTGGGTAGCCACATTGAATACGGAAGATGTCCAAATACTAAACACGTGATTCAGTGTTCAAGGTATGGGAAACGTGAAGAGAATTAAGTTACTTTATGACGTCATAGTTATTGAATTTGTACGTATAGTACAAATCATTATTAGGAAGGTGTACAAGAACGAATTAAAGACAAAGAGTGGGTATTAATGACTAAGAAGTACAACTACGGGTTCCAATCCTGTTATATGCAATGTGTATGCATAATCTAGGGTCGAGGGTGAGATGCAAGACAATCATAATTAATTATAATAACTTCTATAACAAATGGAAAATGGATACGAATAAACCATAGAAATAGTAGATCGTAGGGTTGTGACACAAACAAAAAGAGGAAGCTACAAGTAAAATTATTATCCAAACTCGCGTTAAGCGATTGTAGTTCTTATGTAAAAATGAATAGTGATTAATCATTGTTCATTTTTACATTGCTCTCCCCTTTAAAATATGTATACTATAATATAATAGGGTACAATTAATACAATACAAATGAGAAAATAACATCCTAACTAATTCAAGTTAGATGACGAATTTTTCTTTACATTACTAATTTTTATAGAGAACAAGTGAGTTCGGGTGGTTGGGTACAATGCAGAGTAATCAAATTTTTAACATGACACTTGCTTAGAGGCCTATTATAAAATATAAAAATTCAAAGATTAAAACTTTAATTTTATGCATACAGAATAAAAGGATTAATACGTTAATTTAGACAAACAATTAAGTTAGACAAAGAATGATATTGTTAATTTTTTTAACAAAATTTTATTTTTCTGTGGGGAAAATTACATACATAATGAATAGTCGGTAAAAGGGAAAAATATAAATTATTTTCCAAAGTTACCCTGATCGTATAGGCTATAACTAATTTTATTGATTATTGTAGGTAAAAAAACGAATTACGTAATGGATGATGTATAGACCTGTGGTCTAGTGTGTATTTGTGTGTATTAGGTACAAAGTGTGTATCTTACAATTTTGAGGGACAGATTAGCTGAGAGGATTGTTAAATTAACTGAATAAATGCCTGAGCAAAAATTTATATATAGTAAGCAAAAATGCTTAAGACTATATAATTAGCATAGTTAGCAATTACACGCAATGAAATAGTTTATTGTGATATTCAATGATTTTAGCATAAGGTTTGTATATATATATATATATAGTGTGCATACGTGTGTGTGTGTTTATGGGTTATTATTATTATTATTATAAAATCCTTTAAGTTCAAGGTAGTATTTAAGTATTTAATTACATCAGTTACACGTATTAAGGTAATAAAAAAATGTACTTAGAGGACCTTACAAGTAATGAAAATAAATCTAGCGTTGTTAAAACTTAAATTTTGAAGGTGGAATTAAATTCGACTAGTAACATTCCTAGCTATATATGAACTATATACCCATTAACATTAACCAGAAGTATCGGTACGATAATTGAATTAAGAAAATTAAGAATACAAATTAAAAATAGAAATCAATTATGCATTTTAATGAACTAAACATATAGTATACTTAAAAAAAAAAAACACAACTTAACATAAATTGAGGTTATGTTCCATAGTACCAAAGAGGAATTAACCATGGTTGAACCATTTCTCTGGTTGACACTGGGTTCAACTGGGGTTGGGGTGTTAAAATAAAATAAAATAAAAATACAAAGTTTGGAGTACGACATTCGGGGGAATTGAGTGACTAAGCATGGAGTATAAGTCTGAAATTGACAATTACATCTTTTCGTGAGCACTTTGCTTTTTTAAAAAAAAAAGATTGCTTGTCACACTACAGTACTTAGAACAAAAATTAAAAGAGTTCAAACAAAACGGAGGGACGGCATATTCCTCAGCATAGTAATTTAAAAAGGAGTCATTGGGACAAGATCGATTAATTAATTATTACACAACTATTATTATCACATATACATTACAATGATTATCAAAGTCATTACAAACAATTGTAAAAACTGTTTTGGTTACAAACAATAAAATATGTCATTTTACCTATATATTTATATACGCAGCAATGGCATGAAAAGAAAAGATAAATCGGTCAATTTCCTTCTTACAAACATAAAAAAAGGTTGAACTAAAGACGCAAACCGGTCAATGCAGGTTGAATTTAATTCTCTTTTACAAAAAAAAAGGTGAATTAAATCTCTTAAAAAAAAAAAAGGTTGAATTAAATTCTTAAATTACATTTTCTTAAATTAAATTCTCTTAAACTACAAAGAAAAAGTTGAATTCAATTGACTGCATTGAAATGACTGGGGACTTGAAAACTGAGACTTGAAACTAACTTCGAATAAAACTGACTTCGAAAAACTGACTTCAAATACTTCTGAAATCTCTGGGGCTTCTGGATGCAACTGACTTGAATCTTATCAAGTATAAATCTCTGGGGCGGTTGTCCCTCTTGGATGCAACCTATTGACTTGAACTCTTATCAAGTATTTCTATAAATCTCTGGGCGGTTGTCCCTCTTGGATGCAACCTATTGACTTGAACTCTTATCAAGTATTTCTATAAATCTCTGGGCGGTTGTCCCTCTTGGATGCAACCTATTGACTTGAACTCTTATCAAGTATTTCTATAAATCTCTGGGCGGTTGTCCCTCTGGATGCAACCTCTGACTTGAACTCTATCAAGTATTTCTATAAATCTCTGGGGCGGTTGTCCCTCTGGATGCAACCTTCTGACTTGAACTCTTATCAAGTATTTCTATAAATCTCTGGGGCGGTTGTCCCTCTTGGATGCAACCTTTGACTTGAACTCTTATCAAGTATTTCTATAAATCTCTGGGGCGGTTGTCCCTCTTGGATGCAACCTATTGACTTGAACTCTTATCAAGTATTTCTATAAATCTCTTGGGCGGTTGTCCCTCTGGATGCAACCTTTGACTTGAACTCTATCAAGTATTTCTATAAATCTCTGGGGCGGTTGTCCCTCTGGATGCAACCTTCTGACTTGAACTCTTATCAAGTATTTCTATAAATCTCTGGGGCGGTTGTCCCTCTTGGATGCAACCTTGACTTGAACTCTTATCAAGTATTTCTATAAATCTCTGGGCGGTTGTCCCTCTGGATGCAACCTTCTGACTTGAACTCTGATCAAGTATTTCTATAAATCTCTGGGGCGGTTGTCCCTCTGGATGCAACCTTCTGACTTGAACTCTTATCAAGTATTTCTATAAATCTCTGGGGCGGTTGTCCCTCTTGGATGCAACCTATTGACTTGAACTCTTATCAAGTATTTCTATAAATCTCTGGGGCGTTGTCCCTCTGGATGCAACCTTCTGACTTGAACTCTGATCAAGTATTTCTATAAATCTCTGAGGCGGTTGTCCCTCTGGATGCAACCTTCTGACTTGAACTCTTATCAAGTATTTCTATAAATCTCTGGGGCGGTTGTCCCTCTGGATGCAACCTTCTGACTTGAACTCTTATCAAGTATTTCTATAAATCTCTGGGGCGGTTGTCCCTCTTGGATGCAACCTATTGACTTGAACTCTTCTCAAGTATTTCTATAAATCTCTGTGGCGGTTGTCCCTCTGGATGCAACCTTCTGACTTGAACTAACTGAAATGGACTACACTGAACTGCTATCAGTGGAGTCTACTATTCTCTGGGTTTGGTTGTCCCTCTTGGATGCAACAAATTAACTGGAACTAACTGAAAATGGAAAATGACTGCACTTGCTCTGTATCAAGTGGAGACTATAAACCTCTGGGGTTTGGTTGTCCCTCTTGGTACAACCGACTTACTTGAAATACTATCCAGTCTATAGCTCTCTGGGGTTTGGTTGTCCCTCTTGGATACAACCAACTGAAACTCTGAAAACTGATTTGCAACTTACTTGCAACTAAAACTGACTTGGAACTTATTTGCAACTGATTTGCAGCTAAAAGTGACTCGAAATTACTTCAAGTATCTTTATAAATCTCTGGGGTTTGGTTGTCCCTCTTGGATGCAACCAACTGAAACTGAAATCTGATTTGCAACTTATTTGCAACTGAAACTGACTCGAAACTACATCGAGTATCTCTCTAAATCTATAAACTCTCTATAAACTCTCTCTTTCTTAATTTGCAAGTCAATTCAATTCAATAATTTGAAACAAATTGTAAACAAAAATAGAAAAATGTAAACAACATTTCACTCGAATGTACGTGAAGGTACGGTACTATTATGTTTGGTACATAAAATAAAATTATTCTATACTGACTATAATAGTGAAATTAACTCTCTGAAATTAACTCTCTGAAATTAACTCTCTGAAATTAACTCTCTGAAATGAACTTCTGTTACATTTAACTTCTGTCACATTTAACTTCTGTTACATTTAACTTCTGTGACTTTTAACTTCTGTGACTTTTAACTTCTGTGACTTAACTTTTGTGAAAATTAGTTTCACTAAAAAAAATGTATCACTGGTGTCTGAAATGTTCACTGTGTTTTTTGTAAATTCTGACTTGATACTCATTATTAACTGTTAATAATACTGACTTTTCAAGTGTTTATAAATTTCTTAAAAAAATCCAACTCTGTACTTAACAAAATTTCCACGGCGAAATCCTTAGGGACGTGTCCTAAAGACGTGTCTTGCTGGCTACTTCTTCTTGGATGAAAACTAGGCGTGGAGAACTTGGAGTCGTGACACACCGGTTCAAGGGTGGATGTCACGAACAAGAAGTCGTGACACGCCGGTCAAATGGTGGTAGCCACATTGAATACGGAAGATGTCCAAATACTAAACACGTGATTCAGTGTTCAAGGTATGGGAAACGTGAAGAGAATTAAGTTACTTTATGACGTCATAGTTATTGAATTGTACGTATAGTACAAATCATTATTAGGAAGGTGTACAAGAACGAATTAAAGACAAAGAGTGGGTATTAATGACTAAGAAGTACAACTACGGGTTCCAATCCTGTTATATGCAATGTGTATGCATAATCTAGGGTCGAGGGTGAGATGCAAGACAATCATAATTAATTATAATAACTTCTATAACAAATGGAAAATGGATACGACTAAACCATAGAAATAGTAGATCGTAGGGTTGTGACACAAACAAAAAGAGGAAGCTACAAGTAAAATTATTATCCAAACTCGCGTTAAACCTTTACTGCCCAAATATTTTGTAGGGTTAAGTTATGAATGCGTGTATTTGAAAGGTTACAAATTTGTCCTTTTGGGCAGTAAAGGGTTAAGCGATTTTGGTTCTTATGTAAAAATGAATAGTGATAATCATTGTTCATTTTTACATTGCTCTCCTTTAAAATATGTATACTGTAATATAATAGGGTACAATTAATACAATACAAATGAGAAAATCACATCCTAACTAATTCAAGTTAGATGACGAATTTTTCTTTACATTACTAATTTTTATAGAGAACAAGTGAGTTCGGGTGGTTGGGTACAATGCAGAGTAATCAAATTTTTAACATGACACTTGCTTAGAGGCCTATTATAAAATATAAAAATTCAAAGATTAAAACTTTAATTTTATGCATACAGAATAAAAGGATTAATACGTTAATTTAGACAAACAATTAAGTTAGACAAAGAATGATATTGTTAATTTTTTTAACAAAATTTTATTTTTCTGTGGGGAAAATTACATACATAATGAATAGTCGGTAAAAGGGAAAAATATAAATTATTTTCCAAAGTTACCCTGATCGTATAGGCTATAACTAATTTATTGATTATTGTAGGTAAAAAAAACGAATTACGTAATGGATGATGTATAGACCTGTGGTCTAGTGTGTATTTGTGTGTATTAGGTACAAAGTGTGTATCTTACAATTTTGAGGGACAGATTAGCTGAGAGGATTGTTAAATTAACTGAATAAATGCCTGAGCAAAAATTTATATATAGTAAGCAAAAATGCTTAAGACTATATAATTAGCATAGTTAGCAATTACACGCAATGAAATAGTTTATTGTGATATTCAATGATTTTAGCATAAGGTTTGTTATATATAGTATATATAGTGTGCATACGTGTGTGTGTGTTTATGGGTTATTATTATTATTATTATAAAATCCTTTAAGTTCAAGGTAGTATTTAAGTATTTAATTACATCAGTTACACGTATTAAGGTAATAAAAAAATGTACTTAGAGGACCTTACAAGTAATGAAAATAAATCTAGCGTTGTAAAACTTAAATTTTGAAGGTGGAATTAAATTCGACTAGTAACATTCCTAGCTATATATGAACTATATACCCATTAACATTAACCAGAAGTATCGGTACGATAATTGAATTAAGAAAATTAAGAATACAAATTAAAAATAGAAATCAATTATGCATTTTAATGAACTAAACATATAGTATACTTAAAAATAAAAAACACAACTTAACATAAATTGAGGTTATGTTCCATAGTACCAAAGAGGAATTAACCATGGTTGAACCATTTCTCTGGTTGACACTGGGTTCAACTGGGGTTGGGGTGTTAAAATAAAATAAAATAAAATACAAAGTTTGGAGTACGACATTCGGGGGAATTGAGTGACTAAGCATGGAGTATAAGTCTGAAATTGACAATTACATCTTTTCGTGAGCACTTTGCTTTTTTAAAAAAAAAAAGATTGCTTGTCACACTACAGTACTTAGAACAAAAATTAAAAGAGTTCAAACAAAACGGAGGGACGGCATATTCCTCAGCATAGTAATTTAAAAAGGAGTCATTGGGACAAGATCGATTAATTAATTATTACACAACTATTCACATATATCATTACATTATCACATATACATTACAATGATTATCAAAGTCATTACAAACAATTGTAAAAACTGTTTTGGTTACAAACAATAAAAATATGTCATTTTACCTATATATTTATATACGCAGCAATGGCATGAAAAGAAAAGATAAACCGGTCAATTTCCTTCTTACAAACATAAAAAAAGGTTGAACTAAAGACGCAAACCGGTCAATGCAGGTTGAATTTAATTCTCTTTTACAGCAAAAAAAAAAAGGTTGAATTAAATTCTCTTAAACAAAAAAAAAAAAAGGTTGAATTAAATTCTTAAATTACATTTTCTTAAATTAAATTCTCTTAAACTACAAAGAAAAAGTTGAATTCAATTGACTGCATTGAAATGACTGGGGACTTGAAAACTGAGACTTGAAACTAACTTCGAATAAAACTGACTTCGAATAAAACTGACTTCAAATACTTCTGAAATCTCTGGGACGGTTGTCCCTCTGGATGCAACCTTCTGACTTGAAGTTATCAATTATTATAAAATCTCTGGGCGGTTGTCCCTCTTGGATGCAACCTATTGACTTGAACTCTTATCAAGTATTTCTATAAATCTCTGTGGCGGTTGTCCCTCTTGGATGCAACCTATTGACTTGAACTCTTATCAAGTATTTCTATAAATCTCTGGGGCGGTTGTCCCTCTGGATGCAACCTTTGACTTGAACTCTTATCAAGTATTTCTATAAATCTCTGGGGCGGTTGTCCCTCTGGATGCAACCTTCTGACTTGAACTCTTATCAAGTATTTCTATAAATCTCTGGGGCGGTTGTCCCTCTTGGATGCAACCTATTGACTTGAACTCTTATCAAGTATTTCTATAAATCTCTGGGGCGGTTGTCCCTCTTGGATGCAACCTATTGACTTGAACTCTTATCAAGTATTTCTATAAATCTCTGGGGCGGTTGTCCCTCTGGATGCAACTTCTGACTTGAACTTGATCAAGTATTTCTATAAATCTCTGGGCGGTTGTCCCTCTGGATGCAACCTTCTGACTTGAACTCTATCAAGTATTTCTATAAATCTCTGGGGCGGTTGTCCCTCTTGGATGCAACCTATTGACTTGAACTCTTATCAAGTATTTCTATAAATCTCTGGGGCGGTTGTCCCTCTTGGATGCAACCTATTGACTTGAACTCTTATCAAGTATTTCTATAAATCTCTTGGGCGGTTGTCCCTCTGGATGCAACCTTCTGACTTGAACTCTGATCAAGTATTTCTAAAATCTCTGGGGCGGTTGTCCCTCTGGATGCAACCTTCTGACTTGAACTCTTATCAAGTATTTCTATAAATCTCTGGGGCGGTTGTCCCTCTTGGATGCAACCTATTGACTTGAACTCTTATCAAGTATTTCTATAAATCTCTGGGGCGGTTGTCCCTCTGGATGCAACCTTCTGACTTGAACTCTGATCAAGTATTTCTGTAAATCTCTGGGCGGTTGTCCCTCTTGGATGCAACCTATTGACTTGAACTCTTATCAAGTATTTCTATAAATCTCTGGGCGGGTTTGTCCTTCTGGATGCAACCTTCTGACTTGAACTCTGATCAAGTATTTCTATAAATCTCTGAGGCGGTTGTCCCTCTGGATGCAACCTTCTGACTTGAACTCTTATCAAGTATTTCTATAAATCTCTGGGGCGGTTGTCCCTCTGGATGCAACCTTCTGACTTGAACTCTTATCAAGTATTTCTATAAATCTCTGGGGCGGTTGTCCCTCTTGGATGCAACCTATTGACTTGAACTCTTCTCAAGTATTTCTATAAATCTCTGTGGCGGTTGTCCCTCTGGATGCAACCTTCTGACTTGAACTAACTGAAATGGACTACACTGAACTGCTATCAGTGGAGTCTACTATTCTCTGGGTTTGGTTGTCCCTCTTGGATGCAACAAATTAACTGGAACTAACTGAAAATGGAAAATGACTGCACTTGCTCTGTATCAAGTGGAGACTATAAACCTCTGGGGTTTGGTTGTCCCTCTTGGTACAACCGACTTACTTGAAATACTATCCAGTCTATAGCTCTCTGGGGTTTGGTTGTCCCTCTTGGATACAACCAACTGAAACTCTGAAAACTGATTTGCAACTTACTTGCAACTAAAACTGACTTGGAACTTATTTGCAACTGATTTGCAGCTAAAAGTGACTCGAAATTACTTCAAGTATCTTTATAAATCTCTGGGGTTTGGTTGTCCCTCTTGGATGCAACCAACTGAAACTGAAATCTGATTTGCAACTTATTTGCAACTGAAACTGACTCGAAACTACTTCGAGTATCTCTCTAAATCTAAAACTCTCTATAAACTCTCTCTTTCTTAATTTGCAAGTCAATTCAATTCAATAATTGAAAAAAATTGTAAACAAAAATAGAAAAATGTAAACAACATTTCACTCGAATGTACGTGAAGGTACGGTACTATTATGTTTGGTACATAAAATAAAATTATTCTATACTGACTATAATAGTGAAATTAACTCTCTGAAATTAACTCTCTGAAATTAACTCTCTGAAATTAACTCTCTGAAATGAACTTCTGTTACATTTAACTTCTGTCACATTTAACTTCTGTTACATTTAACTTCTGTGACTTTTAACTTCTGTGACTTTTAACTTCTGTGACTTAACTTTTGTGAAAATTAGTTTCACTAAAAAAAATGTATCACTGGTGTCTGAAATGTTCACTGTGTTTTTTGTAAATTCTGACTTGATACTCATTATTAACTGTTAATAATACTGACTTTTCAAGTGTTTATAAATTTCTTAAAAAAATCCAACTCTGTACTTAACAAAATTTCCACGGCGAAATCCTTAGGGACGTGTCCTAAAGACGTGTCTTGCTGGCTACTTCTTCTTGGATGAAAACTAGGCGTGGAGAACTTGGAGTCGTGACACACCGGTTCAAGGGTGGATGTCACGAACAAGAAGTCGTGACACGCCGGTCAAATGGTGGGTAGCCACATTGAATACGGAAGATGTCCAAATACTAAACACGTGATTCAGTGTTCAAGGTATGGGAAACGTGAAGAGAATTAAGTTACTTTATGACGTCATAGTTATTGAATTTGTACGTATAGTACAAATCATTATTAGGAAGGTGTACAAGAACGAATTAAAGACAAAGAGTGGGTATTAATGACTAAGAAGTACAACTACGGGTTCCAATCCTGTTATATGCAATGTGTATGCATAATCTAGGGTCGAGGGTGAGATGCAAGACAATCATAATTAATTATAATAACTTCTATAACAAATGGAAAATGGATACGACTAAACCATAGAAATAGTAGATCGTAGGGTTGTGACACAAACAAAAGAGGAAGCTACAAGTAAAATTATTATCCAAACTCGCGTTAATTACTGCCAAATATTTGTAAAGTTATGAATGCGTGTATTTGAAATACAAATTGTCCTTGGGCAGTAGGTTAAGCGATTTTGGTTCTTATGTAAAAATGAATAGTGATTAATCATTGTTCATTTTTACATTGCTCTCCCTTTAAAATATGTATACTGTAATATAATAGGGTACAATTAATACAATACAAATGAGAAAATAACATCCTAACTAATTCAAGTTAGATGACGAATTTTTCTTTACATTACTAATTTTTATAGAGAACAAGTGAGTTCGGGTGGTTGGGTACAATGCAGAGTAATCAAATTTTTAACATGACACTTGCTTAGAGGCCTATTATAAAATATAAAATTCAAAGATTAAAACTTTAATTTTATGCATACAGAATAAAAGGATTAATACGTTAATTTAGACAAACAATTAAGTTAGACAAAGAATGATATTGTTAATTTTTTTAACAAAATTTTATTTTTCTGTGGGGAAAATTACATACATAATGAATAGTCGGTAAAAGGGAAAAATATAAATTATTTTCCAAAGTTACCCTGATCGTATAGGCTATAACTAATTTTATTGATTATTGTAGGTAAAAAAACGAATTACGTAATGGATGATGTATAGACCTGTGGTCTAGTGTGTATTTGTGTGTATTAGGTACAAAGTGTGTATCTTACAATTTTGAGGGACAGATTAGCTGAGAGGATTGTTAAATTAACTGAATAAATGCCTGAGCAAAAATTTATATATAGTAAGCAAAAATGCTTAAGACTATATAATTAGCATAGTTAGCAATTACACGCAATGAAATAGTTTATTGTGATATTCAATGATTTTAGCATAAGGTTTGTATATATATAGTATATATAGTGTGCATACGTGTGTGTGTGTTTATGGGTTATTATTATTATTATTATAAAATCCTTTAAGTTCAAGGTAGTATTTAAGTATTTAATTACATCAGTTACACGTATTAAGGTAATAAAAAAATGTACTTAGAGGACCTTACAAGTAATGAAAATAAATCTAGCGTTGTTAAAACTTAAATTTTGAAGGTGGAATTAAATTCGACTAGTAACATTCCTAGCTATATATGAACTATATACCCATTAACATTAACCAGAAGTATCGGTACGATAATTGAATTAAGAAAATTAAGAATACAAATTAAAAATAGAAATCAATTATGCATTTTAATGAACTAAACATATAGTACTTAAAAATAAAAAAACACAACTTAACATAAATTGAGGTTATGTTCCATAGTACCAAAGAGGAATTAACCATGGTTGAACCATTTCTCTGGTTGACACTGGGTTCAACTGGGGTTGGGGTGTTAAAATAAAATAAAATAAAAATACAAAGTTTGGAGTACGACATTCGGGGGAATTGAGTGACTAAGCATGGAGTATAAGTCTGAAATTGACAATTACATCTTTTCGTGAGCACTTTGCTTTTTAAAAAAAAAAGATTGCTTGTCACACTACAGTACTTAGAACAAAAATTAAAAGAGTTCAAACAAAACGGAGGGACGGCATATTCCTCAGCATAGTAATTTAAAAAGGAGTCATTGGGACAAGATCGATTAATTAATTATTACACAACTATTATTATCACATATACATTACAATGATTATCAAAGTCATTACAAACAATTGTAAAAACTGTTTGGTTACAAACAATAAAATATGTCATTTTACCTATATATTTATATACGCAGCAATGGCATGAAAAGAAAGATAAACCGGTCAATTTCCTTCTTACAAACATAAAAAAGGTTGAACTAAAGACGCAAACCGGTCAATGCAGGTTGAATTTAATTCTCTTTTACAGCAAAAAAAAAAAGGTTGAATTAAATTCTCTTAAACAAAAAAAAAAAAGGTTGAATTAAATTCTTAAATTACATTTTCTTAAATTAAATTCTCTTAAACTACAAAGAAAAAGTTGAATTCAATTGACTGCATTGAAATGACTGGGGACTTGAAAACTGAGACTTGAAACTAACTTCGAATAAAACTGACTTCGAATAAAACTGACTTCAAATACTTCTGAAATCTCTGGGGCGGTTGTCCCTCTGGATGCAACCTTCTGACTTGAAGTCTTATCAAGTATTTATATAAATCTCTGGGGCGGTTGTCCCTCTTGGATGCAACCTATTGACTTGAACTCTTATCAAGTATTTCTATAAATCTCTGTGGCGGTTGTCCCTCTTGGATGCAACCTATTGACTTGAACTCTTATCAAGTATTTCTATAAATCTCTGGGCGGTTGTCCCTCTTGGATGCAACCTATTGACTTCAACTCTTATCAAGTATTTCTATAAATCTCTGGGGCGGTTGTCCCTCTGGATGCAACCTTCTGACTTGAACTCTATCAAGTATTTCTATAAATCTCTGGGGCGGTTGTCCCTCTGGATGCAACCTTCTGACTTGAACTCTTATCAAGTATTTCTATAAATCTCTGGGGCGGTTGTCCCTCTTGGATGCAACCTATTGACTTGAACTCTTATCAAGTATTTCTATAAATCTCTGGGGCGGTTGTCCCTCTTGGATGCAACCTATTGACTTGAACTCTTATCAAGTATTTCTATAAATCTCTGGGCGGTTGTCCCTCTGGATGCAACCTTCTGACTTGAACTCTGATCAAGTATTTCTATAAATCTCTGGGGCGGTTGTCCCTCTGGATGCAACCTTCTGACTTGAACTCTTATCAAGTATTTCTATAAATCTCTGGGCGGTTGTCCCTCTTGGATGCAACCTATTGACTTGAACTCTTATCAAGTATTTCTATAAATCTCTGGGGCGGTTGTCCCTCTTGGATGCAACCTATTGACTTGAACTCTTATCAAGTATTTCTATAAATCTCTTGGGCGGTTGTCCCTCTGGATGCAACCTTCTGACTTGAACTCTGATCAAGTATTTCTATAAATCTCTGGGGCGGTTGTCCCTCTGGATGCAACCTTCTGACTTGAACTCTTATCAAGTATTTCTATAAATCTCTGGGGCGGTTGTCCCTCTTGGATGCAACCTATTGACTTGAACTCTTATCAAGTATTTCTATAAATCTCTGGGGCGGTTGTCCCTCTGGATGCAACCTTCTGACTTGAACTCTGATCAAGTATTTCTGTAAATCTCTGGGGCGGTTGTCCCTCTTGGATGCAACCTATTGACTTGAACTCTTATCAAGTATTTCTATAAATCTCTGGGGCGGTTGTCCCTCTGGATGCAACCTTCTGACTTGAACTCTGATCAAGTATTTCTATAAATCTCTGAGGCGGTTGTCCCTCTGGATGCAACCTTCTGACTTGAACTCTTATCAAGTATTTCTATAAATCTCTGGGGCGGTTGTCCCTCTGGATGCAACCTTCTGACTTGAACTCTTATCAAGTATTTCTATAAATCTCTGGGGCGGTTGTCCCTCTTGGATGCAACCTATTGACTTGAACTCTTCTCAAGTATTTCTATAAATCTCTGGCGGTTGTCCCTCTGGATGCAACCTTCTGACTTGAACTAACTGAAATGGACTACACTGAACTGCTATCAGTGGAGTCTACTATTCTCTGGGTTTGGTTGTCCCTCTTGGATGCAACAAATTAACTGGAACTAACTGAAAATGGAAAATGACTGCACTTGCTCTCTATCAAGTGGAGACTATTAACCTCTGGGGTTTGGTTGTCCCTCTTGGTACAACCGACTTACTTGAAATACTATCCAGTCTATAGCTCTCTGGGGTTTGGTTGTCCCTCTTGGATACAACCAACTGAAACTCTGAAAACTGATTTGCAACTTACTTGCAACTAAAACTGACTTGGAACTTATTTGCAACTGATTTGCAGCTAAAAGTGACTCGAAATTACTTCAAGTATCTTTATAAATCTCTGGGGTTTGGTTGTCCCTCTTGGATGCAACCAACTGAAACTGAAATCTGATTTGCAACTTATTTGCAACTGAAACTGACTCGAAACTACTTCGAGTATCTCTCTAAATCTATAAACTCTCTATAAACTCTCTCTTTCTTAATTTGCAAGTCAATTCAATTCAATAATTTGAAAAAAATTGTAAACAAAAATAGAAAAATGTAAACAACATTTCACTCGAATGTACGTGAAGGTACGGTACTATTATGTTTGGTACATAAAATAAAATTATTCTATACTGACTATAATAGTGAAATTAACTCTCTGAAATTAACTCTCTGAAATTAACTCTCTGAAATTAACTCTCTGAAATGAACTTCTGTTACATTTAACTTCTGTCACATTTAACTTCTGTTACATTTAACTTCTGTGACTTTTAACTTCTGTGACTTTTAACTTCTGTGACTTAACTTTTGTGAAAATTAGTTTCACTAAAAAAAATGTATCACTGGTGTCTGAAATGTTCACTGTGTTTTTTGTAAATTCTGACTTGATACTCATTATTAACTGTTAATAATACTGACTTTTCAAGTGTTTATAAATTTCTTAAAAAAAACCAACTCTGTACTTAACAAAATTTCCACGGCGAAATCCTTAGGGACGTGTCCTAAAGACGTGTCTTGCTGGCTACTTCTTCTTGGATGAAAACTAGGCGTGGAGAACTTGGAGTCGTGACACACCGGTTCAAGGGTGGATGTCACGAACAAGAAGTCGTGACACGCCGGTCAAATGGTGGGTAGCCACATTGAATACGGAAGATGTCCAAATACTAAACACGTGAAGAGAATTAAGTTACTTTATGACGTCATAGTTATTGAATTTGTACGTATAGTACAAATCATTATTAGGAAGGTGTACAAGAACGAATTAAAGACAAAGAGTGGGTATTAATGACTAAGAAGTACAACTACGGGTTCCAATCCTGTTATATGCAATGTGTATGCATAATCTAGGGTCGAGGGTGAGATGCAAGACAATCATAATTAATTATAATAACTTCTATAACAAATGGAAAATGGATACGAATAAACCATAGAAATAGTAGATCGTAGGGTTGTGACACAAACAAAAAGAGGAAGCTACAAGTAAAATTATTATCCAAACTCGCGTTAAGCGATTGTAGTTCTTATGTAAAAATGAATAGTATTAATCATTGTTCATTTTTACATTGCTCTCCCCTTTAAAATATGTATACTATAATATAATAGGGTACAATTAATACAATACAAATGAGAAAATAACATCCTAACTAATTCAAGTTAGATGACGAATTTTTCTTTACATTACTAATTTTTATAGAGAACAAGTGAGTTCGGGTGGTTGGGTACAATGCAGAGTAATCAAATTTTTAACATGACACTTGCTTAGAGGCCTATTATAAAATATAAAAATTCAAAGATTAAAACTTTAATTTTATGCATACAGAATAAAAGGATTAATACGTTAATTTAGACAAACAATTAAGTTAGACAAAGAATGATATTGTTAATTTTTTTAACAAAATTTTATTTTTCTGTGGGGAAAATTACATACATAATGAATAGTCGGTAAAAGGGAAAAATATAAATTATTTTCCAAAGTTACCCTGATCGTATAGGCTATAACTAATTTTATTGATTATTGTAGGTAAAAAAACGAATTACGTAATGGATGATGTATAGACCTGTGGTCTAGTGTGTATTTGTGTGTATTAGGTACAAAGTGTGTATCTTACAATTTTGAGGGACAGATTAGCTGAGAGGATTGTTAAATTAACTGAATAAATGCCTGAGCAAAAATTTATATATAGTAAGCAAAAATGCTTAAGACTATATAATTAGCATAGTTAGCAATTACACGCAATGAAATAGTTTATTGTGATATTCAATGATTTTAGCATAAGGTTTGTATATATATAGTATATATAGTGTGCATACGTGTGTGTGTGTTTATGGGTTATTATTATTATTATTATAAAATCCTTTAAGTTCAAGGTAGTATTTAAGTATTTAATTACATCAGTTACACGTATTAAGGTAATAAAAAAATGTACTTAGAGGACCTTACAAGTAATGAAAATAAATCTAGCGGTTAAAACTTAAATTTTGAAGGTGGAATTAAATTCGACTAGTAACATTCCTAGCTATATATGAACTATATACCCATTAACATTAACCAGAAGTATCGGTACGATAATTGAATTAAGAAAATTAAGAATACAAATTAAAAATAGAAATCAATTATGCATTTTAATGAACTAAACATATAGTATACTTAAAAATAAAAAAACACAACTTAACATAAATTGAGGTTATGTTCCATAGTACCAAAGAGGAATTAACCATGGTTGAACCATTTCTCTGGTTGACACTGGGTTCAACTGGGGTTGGGGTGTTAAAATAAAATAAAATAAAAATACAAAGTTTGGAGTACGACATTCGGGGGAATTGAGTGACTAAGCATGGAGTATAAGTCTGAAATTGACAATTACATCTTTTCGTGAGCACTTTGCTTTTTTAAAAAAAAAAGATTGCTTGTCACACTACAGTACTTAGAACAAAAATTAAAAGAGTTCAAACAAAACGGAGGGACGGCATATTCCTCAGCATAGTAATTTAAAAAGGAGTCATTGGGACAAGATCGATTAATTAATTATTACACAACTATTATTATCACATATACATTACAATGATTATCAAAGTCATTACAAACAATTGTAAAAACTGTTTTGGTTACAAACAATAAAATATGTCATTTTACCTATATATTTATATACGCAGCAATGGCATGAAAAGAAAAGATAAATCGGTCAATTTCCTTCTTACAAACATAAAAAAAGGTTGAACTAAAGACGCAAACCGGTCAATGCAGGTTGAATTTAATTCTCTTTTACAACAAAAAAAAAAGGTTGAATTAAATTCTTAAATTACATTTTCTTAAATTAAATTCTCTTAAACTACAAAGAAAAAGTTGAATTCAATTGACTGCATTGAAATGACTGGGGACTTGAAAACTGAGACTTGAAACTAACTTCGAATAAAACTGACTTCGAATAAAACTGACTTCAAATACTTCTGAAATCTCTGGGGCGGTTGTCCCTCTGGATGCAACCTTCTAACTTGAACTCTTATCAAGTATTTCTATAAATCTCTGGGGCGGTTGTCCTCTTGGATGCAACCTATTGACTTGAAACTCTTATCAAGTATTTCTATAAATCTCTGGGGCGGTTGTCCCTCTTGGATGCAACCTATTGACTTGAACTCTTATCAAGTATTTCTATAAATCTCTGGGCGGTTGTCCCTCTTGGATGCAAACCTATTGACTTGAACTCTTATCAAGTATTTCTATAAATCTCTGGGGCGGTTGTCCCTCTGGATGCAACCTTTGACTTGAACTCTGATCAAGTATTTCTATAAATCTCTGGGGGCGGGTTGTCCCTCTGGATGCAACCTTCTGACTTGAACTCTTATCAAGTATTTCTATAAATCTCTGGGGCGGTTGTCCCTCTTGGATGCAAACCTATTGACTTGAACTCTTATCAAGTATTTCTATAAATCTCTGGGGCGGTTGTCCCTCTTGGATGCAACCTATTGACTTGAACTCTGATCAAGTATTTTATAAATCTCTGGGCGGTTGTCCCTCTGGATGCAACCTTCTGACTTGAACTCTTATCAAGTATTTCTATAAAATCTCTGGGGCGGTTGTCCCTCTGGATGCAACCTTCTGACTTGAACTTATCAAGTATTTCTATAAATCTCGGGGCGGTTGTCCCTCTTGGATGCAACCTATTGACTTGAACTCTTCTCAAGTATTTCTCTAAATCTCTGGGGCGGTTGTCCCTCTGATGCAACCTTCTGACTTGAACTAACTGAAATGGACTACACTGAACTGCTATCAGTGGAGTCTACTATTCTCTGGGTTTGGTTATCCCTCTTGGATGCAAAAAATTAACTGGAACTAACTGAAAATGGAAAAGACTGCACTTGCTCTCTATCAAGTGGAGACTATTAACCTCTGGGGTTTGGTTGTCCCTCTTGGTACAACCGACTTACTTGAAATACTATCCAGTCTATAGCTCTCTGGGGTTTGGTTGTCCCTCTTGGATACAACCAACTGAAACTCTGAAAACTGATTTGCAACTTACTTGCAACTAAAACTGACTTGGAACTTATTTGCAACTGATTTGCAGCTAAAAGTGACTCGAAATTACTTCAAGTATCTTTATAAATCTCTGGGGTTTGGTTGTCCCTTGGATGCAACCAACTGAAACTGAAATCTGATTTGCAACTTATTTGCAACTGAAACTGACTCGAAACTACTTCGAGTATCTCTCTAAATCTATAAACTCTCTATAAACTCTCTCTTTCTTAATTTGCAAGTCAATTCAATTCAATAATTTGAAAAAAATTGTAAACAAAAATAGAAAAATGTAAACAACATTTCACTCGAATGTACGCGAAGGTACGGTACTATTATGTTTGGTACATAAAATAAAATTATTCTATACTGACTATAATAGTGAAATTAAACTCTCTGAAATTAACTCTCTGAAATTAACTCTGAAATTAACTCTGAAATTTACTCTCTGAAATTAACTCTCTGAAATTAACTCTCTGAAATTAACTCTCTGAAATGAACTTCTGTTACATTAACCTGTCACATTTAACTTCTGTCACATTTAACTTCTGTTACATTTAACTTCTGTGACTTTTAACTTCGTGACTTTTAACTTCTGTGACTTAACTTTTGTGAAAATTAGTTCACTAAAAAAAATGTATCACTGGTGTCTGAAATGTTCACTGTGTTTTTTGTAAATTCTGACTTGATACTCATTATTAACTGTTAATAATACTGACTTTTCAAGTGTTTATAAATTTCTTAAAAAAAACCAACTCTGTACTTAACAAAATTTCCACGGCGAAATCCTTAGGGACGTGTCCTAAAGACGTGTCTTGCTGGCTACTTCTTCTTGGATGAAAACTAGGCGTGGAGAACTTGGAGTCGTGACACACCGGTTCAAGGGTGGATGTCACGAACAAGAAGTCGTGACACGCCGGTCAAATGGTGGGTAGCCACATTGAATACGGAAGATGTCCAAATACTAAACACGTGAAGAGAATTAAGTTACTTTATGACGTCATAGTTATTGAATTTGTACGTATAGTACAAATCATTATTAGGAAGGTGTACAAGAACGAATTAAAGACAAAGAGTGGGTATTAATGACTAAGAAGTACAACTATGGGTTCCAATCCTGTTATATGCAATGTGTATGCATAATCTAGGGTCGAGGGTGAGATGCAAGACAATCATAATAATTATAATAACTTCTATAACAAATGGAAAATGGATACGAATAAACCATAGAAATAGTAGATCGTAGGGTTGTGACACAAACAAAAAGAGGAAGCTACAAGTAAAATTATTATCCAAACTCGCGTTAAGCGATTGTAGTTCTTATGTAAAAATGAATAGTTATTAATCATTGTTCATTTTACATTGCTCTCCCCTTAAAATATGTATACTATAATATAATAGGGTACAATTAATACAATACAAATGAGAAAATAACATCCTAACTAATTCAAGTTAGATGACGAATTTTCTTTACATTACTAATTTTTATAGAGAACAAGTGAGTTCGGGTGGTTGGGTACAATGCAGAGTAATCAAATTTTTAACATGACACTTGCTTAGAGGCCTATTATAAAATATAAAAATTCAAAGATTAAAACTTTAATTTTATGCATACAGAATAAAAGGATTAATACGTTAATTTAGACAAACAATTAAGTTAGACAAAGAATGATATTGTTAATTTTTTAACAAAATTTATTTTTCTGTGGGGAAAATTACATACATAATATAATAGTCGGTTAAAAGGGAAAAATATAAATTATTTTCCAAAGTTACCCTGATCGTATAGGTTATAACTAATTTTATTGATTATTGTAGGTAAAAAAACGAATTACGTAATGGATGATGTATAGACCTGTGGTCTAGTGTGTATTTGTGTGTATTAGGTACAAAGTGTGTATCTTACAATTTTGAGGGACAGATTAGCTGAGAGGATGTTAAATTAACTGAATAAATGCCTGAGCAAAAATTTATATATAGTAAGCAAAAATGCTTAAGACTATATAATTAGCATGTTAGCAATTACACGCAATGAAATAGTTTATTGTGATATTCAATGATTTAGCATAAGTTTGTATATATAGTATATATAGTGTGCATACGTGTGTGTGTTTATGGGTTATTATTATTATTATTATAAAATCCTTTAAGTTCAAGGTAGTATTTAAGTATTAATTACATCAGTTACACGTATTAAGGTAATAAAAAATGTACTTAGAGGACCTTACAAGTAATGAAAATAAATCTAGCGGTTAAAACTTAAATTTTGAAGGTGGAATTAAATTCGACTAGTAACATTCCTAGCTATATATGAACTATATACCATTAACATTAACCAGAAGTATCAGTACGATAATTGAATTAAGAAAATTAAGAATACAAATAAAAATAGAAATCAATTATGCATTTTAATGAACTAAACATATAGTATACTTAAAAATAAAAAAAACACAACTTAACATAAATTGAGGTTATGTTCCATAGTACCAAAGAGGAATTAACCATGGTTGAACCATTTCTCTGGTTGACACTGGGTTCAACTGGGGTTGGGGTGTTTAAAATAAAATAAAATAAAAAACAAAGTTTGGAGTACGACATCGGGGGAATTGAGTGACTAAGCATGGGTATAAGTCTGAAATTGACAATTACATCTTTTCGTGAGCACTTTGCTTTTAAAAAAAAAAAGATTGCTTGTCACACTACAGTACTTAGAACAAAAATTAAAGAGTTCAAACAAAACGGAGGGACGGCATATTCCTCAGATAGTAATTTAAAAAGGAGTCATTGGGACAAGATCGATTAATTAATTATTACACAATATTTATCACATATACATTACAATGATTATCAAAGTCATTACAAACAATTGTAAAAACTGTTTTGGTTACAAACAATAAAATAGTCATTTACCTATATATTTATATACGCAGCAATGGCATGAAAAGAAAAGATAAATCGGTCAATTTCCTTCTTACAAACATAAAAAAAGGTTGAACTAAAGACGCAAAACCGGTCAATGCAGGTTGAATTTAATTCTCTTTTACAAAAAAAAAAAAGGTTGAATTAAATTCTTAAATTACATTTTCTTAAATTAAATTCTCTTAAAACTACAAAGAAAAAGTTGAATTCAATTGACTGCATTGAAATGACTGGGGACTTGAAAACTGAGACTTGAAAACTAACTTCGAATAAAACTGACTTCGAAAAAACTGACTTCAAATACTTCTGAAATCTCTGGGGCGGTTGTCCCTCTGGATGCAACCTTCTGACTTGAACTCTTATCAAGTATTTCTATAAATCTCTGGGGCGGTTGTCCCTCTTGGATGCAACCTATTGACTTGAACTCTTATCAAGTATTTCTATAAATCTCTGGGGCGGTGTCCCTCTGGATGCAACCTATTGACTTGAACTCTTATCAAGTATTTCTATAAATCTCTGGGCGGTTGTCCCTCTTGGATGCAACCTATTGACTTGAACTCTTATCAAGTATTTCTATAAATCTCTGGGGCGGTTGTCCCTCTGGATGCAACCTTCTGACTTGAACTCTATCAAGTATTTCTATAAATTCTTGGGCGGTTGTCCCTTGGATGCAACCTTCTGACTTGAACTCTTATCAAGTATTTCTATAAATCTCTGGGGCGGTTGTCCCTCTGGATGCAACCTTCTGACTTGAACTCTTATCAAGTATTTCTATAAATCTTGGGGCGGTTGTCCCTCTGGATGCAACCTATTGACTTGAACTCTTATCAAGTATTTCTAAAATCTGTGGCGGTTGCCCTCTGATGCAACCTTCTGACTGAACTAACTGAAATGGACTCACTGAATTGTATCAGTGGAGTCTACTATTCTCTGGGTTTGGTTATCCCTCTTGGATGCAAAAAATTAACTGGAACTAACTGAAAATGGAAAATGACTGCACTTGCTCTCTATCAAGTGGAGACTATTAACTCTGGGGTTTGGTTGTCCCTCTTGGTACAACCGACTACTGAAATACTATCCAGTCTATAGCTCTCTGGGGTTTGGGGTCCCTCTTGGATACAACCAACTGAAACTCTGAAAACTGATTTGCAACTTACTTGCAACTAAAAACTGACTTGGAACTTATTTGCAACTGATTTGCAGCTAAAAGTGACTCGAAATTACTTCAAGTATCTTTATAAATCTCTGGGGTTGGTTGTCCCTTGGATGCAACAACTGAAACTGAAATCTGATTTGCAACTTATTTGCAACTGAAAACTGACTCGAAATACTTCGAGTATCTCTCTAAATCTATAAACTCTCTATAAACTCTCTCTTTCTTAATTTGCAAGTCAATTCAATTCAATAATTGAAAAAAATTGTAAACAAAAATAGAAAAATGTAAACAACATTTCACTCGAATGTACGCGAAGGTACGGTACTATTATGTTTGGTACATAAAATAAAATTATTCTATACTGACTATAATAGTGAAATTAACTCTCTGAAATTAGAAATTAACTCTGAAATTAACTCTGAAAACTCTCTGAAATTAACTCTCTGAAATTAACTCTCTGAAATTAACTCTCTGAAATTAACTCTCTGAAATGAACTTCTGTTACATTTAACTTCTGTCACATTAACTTCTGTCACATTTAACTTCTGTTACATTTAACTTCTGTGACTTTTAACTTCTGTGACTTTTAACTTCTGTGACTTAACTTTTGTGAAAATTAGTTTCACTAAAAAAAATGTATCACTGGTGTCTGAAATGTTCACTGTTTTTTGTAAATTCTGACTTGATACTCATTATTAACTGTTAATAATACTGACTTTTCAAGTGTTTATAAATTTCTTAAAAAAAACCAACTCTGTACTTAACAAAATTTCCACGGCGAAATCCTTAGGGACGTGTCCTAAAGACGTGTCTTGCTGGCTACTTCTTCTTGGATGAAAACTAGCGTGGAGAACTTGGAGTCGTGACACACCGGTTCAAGGGTGGATGTCACGAACAAGAAGTCGTGACACGCCGGTCAAATGGTGGGTAGCCACATTGAATACGGAAGATGTCCAAATACTAAACACGTGAAGAGAATTAAGTTACTTTATGACGTCATAGTTATTGAATTTGTACGTATAGTACAAATCATTATTAGGAAGGTGTACAAGAACGAATTAAAGACAAAGAGTGGGTATTAATGACTAAGAAGTACAACTATGGGTTCCAATCCTGTTATATGCAATGTGTATGCATAATCTAGGGTCGAGGGTGAGATGCAAGACAATCATAATTAATTATAATAACTTCTATAACAAATGGAAAATGGATACGAATAAACCATAGAAATAGTAGATCGTAGGGTTGTGACACAAACAAAAAGAGGAAGCTACAAGTAAAATTATTATCCAAACTCGCGTTAAGCGATTGTAGTTCTTATGTAAAAATGAATAGTTATTAATCATTGTTCATTTTTACATTGCTCTCCCCTTTAAAATATGTATACTATAATATAATAGGGTACAATTAATACAATACAAATGAGAAAATAACATCCTAACTAATTCAAGTTAGATGACGAATTTTTCTTTACATTACTAATTTTATAGAGAACAAGTGAGTCGGGTGGTTGGGTACAATGCAGAGTAATCAAATTTTTAACATGACACTTGCTTAGAGGCCTATTATAAAATATAAAATTCAAAGATTAAAACTTTAATTTTATGCATACAGAATAAAAGGATTAATACGTTAATTTAGACAAACAATAAGTTAGACAAAGAATGATATTGTTAATTTTTTTAACAAAATTTATTTTTCTGTGGGGAAAATTACATACATAATATGAATAGTCGGTAAAAGGGAAAAATATAAATTATTTTCCAAAGTTACCCTGATCGTATAGGCTATAACTAATTTTATTGATTATTGTAGGTAAAAAAACGAATTACGTAATGGATGATGTATAGACTGTGGTCTAGTGTGTATTTGTGTGTATTAGGTACAAAGTGTGTATCTTACAATTTTGAGGGACAGATTAGCTGAGAGGATTGTTAAATTAACTGAATAAATGCCTGAGCAAAAATTTATATATAGTAAGCAAAAATGCTTAAGACTATATAATTAGCATAGTTAGCAATTACACGCAATGAAATAGTTTATTGTGATATTCAATGATTTTAGCATAAGGTTTGTATATATATAGTATATATAGTGTGCATACGTGTGTGTGGTTTATGGGTTATTATTATTATTATTATAAAATCCTTTAAGTTCAAGGTAGTATTTAAGTATTTAATTACATCAGTTACACGTATAAGGTAATAAAAAAATGTACTTAGAGGACCTTACAAGTAATGAAAATAAATCTAGCGGTTAAAACTTAAATTTTGAAGGTGGAAAAATTCGACTAGTAACATTCCTAGCTATATATGAACTATATACCCATTAACATTAACCAGAAGTATCAGTACGATAATTGAATTAAGAAAATTAAGAATACAAATTAAAAATAGAAATCAATTATGCATTTTAATGAACTAAACATATAGTATACTTAAAAATAAAAAAACACAACTTAACATAAATTGAGGTTATGTTCCATAGTACCAAAGAGGAATTAACCATGGTTGAACCATTTCTCTGGTTGACACTGGGTTCAACTGGGGTTGGGGTGTTAAAATAAATAAAATAAAAATACAAAGTTTGGAGTACGACATTCGGGGGAATTGAGTGACTAAGCATGGAGTATAAGTCTGAAATTGACAATTACATCTTTTCGTGAGCACTTTGCTTTTTAAAAAAAAAAGATTGCTTGTCACACTACAGTACTTAGAACAAAAATTAAAAGAGTTCAAACAAAACGGAGGGACGGCATACTCAGCATAGTAATTTAAAAAGGAGTCATTGGGACAAGATCGATTAATTAATTATTACACAACTATTATTATCACATATACATTACAATGATTATCAAAGTCATTACAAACAATTGTAAAAACTGTTTGGTTACAAACAATAAAATATGTCATTTTACCTATATATTTATATACGCAGCAATGGCATGAAAAGAAAAGATAAATCGGTCAATTTCCTTCTTACAAACATAAAAAAAGGTTGAACTAAAGACGCAAACCGGTCAATGCAGGTTGAATTTAATTCTCTTTTACAACAAAAAAAAAAGGTTGAATTAAATTCTTAAATTACATTTTCTTAAATTAAATTCTCTTAAACTACAAAGAAAAAGTTGAATTCAATTGACTGCATTGAAATGACTGGGGACTTGAAAACTGAGACTTGAAACTAACTTCGAATAAAACTGACTTCGAATAAAACTGACTTCAAATACTTCTGAAATCTCTGGGGCGGTTGTCCCTCTGGATGCAACCTTCTGACTTGAACTCTTATCAAGTATTTCTATAAATCTCTGGGGCGGTTGTCCCTCTTGGATGCAACCTATTGACTTGAACTCTTATCAAGTATTTCTATAAATCTCTGGGGCGGTTGTCCCTCTTGGATGCAACCTATTGACTTGAACTCTTATCAAGTATTTCTAAATCTCTGGGCGGTTGTCCCTCTTGGATGCAACCTATTGACTTGAACTCTTATCAAGTATTTCTATAAATCTCTGGGGCGGTTGTCCCTCTGGATGCAACCTTCTGACTTGAACTCTGATCAAGTATTTCTATAATCTCTGGGGCGGTTGTCCCTCTGGATGCAACCTTCTGACTTGAACTCTTATCAAGTATTTCTATAAATCTCTGGGGCGGTTGTCCCTCTTGGATGCAACCTATTGACTTGAACTCTTATCAAGTATTTCTATAAATCTCTGGGGCGGTTGTCCCTCTTGGATGCAACCTATTGACTTGAACTCTTATCAAGTATTTCTATAAATCTCTTGGGCGGTTGTCCCTCTGGATGCAACCTTCTGACTTGAACTCTGATCAAGTATTTCTATAAATCTCTGGGGCGGTTGTCCCTCTGGATGCAACCTTCTGACTTCAACTCTTATCAAGTATTTCTATAAATCTCTGGGGCGGTTGTCCCTCTTGGATGCAACCTATTGACTTGAACTCTTATCAAGTATTTCTGTAAATCTCTGGGGCGGTTGTCCCTCTTGGATGCAACCTATTGACTTGAACTCTTATCAAGTATTTCTATAAATCTCTGGGGCGGTTGTCCCTCTGGATGCAACCTTCTGACTTGAACTCTGATCAAGTATTTCTATAAATCTCTGGGCGGTTGTCCCTCTGGATGCAACCTTCTGACTTGAACTCTTATCAAGTATTTCTGTAAATCTCTGGGGCGGTTGTCCCTCTTGGATGCAACCTATTGACTTGAACTCTTATCAAGTATTTCTATAAATCTCTGGGGCGGTTGTCCCTCTGGATGCAACCTTCTGACTTGAACTCTGATCAAGTATTTTATAAATCTCTGAGGCGGTTGTCCCTCTGGATGCAACCTTCTGACTTGAACTCTTATCAAGTATTTCTATAAATCTCTGGGGCGGTTGTCCCTCTGGATGCAACCTTCTGACTTGAACTCTTATCAAGTATTTCTATAAATCTCTGGGGCGGTTGTCCCTCTTGGATGCAACCTATTGACTTGAACTCTTCTCAAGTATTTCTATAAATCTCTGTGGCGGTTGTCCCTCTGAATGCAACCTTCTGACTTGAACTAACTGAAATGGACTACACTGAACTGCTATCAGTGGAGTCTACTATTCTCTGGGTTTGGTTATCCCTCTTGGATGCAAAAAATTAACTGGAACTAACTGAAAATGGAAAATGACTGCACTTGCTCTCTATCAAGTGGAGACTATTAACCTCTGGGGTTTGGTTGTCCCTCTTGGTACAACCGACTTACTTGAAATACTATCCAGTCTATAGCTCTCTGGGGTTTGGTTGTCCCTCTTGGATACAACCAACTGAAACTCTGAAAACTGATTTGCAACTTACTTGCAACTAAAACTGACTTGGAACTTATTTGCAACTGATTTGCAGCTAAAAGTGACTCGAAATTACTTCAAGTATCTTTATAAATCTCTGGGGTTTGGTTGTCCCTCTTGGATGCAACCAACTGAAACTGAAATCTGATTTGCAACTTATTTGCAACTGAAACTGACTCGAAACTACTTCGAGTATCTCTCTAAATCTATAAACTCTCTATAAACTCTCTCTTTCTTAATTTGCAAGTCAATTCAATTCAATAATTTGAAAAAAATTGTAAACAAAAATAGAAAAATGTAAACAACATTTCACTCGAATGTACGCGAAGGTACGGTACTATTATGTTTGGTACATAAAATAAAATTATTCTATACTGACTATAATAGTGAAATTAACTCTCTGAAATTAACTCTCTGAAATTAACTCTGAAATTAACTCTGAAATTTACTCTCTGAAATTAACTCTCTGAAATTAACTCTCTGAAATTAACTCTCTGAAATGAACTTCTGTTACATTTAACTTCTGTCACATTTAACTTCTGTCACATTTAACTTCTGTTACATTTAACTTCTGTGACTTTTAACTTCTGTGACTTTTAACTTCTGTGACTTAACTTTTGTGAAAATTAGTTTCACTAAAAAAATGTATCACTGGTGTCTGAAATGTTCACTGTGTTTTTTGTAAATTCTGACTTGATACTCATTATTAACTGTTAATAATACTGACTTTTCAAGTGTTTATAAATTTCTTAAAAAAAACCAACTCTGTACTTAACAAAATTTCCACGGCGAAATCCTTAGGGACGTGTCCTAAAGACGTGTCTTGCTGGCTACTTCTTCTTGGATGAAAACTAGGCGTGGAGAACTTGGAGTCGTGACACACCGGTTCAAGGGTGGATGTCACGAACAAGAAGTCGTGACACGCCGGTCAAATGGTGGGTAGCCACATTGAATACGGAAGATGTCCAAATACTAAACACGTGAAGAGAATTAAGTTACTTTATGACGTCATAGTTATTGAATTTGTACGTATAGTACAAATCATTATTAGGAAGGTGTACAAGAACGAATTAAAGACAAAGAGTGGGTATTAATGACTAAGAAGTACAACTACGGGTTCCAATCCTGTTATATGCAATGTGTATGCATAATCTAGGGTCGAGGGTGAGATGCAAGACAATCATAATTAATTATAATAACTTCTATAACAAATGGAAAATGGATACGAATAAACCATAGAAATAGTAGATCGTAGGGTTGTGACACAAACAAAAAGAGGAAGCTACAAGTAAAATTATTATCCAAACTCGCGTTAAGCGATTGTAGTTCTTATGTAAAAATGAATAGTATTAATCATTGTTCATTTTTACATTGCTCTCCCCTTTAAAATATGTATACTATAATATAATAGGGTACAATTAATACAATACAAATGAGAAAATAACATCCTAACTAATTCAAGTTAGATGACGAATTTTTCTTTACATTACTAATTTTTATAGAGAACAAGTGAGTTCGGGTGGTTGGGTACAATGCAGAGTAATCAAATTTTTAACATGACACTTGCTTAGAGGCCTATTATAAAATATAAAAATTCAAAGATTAAAACTTTAATTTTATGCATACAGAATAAAAGGATTAATACGTTAATTTAGACAAACAATTAAGTTAGACAAAGAATGATATTGTTAATTTTTTTAACAAAATTTTATTTTTCTGTGGGAAAATTACATACATAATGAATAGTCGGTAAAAGGGAAAAATATAAATTATTTTCCAAAGTTACCCTGATCGTATAGGCTATAACTAATTTTATTGATTATTGTAGGTAAAAAAACGAATTATGTAATGGATGATGTATAGACCTGTGGTCTAGTGTGTATTTGTGTGTATTAGGTACAAAGTGTGTATCTTACAATTTTGAGGGACAGATTAGCTGAGAGGATTGTTAAATTAACTGAATAAATGCCTGAGCAAAAATATATAGTAAGCAAAAATGCTTAAGACTATATAATTAGCATAGTTAGCAATTACACGCAATGAAATAGTTTATTGTGATATTCAATGATTTTAGCATAAGGTTTGTATATATATAGTATATATAGTGTGCATACGTGTGTGTGTTTATGGGTTATTATTATTATTATAAAATCCTTTAAGTTCAAGGTAGTATTTAAGTATTTAATTACATCAGTTACACGTATTAAGGTAATAAAAAAATGTACTTAGAGGACCTTACAAGTAATGAAAATAAATCTAGCGGTTAAAACTTAAATTTTGAAGGTGGAATTAAATTCGACTAGTAACATTCCTAGCTATATATGAACTATATACCCATTAACATTAACCAGAAGTATCGGTACGATAATTGAATTAAGAAAATTAAGAATACAAATTAAAATAGAAATCAATTATGCATTTTAATGAACTAAACATATAGTATACTTAAAAATAAAAAAACACAACTTAACATAAATTGAGGTTATGTTCCATAGTACCAAAGAGGAATTAACCATGGTTGAACCATTTCTCTGGTTGACACTGGGTTCAACTGGGGTTGGGGTGTTAAAATAAAATAAAATAAAAATACAAAGTTTGGAGTACGACATTCGGGGGAATTGAGTGACTAAGCATGGAGTATAAGTCTGAAATTGACAATTACATCTTTTCGTGAGCACTTTGCTTTTTTAAAAAAAAAAAGATTGCTTGTCACACTACAGTACTTAGAACAAAAATTAAAAGAGTTCAAACAAAACGGAGGGACGGCATATTCCTCAGCATAGTAATTTAAAAAGGAGTCATTGGGACAAGATCGATTAATTAATTATTACACAACTATTATTATCACATATACATTACAATGATTATCAAAGTCATTACAAACAATTGTAAAAACTGTTTTGGTTACAAACAATAAAATATGTCATTTTACCTATATATTTATATACGCAGCAATGGCATGAAAAGAAAAGATAAATCGGTCAATTTCCTTCTTACAAACATAAAAAAAGGTTGAACTAAAGACGCAAACCGGTCAATGCAGGTTGAATTTAATTCTCTTTTACAAAAAAAAAAAAAGGTTGAATTAAATTCTTAAATTACATTTTCTTAAATTAAATTCTCTTAAACTACAAAGAAAAAGTTGAATTCAATTGACTGCATTGAAATGACTGGGGACTTGAAAACTGAGACTTGAAACTAACTTCAATAAAACTGACTTCGAATAAAACTGACTTCAAATACTTCTGAAATCTCTGGGGCGGTTGTCCCTCTGGATGCAACCTTCTGACTTGAACTCTTATCAAGTATTTCTATAAATCTCTGGGGCGGTTGTCCCTCTTGGATGCAACCTATTGACTTGAACTTATCAAGTATTTCTATAAATCTCTGGGGCGGTTGTCCCTCTTGGATGCAACCTATTGACTTGAACTCTTATCAAGTATTTCTATAAATCTCTTGGGCGGTTGTCCCTCTTGGATGCAACCTATTGACTTGAACTCTTATCAAGTATTTCTATAAATCTCTGGGGCGGTTGTCCCTCTGGATGCAACCTTCTGACTTGAACTCTGATCAAGTATTTCTATAAATCTCTGGGGCGGTTGTCCCTCTGGATGCAACCTTCTGACTTGAACTCTTATCAAGTATTTCTATAAATCTCTGGGGCGGTTGTCCCTCTTGGATGCAACCTATTGACTTGAACTCTTATCAAGTATTTCTATAAATCTCTGGGGCGGTTGTCCCTCTTGGATGCAACCTATTGACTTGAACTCTTATCAAGTATTTCTATAAATCTCTTGGGCGGTTGTCCCTCTGGATGCAACCTTCTGACTTGAACTCTGATCAAGTATTTCTATAAATCTCTGGGGCGGTTGTCCCTCTGGATGCAACCTTCTGACTTCAACTCTTATCAAGTATTTCTATAAATCTCTGGGGCGGTTGTCCCTCTTGGATGCAACCTATTGACTTGAACTCTTATCAAGTATTTCTGTAAATCTCTGGGGCGGTTGTCCCTCTTGGATGCAACCTATTGACTTGAACTCTTATCAAGTATTTCTATAAATCTCTGGGGCGGTTGTCCCTCTGGATGCAACCTTCTGACTTGAACTCTGATCAAGTATTTCTATAAATCTCTGGGGCGGTTGTCCCTCTGGATGCAACCTTCTGACTTGAACTCTTATCAAGTATTTCTGTAAATCTCTGGGGCGGTTGTCCCTCTTGGATGCAACCTATTGACTTGAACTCTTATCAAGTATTTCTATAAATCTCTGGGGCGGTTGTCCCTCTGGATGCAACCTTCTGACTTGAACTCTGATCAAGTATTTTTATAAATCTCTGAGGCGGTTGTCCCTCTGGATGCAACCTTCTGACTTGAACTCTTATCAAGTATTTCTATAAATCTCTGGGGCGGTTGTCCTCTGGATGCAACCTTCTGACTTGAACTCTTATCAAGTATTTCTATAAATCTCTGGGGCGGTTGTCCCTCTTGGATGCAACCTATTGACTTGAACTCTTCTCAAGTATTTCTATAAATCTCTGTGGCGGTTGTCCCTCTGAATGCAACCTTCTGACTTGAACTAACTGAAATGGACTACACTGAACTGCTATCAGTGGAGTCTACTATTCTCTGGGTTTGGTTATCCCTCTTGGATGCAAAAAATTAACTGGAACTAACTGAAAATGGAAAATGACTGCACTTGCTCTCTATCAAGTGGAGACTATTAACCTCTGGGGTTTGGTTGTCCCTCTTGGTACAACCGACTTACTTGAAATACTATCCAGTCTATAGCTCTCTGGGGTTTGGTTGTCCCTCTTGGATACAACCAACTGAAACTCTGAAAACTGATTTGCAACTTACTTGCAACTAAAACTGACTTGGAACTTATTTGCAACTGATTTGCAGCTAAAAGTGACTCGAAATTACTTCAAGTATCTTTATAAATCTCTGGGGTTTGGTTGTCCCTCTTGGATGCAACCAACTGAAACTGAAATCTGATTTGCAACTTATTTGCAACTGAAACTGACTCGAAACTACTTCGAGTATCTCTCTAAATCTATAAACTCTCTAAACTCTCTCTTTCTTAATTTGCAAGTCAATTCAATTCAATAATTTGAAAAAAATTGTAAACAAAAATAGAAAAATGTAAACAACATTTCACTCGAATGTACGCGAAGGTACGGTACTATTATGTTTGGTACATAAAATAAAATTATTCTATACTGACTATAATAGTGAAATTAACTCTCTGAATTAACTCTCTGAAATTAACTCTGAAATTAACTCTGAAATTTACTCTCTGAAATTAACTCTCTGAAATTAACTCTCTGAAATTAACTCTCTGAAATGAACTTCTGTTACATTTAACTTCTGTCACATTTAACTTCTGTCACATTTAACTTCTGTTACATTTAACTTCTGTGACTTTTAACTTCTGTGACTTTTAACTTCTGTGACTTAACTTTTGTGAAAATTAGTTTCACTAAAAAAAATGTATCACTGGTGTCTGAAATGTTCACTGTGTTTTTTGTAAATTCTGACTTGATACTCATTATTAACTGTTAATAATACTGACTTTTCAAGTGTTTATAAATTTCTTAAAAAAAACCAACTCTGTACTTAACAAAATTTCCACGGCGAAATCCTTAGGGACGTGTCCTAAAGACGTGTCTTGCTGGCTACTTCTTCTTGGATGAAAACTAGGCGTGGAGAACTTGGAGTCGTGACACACCGGTTCAAGGGTGGATGTCACGAACAAGAAGTCGTGACACGCCGGTCAAATGGTGGGTAGCCACATTGAATACGGAAGATGTCCAAATACTAAACACGTGAAGAGAATTAAGTTACTTTATGACGTCATAGTTATTGAATTTGTACGTATAGTACAAATCATTATTAGGAAGGTGTACAAGAACGAATTAAAGACAAAGAGTGGGTATTAATGACTAAGAAGTACAACTATGGGTTCCAATCCTGTTATATGCAATGTGTATGCATAATCTAGGGTCGAGGGTGAGATGCAAGACAATCATAATTAATTATAATAACTTCTATAACAAATGGAAAATGGATACGAAAAACCATAGAAATAGTAGATCGTAGGGTTGTGACACAAACAAAAAGAGGAAGCTACAAGTAAAATTATTATCCAAACTCGCGTTAAGCGATTGTAGTTCTTATGTAAAAATGAATAGTTATTAATCATTGTTCATTTTTACATTGCTCTCCCCTTTAAAATATGTATACTATAATATAATAGGGTACAATTAATACAATACAAATGAGAAAATAACATCCTAACTAATTCAAGTTAGATGACGAATTTTTCTTTACATTACTAATTTTTATAGAGAACAAGTGAGTTCGGGTGGTTGGGTACAATGCAGAGTAATCAAATTTTTAACATGACACTTGCTTAGAGGCCTATTATAAAATATAAAAATTCAAAGATTAAAACTTTAATTTTATGCATACAGAATAAAAGGATTAATACGTTAATTTAGACAAACAATTAAGTTAGACAAAGAATGATATTGTTAATTTTTTTAACAAAATTTTATTTTTCTGTGGGGAAAATTACATACATAATATAATAGTCGGTAAAAGGGAAAAATATAAATTATTTCCAAAGTTACCCTGATCGTATAGGCTAAACTAATTTTATTGATTATTGTAGGTAAAAAAACGAATTATGTAATGGATGATGTATAGACCTGTGGTCTAGTGTGTATTTGTGTGTATTAGGTACAAAGTGTGTATCTTACAATTTTGAGGGACAGATTAGCTGAGAGGATTGTTAAATTAACTGAATAAATGCCTGAGCAAAAATTTATATATAGTAAGCAAAAATGCTTAAGACTATATAATTAGCATAGTTAGCAATTACACGCAATGAAATAGTTTATTGTGATATTCAATGATTTTAGCATAAGGTTTGTATATATATAGTATATATAGTGTGCATACGTGTGTGTGTGTTTATGGGTTATTATTATTATTATAAAATCCTTTAAGTTCAAGGTAGTATTTAAGTATTTAATTACATCAGTTACACGTATTAAGGTAATAAAAAAATGTACTTAGAGGACCTTACAAGTAATGAAAATAAATCTAGCGGTTAAAACTTAAATTTTGAAGGTGGAATTAAATTCGACTAGTAACATTCCTAGCTATATATGAACTATATACCCATTAACATTAACCAGAAGTATCAGTACGATAATTGAATTAAGAAAATTAAGAATACAAATTAAAAATAGAAATCAATTATGCATTTTAATGAACTAAACATATAGTATACTTAAAAATAAAAAAACACAACTTAACATAAATTGAGGTTATGTTCCATAGTACCAAAGAGGAATTAACCATGGTTGAACCATTTCTCTGGTTGACACTGGGTTCAACTGGGGTTGGGGTGTTAAAATAAAATAAAATAAAAATACAAAGTTTGGAGTACGACATTCGGGGGAATTGAGTGACTAAGCATGGAGTATAAGTCTGAAATTGACAATTACATCTTTTCGTGAGCACTTTGCTTTTTTAAAAAAAAAAAGATTGCTTGTCACACTACAGTACTTAGAACAAAAATTAAAAGAGTTCAAACAAAACGGAGGGACGGCATATTCCTCAGCATAGTAATTTAAAAAGGAGTCATTGGGACAAGATCGATTAATTAATTATTACACAACTATTATTATCACATATACATTACAATGATTATCAAAGTCATTACAAACAATTGTAAAAACTGTTTTGGTTACAAACAATAAAATATGTCATTTTACCTATATATTTATATACGCAGCAATGGCATGAAAAGAAAAGATAAATCGGTCAATTTCCTTCTTACAAACATAAAAAAAGGTTGAACTAAAGACGCAAACCGGTCAATGCAGGTTGAATTTAATTCTCTTTTACAACAAAAAAAAAAAGGTTGAATTAAATTCTTAAATTACATTTTCTTAAATTAAATTCTCTTAAACTACAAAGAAAAAGTTGAATTCAATTGACTGCATTGAAATGACTGGGGACTTGAAAACTGAGACTTGAAACTAACTTCAAATAAAACTGACTTCGAATAAAACTGACTTCAAATACTTCTGAAATCTCTGTTCATGAAACTGACTGAACTATCAAGTATTCTGAAATCTCTGGGGCGGTTGTCCCTCTGGATGCAACCTTTGACTTGAACTCTTATCAAGTATTTCTATAAATCTCTGGGGCGGTTGTCCCTCTTGGATGCAACCTATTGACTTGAACTCTTATCAAGTATTTCTATAAATCTCTGGGGCGGTTGTCCCTCTTGGATGCAACCTATTGACTTGAACTCTTATCAAGTATTTCTATAAATCTCTGGGCGGTTGTCCCTCTTGGATGCAACCTATTGACTTGAACTTATCAAGTATTTCTATAAATCTCTGGGGCGGTTGTCCCTCTGGATGCAACCTTCTGACTTGAACTTATCAAGTATTTCTATAAATCTCTGGGGCGGTTGTCCCTCTGGATGCAACCTTCTGACTTGAACTCTTATCAAGTATTTCTATAAATCTCTGGGGCGGTTGTCCCTCTTGGATGCAACCTATTGACTTGAACTCTTATCAAGTATTTCTATAAATCTCTGGGGCGGTTGTCCCTCTTGGATGCAACCTATTGACTTGAACTCTTATCAAGTATTTCTATAAATCTCTGGGCGGTTGTCCCTCTGGATGCAACCTTCTGACTTGAACTCTGATCAAGTATTTCTATAAATCTCTGGGGCGGTTGTCCCTCTGGATGCAACCTTTGACTTGAACTCTTATCAAGTATTTCTATAAATCTCTGGGGCGGTTGTCCCTCTTGGATGCAACCTATTGACTTGAACTCTTATCAAGTATTTCTTGTAAATCTCTGGGGCGGTTGTCCCTCTTGGATGCAACCTATTGACTTGAACTCTTATCAAGTATTTCTATAAATCTCTGGGGCGGTTGTCCCTCTGGATGCAACCTTCTGACTTGAACTCTGATCAAGTATTTCTATAAATCTCTGGGGCGGTTGTCCCTCTGGATGCAACCTCTGACTTGAACTCTTATCAAGTATTTCTATAAATCTCTGGGGCGGTTGTCCCTCTTGGATGCAACCTATTGACTTGAACTCTTATCAAGTATTTCTATAAATCTCTGGGGCGGTTGTCCCTCTGGATGCAACCTTCTGACTTGAACTCTGATCAAGTATTTTTATAAATCTCTGGGCGGTTGTCCCTCTGGATGCAACCTTCTGACTTGAACTCTTATCAAGTATTTCTATAAATCTCTGGGGCGGTTGTCCCTCTGGATGCAACCTTCTGACTTGAACTCTTATCAAGTATTTCTATAAATCTCTGGGGCGGTTGTCCCTCTTGGATGCAACCTATTGACTTGAACTCTTCTCAAGTATTTCTATAAATCTCTGTGGCGGTTGTCCCTCTGAATGCAACCTTCTGACTTGAACTAACTGAAATGGACTACACTGAACTGCTATCAGTGGAGTCTACTATTCTCTGGGTTTGGTTATCCCTCTTGGATGCAAAAAATTAACTGGAACTAACTGAAAATGGAAAATGACTGCACTTGCTCTCTATCAAGTGGAGACTATTAACCTCTGGGGTTTGGTTGTCCCTCTTGGTACAACCGACTTACTTGAAATACTATCCAGTCTATAGCTCTCTGGGGTTTGGTTGTCCCTCTTGGATACAACCAACTGAAACTCTGAAAACTGATTTGCAACTTACTTGCAACTAAAACTGACTTGGAACTTATTTGCAACTGATTTGCAGCTAAAAGTGACTCGAAATTACTTCAAGTATCTTTATAAATCTCTGGGGTTTGGTTGTCCCTCTTGGATGCAACCAACTGAAACTGAAATCTGATTTGCAACTTATTTGCAACTGAAACTGACTCGAAACTACTTCGAGTATCTCTCTAAATCTATAAACTCTCTATAAACTCTCTCTTTCTTAATTTGCAAGTCAATTCAATTCAATAATTTGAAAAAAATTGTAAACAAAAATAGAAAAATGTAAACAACATTTCACTCGAATGTACGCGAAGGTACGGTACTATTATGTTTGGTACATAAAATAAAATTATTCTATACTGACTATAATAGTGAAATTAACTCTCTGAAATTAACTCTCTGAAATTAACTCTGAAATTAACTCTGAAATTTACTCTCTGAAATTAACTCTCTGAAATTAACTCTCTGAAATTAACTCTCTGAAATGAACTTCTGTTACATTTAACTTCTGTCACATTTAACTTCTGTACATTTAACTTCTGTTACATTTAACTTCTGTGACTTTTAACTTCTGTGACTTTTAACTTCTGTGACTTAACTTTTGTGAAAATTAGTTTCACTAAAAAAAATGTATCACTGGTGTCTGAAATGTTCACTGTGTTTTTTGTAAATTCTGACTTGATACTCATTATTAACTGTTAATAATACTGACTTTTCAAGTGTTTATAAATTTCTTAAAAAAAACCAACTCTGTACTTAACAAAATTTCCACGGCGAAATCCTTAGGGACGTGTCCTAAAGACGTGTCTTGCTGGCTACTTCTTCTTGGATGAAAACTAGGCGTGGAGAACTTGGAGTCGTGACACACCGGTTCAAGGGTGGATGTCACGAACAAGAAGTCGTGACACGCCGGTCAAATGGTGGGTAGCCACATTGAATACGGAAGATGTCCAAATACTAAACACGTGAAGAGAATTAAGTTACTTTATGACGTCATAGTTATTGAATTTGTACGTATAGTACAAATCATTATTAGGAAGGTGTACAAGAACGAATTAAAGACAAAGAGTGGGTATTAATGACTAAGAAGTACAACTATGGGTTCCAATCCTGTTATATGCAATGTGTATGCATAATCTAGGGTCGAGGGTGAGATGCAAGACAATCATAATTAATTATAATAACTTCTATAACAAATGGAAAATGGATACGAATAAACCATAGAAATAGTAGATCGTAGGGTTGTGACACAAACAAAAAGAGGAAGCTACAAGTAAAATTATTATCCAAACTCGCGTTAAGCGATTGTAGTTCTTATGTAAAAATGAATAGTTATTAATCATTGTTCATTTTACATTGCTCTCCCCTTTAAAATATGTATACTATAATATAATAGGGTACAATTAATACAATACAAATGAGAAAATAACATCCTAACTAATTCAAGTTAGATGACGAATTTTTCTTTACATTACTAATTTTTATAGAGAACAAGTGAGTTCGGGTGGTTGGGTACAATGCAGAGTAATCAAATTTTTAACATGACACTTGCTTAGAGGCCTATTATAAAATATAAAAATTCAAAGATTAAAACTTTAATTTTATGCATACAGAATAAAAGGATTAATACGTTAATTTAGACAAACAATTAAGTTAGACAAAGAATGATATTGTTAATTTTTTTAACAAAATTTTATTTTTCTGTGGGGAAAATTACATACATAATATAATAGTCGGTAAAAGGGAAAAATATAAATTATTTTCCAAAGTTACCCTGATCGTATAGGCTATAACTAATTTTATTGATTATTGTAGGTAAAAAAACGAATTATGTAATGGATGATGTATAGACCTGTGGTCTAGTGTGTATTTGTGTGTATTAGGTACAAAGTGTGTATCTTACAATTTTGAGGGACAGATTAGCTGAGAGGATTGTTAAATTAACTGAATAAATGCCTGAGCAAAAATTTATATATAGTAAGCAAAAATGCTTAAGACTATATAATTAGCATAGTTAGCAATTACACGCAATGAAATAGTTTATTGTGATATTCAATGATTTTAGCATAAGGTTTGTATATATATATATATAGTGTGCATACGTGTGTGTGTGTTTATGGGTTATTATTATTATTATTATAAAATCCTTTAAGTTCAAGGTAGTATTTAAGTATTTAATTACATCAGTTACACGTATTAAGGTAATAAAAAAATGTACTTAGAGGACCTTACAAGTAATGAAAATAAATCTAGCGGTTAAAACTTAAATTTTGAAGGTGGAATTAAATTCGACTAGTAACATTCCTAGCTATATATGAACTATATACCCATTAACATTAACCAGAAGTATCAGTACGATAATTGAATTAAGAAAATTAAGAATACAAATTAAAAATAGAAATCAATTATGCATTTTAATGAACTAAACATATAGTATACTTAAAAATAAAAAAACACAACTTAACATAAATTGAGGTTATGTTCCATAGTACCAAAGAGGAATTAACCATGGTTGAACCATTTCTCTGGTGACACTGGGTTCAACTGGGTGGGGTGTTAAAATAAAATAAAATAAAAATACAAAGTTTGGAGTACGACATTCGGGGGAATTGAGTGACTAAGCATGGAGTATAAGTCTGAAATTGACAATTACATCTTTTCGTGAGCACTTTGCTTTTTTAAAAAAAAAAGATTGCTTGTCACACTACAGTACTTAGAACAAAAATTAAAAGAGTTCAAACAAAACGGAGGGACGGCATATTCCTCAGCATAGTAATTTAAAAAGGAGTCATTGGGACAAGATCGATTAATTAATTATTACACAACTATTATTATCACATATACATTACAATGATTATCAAAGTCATTACAAACAATTGTAAAACTGTTTTGGTTACAAACAAAAAATATGTCATTTTACCTATATATTTATATACGCAGCATGGCATGAAAAAAAAGATAAATCGGTCAATTTCCTTCTTACAAACATAAAAAAGGTTGAACTAAAGACGCAAACCGGTCAATGCAGGTTGAATTTAATTCTCTTTTACAACAAAAAAAAAAAGGTTGAATTAAATTCTTAAATTACATTTTCTTAAATTAAATTCTCTTAAACTACAAAGAAAAAGTTGAATTCAATTGACTGCATTGAAATGACTGGGACTTGAAAACTGAGACTTGAAACTAACTTCAAATAAAACTGACTTCGAATAAAACTGACTTCAAATACTTCTGAAATCTCTGGGGCGGTTGTCCCTCTGGATGCAACCTTCTGACTTGAACTCTTATCAAGTATTTCTATAAATCTCTGGGGCGGTTGTCCCTCTTGGATGCAACCTATTGACTTGAACTCTTATCATATTTCTATAAATCTCTGGGCGGTTGTCCCTCTTGGATGCAACCTATTGACTTGAACTCTTATCAAGTATTTCTATAAATCTCTTGGGCGGTTGTCCCTCTTGGATGCAACCTATTGACTTGAACTCTTATCAAGTATTTCTATAAATCTCTGGGGCGGTTGTCCCTCTGGATGCAACCTTCTGACTTGAACTCTGATCAAGTATTTCTATAAATCTCTGGGGCGGTTGTCCCTCTGGATGCAACCTTCTGACTTGAACTCTTATCAAGTATTTCTATAAATCTCTGGGGCGGTTGTCCCTCTTGGATGCAACCTATTGACTTGAACTCTTATCAAGTATTTCTATAAATCTCTGGGGCGTTGTCCCTCTTGGATGCAACCTATTGACTTGAACTCTTATCAAGTATTTCTATAAATCTCTTGGGCGGTTGTCCCTCTGGATGCAACCTTCTGACTTGAACTCTGATCAAGTATTTCTATAAATCTCTGGGGCGGTTGTCCCTCTGGATGCAACCTTCTGACTTCAACTCTTATCAAGTATTTCTATAAATCTCTGGGGCGGTTGTCCCTCTTGGATGCAACCTATTGACTTGAACTCTTATCAAGTATTTCTGTAAATCTCTGGGGCGGTTGTCCCTCTTGGATGCAACCTATTGACTTGAACTCTTATCAAGTATTTCTATAAATCTCTGGGGCGGTTGTCCCTCTGGATGCAACCTTCTGACTTGAACTCTGATCAAGTATTTCTATAAATCTCTGGGGCGGTTGTCCCTCTGGATGCAACCTTCTGACTTGAACTCTTATCAAGTATTTCTGTAAATCTCTGGGGCGGTTGTCCCTCTTGGATGCAACCTATTGACTTGAACTCTTATCAAGTATTTCTATAAATCTCTGGGGCGGTTGTCCCTCTGGATGCAACCTTCTGACTTGAACTCTGATCAAGTATTTTTATAAATCTCTGAGGCGGTTGTCCCTCTGGATGCAACCTTCTGACTTGAACTCTTATCAAGTATTTCTATAAATCTCTGGGGCGGTTGTCCCTCTGGATGCAACCTTCTGACTTGAACTCTTATCAAGTATTTCTATAAATCTCTGGGGCGGTTGTCCCTCTTGGATGCAACCTATTGACTTGAACTCTTCTCAAGTATTTCTATAAATCTCTGTGGCGGTTGTCCCTCTGAATGCAACCTTCTGACTTGAACTAACTGAAATGGACTACACTGAACTGCTATCAGTGGAGTCTACTATTCTCTGGGTTTGGTTATCCCTCTTGGATGCAAAAAATTAACTGGAACTAACTGAAAATGGAAAATGACTGCACTTGCTCTCTATCAAGTGGAGACTATTAACCTCTGGGGTTTGGTTGTCCCTCTTGGTACAACCGACTTACTTGAAATACTATCCAGTCTATAGCTCTCTGGGGTTTGGTTGTCCCTCTTGGATACAACCAACTGAAACTCTGAAAACTGATTTGCAACTTACTTGCAACTAAAACTGACTTGGAACTTATTTGCAACTGATTTGCAGCTAAAAGTGACTCGAAATTACTTCAAGTATCTTTATAAATCTCTGGGGTTTGGTTGTCCCTCTTGGATGCAACCAACTGAAACTGAAATCTGATTTGCAACTTATTTGCAACTGAAACTGACTCGAAACTACTTCGAGTATCTCTCTAAATCTATAAACTCTCTATAAACTCTCTCTTTCTTAATTTGCAAGTCAATTCAATTCAATAATTTGAAAAAAATTGTAAACAAAAATAGAAAAATGTAAACAACATTTCACTCGAATGTACGCGAAGGTACGGTACTATTATGTTTGGTACATAAAATAAAATTATTCTATACTGACTATAATAGTGAAATTAACTCTCTGAAATTAACTCTCTGAAATTAACTCTGAAATTAACTCTGAAATTTACTCTCTGAAATTAACTCTCTGAAATTAACTCTCTGAAATTAACTCTCTGAAATGAACTTCTGTTACATTTAACTTCTGTCACATTTAACTTCTGTCACATTTAACTTCTGTTACATTTAACTTCTGTGACTTTTAACTTCTGTGACTTTTAACTTCTGTGACTTAACTTTTGTGAAAATTAGTTTCACTAAAAAAAATGTATCACTGGTGTCTGAAATGTTCACTGTGTTTTTTGTAAATTCTGACTTGATACTCATTATTAACTGTTAATAATACTGACTTTTCAAGTGTTTATAAATTTCTTAAAAAAAACCAACTCTGTACTTAACAAAATTTCCACGGCGAAATCCTTAGGGACGTGTCCTAAAGACGTGTCTTGCTGGCTACTTCTTCTTGGATGAAAACTAGGCGTGGAGAACTTGGAGTCGTGACACACCGGTTCAAGGGTGGATGTCACGAACAAGAAGTCGTGACACGCCGGTCAAATGGTGGGTAGCCACATTGAATACGGAAGATGTCCAAATACTAAACACGTGAAGAGAATTAAGTTACTTTATGACGTCATAGTTATTGAATTTGTACGTATAGTACAAATCATTATTAGGAAGGTGTACAAGAACGAATTAAAGACAAAGAGTGGGTATTAATGACTAAGAAGTACAACTATGGGTTCCAATCCTGTTATATGCAATGTGTATGCATAATCTAGGGTCGAGGGTGAGATGCAAGACAATCATAATTAATTATAATAACTTCTATAACAAATGGAAAATGGATACGAATAAACCATAGAAATAGTAGATCGTAGGGTTGTGACACAAACAAAAAGAGGAAGCTACAAGTAAAATTATTATCCAAACTCGCGTTAAGCGATTGTAGTTCTTATGTAAAAATGAATAGTTATTAATCATTGTTCATTTTTACATTGCTCTCCCCTTTAAAATATGTATACTATAATATAATAGGGTACAATTAATACAATACAAATGAGAAAATAACATCCTAACTAATTCAAGTTAGATGACGAATTTTTCTTTACATTACTAATTTTTATAGAGAACAAGTGAGTTCGGGTGGTTGGGTACAATGCAGAGTAATCAAATTTTTAACATGACACTTGCTTAGAGGCCTATTATAAAATATAAAAATTCAAAGATTAAAACTTTAATTTTATGCATACAGAATAAAAGGATTAATACGTTAATTTAGACAAACAATTAAGTTAGACAAAGAATGATATTGTTAATTTTTTTAACAAAATTTTATTTTTCTGTGGGGAAAATTACATACATAATGAATAGTCGGTAAAAGGGAAAAATATAAATTATTTTCCAAAGTTACCCTGATCGTATAGGCTATAACTAATTTTATTGATTATTGTAGGTAAAAAAACGAATTATGTAATGGATGATGTATAGACCTGTGGTCTAGTGTGTATTTGTGTGTATTAGGTACAAAGTGTGTATCTTACAATTTTGAGGGACAGATTAGCTGAGAGGATTGTTAAATTAACTGAATAAATGCCTGAGCAAAAATTTATATATAGTAAGCAAAAATGCTTAAGACTATATAATTAGCATAGTTAGCAATTACACGCAATGAAATAGTTTATTGTGATATTCAATGATTTTAGCATAAGGTTTGTATATATATAGTATATATAGTGTGCATACGTGTGTGTGTGTTTATGGGTTATTATTATTATTATAAAATCCTTTAAGTTCAAGGTAGTATTTAAGTATTTAATTACATCAGTTACACGTATTAAGGTAATAAAAAATGTACTTAGAGGACCTTACAAGTAATGAAAATAAATCTAGCGGTTAAAACTTAAATTTTGAAGGTGGAATTAAATTCGACTAGTAACATTCCTAGCTATATATGAACTATATACCCATTAACATTAACCAGAAGTATCAGTACGATAATTGAATTAAGAAAATTAAGAATACAAATTAAAAATAGAAATCAATTATGCATTTTAATGAACTAAACATATAGTATACTTAAAAATAAAAAAACACAACTTAACATAAATTGAGGTTATGTTCCATAGTACCAAAGAGGAATTAACCATGGTTGAACCATTTCTCTGGTTGACACTGGGTTCAACTGGGGTTGGGGTGTTAAAATAAAATAAAATAAAAATACAAAGTTTGGAGTACGACATTCGGGGGAATTGAGTGACTAAGCATGGAGTATAAGTCTGAAATTGACAATTACATCTTTTCGTGAGCACTTTGCTTTTTTAAAAAAAAAAATTGCTTGTCACACTACAGTACTTAGAACAAAAATTAAAAGAGTTCAAACAAAACGGAGGGACGGCATATTCCTCAGCATAGTAATTTAAAAAGGAGTCATTGGGACAAGATCGATTAATTAATTATTACACAACTATTATTATCACATATACATTACAATGATTATCAAAGTCATTACAAACAATTGTAAAAACTGTTTTGGTTACAAACAATAAAATATGTCATTTTACCTATATATTTATATACGCAGCAATGGCATGAAAAGAAAAGATAAATCGGTCAATTTCCTTCTTACAAACATAAAAAAGGTTGAACTAAAGACGCAAACCGGTCAATGCAGGTTGAATTTAATTCTCTTTTACAACAAAAAAAAAAGGTTGAATTAAATTCTTAAATTACATTTTCTTAAATTAAATTCTCTTAAACTACAAAGAAAAAGTTGAATTCAATTGACTGCATTGAAATGACTGGGGACTTGAAAACTGAGACTTGAAACTAACTTCAAATAAAACTGACTTCGAATAAAACTGACTTCAAATACTTCTGAAATCTCTGGGGCGGTTGTCCCTCTGGATGCAACCTTCTGACTTGAACTCTTATCAAGTATTTCTATAAATCTCTGGGGCGGTTGTCCCTCTTGGATGCAACCTATTGACTTGAACTCTTATCAAGTATTTCTATAAATCTCTGGGGCGGTTGTCCCTCTTGGATGCAACCTATTGACTTGAACTCTTATCAAGTATTTCTATAAATCTCTTGGGCGGTTGTCCCTCTTGGATGCAACCTATTGACTTGAACTCTTATCAAGTATTTCTATAAATCTCTGGGGCGGTTGTCCCTCTGGATGCAACCTTCTGACTTGAACTCTGATCAAGTATTTCTATAAATCTCTGGGGCGGTTGTCCCTCTGGATGCAACCTTCTGACTTGAACTCTTATCAAGTATTTCTATAAATCTCTGGGGCGGTTGTCCCTCTTGGATGCAACCTATTGACTTGAACTCTTATCAAGTATTTCTATAAATCTCTGGGGCGGTTGTCCCTCTTGGATGCAACCTATTGACTTGAACTCTTATCAAGTATTTCTATAAATCTCTTGGGCGGTTGTCCCTCTGGATGCAACCTTCTGACTTGAACTCTGATCAAGTATTTCTATAAATCTCTGGGGCGGTTGTCCCTCTGGATGCAACCTTCTGACTTCAACTCTTATCAAGTATTTCTATAAATCTCTGGGGCGGTTGTCCCTCTTGGATGCAACCTATTGACTTGAACTCTTATCAAGTATTTCTGTAAATCTCTGGGGCGGTTGTCCCTCTTGGATGCAACCTATTGACTTGAACTCTTATCAAGTATTTCTATAAATCTCTGGGGCGGTTGTCCCTCTGGATGCAACCTTCTGACTTGAACTCTGATCAAGTATTTCTATAAATCTCTGGGGCGGTTGTCCCTCTGGATGCAACCTTCTGACTTGAACTCTTATCAAGTATTTCTGTAAATCTCTGGGGCGGTTGTCCCTCTTGGATGCAACCTATTGACTTGAACTCTTATCAAGTATTTCTATAAATCTCTGGGGCGGTTGTCCCTCTGGATGCAACCTTCTGACTTGAACTCTGATCAAGTATTTTTATAAATCTCTGAGGCGGTTGTCCCTCTGGATGCAACCTTCTGACTTGAACTCTTATCAAGTATTTCTATAAATCTCTGGGGCGGTTGTCCCTCTGGATGCAACCTTCTGACTTGAACTCTTATCAAGTATTTCTATAAATCTCTGGGGCGGTTGTCCCTCTTGGATGCAACCTATTGACTTGAACTCTTCTCAAGTATTTCTATAAATCTCTGTGGCGGTTGTCCCTCTGAATGCAACCTTCTGACTTGAACTAACTGAAATGGACTACACTGAACTGCTATCAGTGGAGTCTACTATTCTCTGGGTTTGGTTATCCCTCTTGGATGCAAAAAATTAACTGGAACTAACTGAAAATGGAAAATGACTGCACTTGCTCTCTATCAAGTGGAGACTATTAACCTCTGGGGTTTGGTTGTCCCTCTTGGTACAACCGACTTACTTGAAATACTATCCAGTCTATAGCTCTCTGGGGTTTGGTTGTCCCTCTTGGATACAACCAACTGAAACTCTGAAAACTGATTTGCAACTTACTTGCAACTAAAACTGACTTGGAACTTATTTGCAACTGATTTGCAGCTAAAAGTGACTCGAAATTACTTCAAGTATCTTTATAAATCTCTGGGGTTTGGTTGTCCCTCTTGGATGCAACCAACTGAAACTGAAATCTGATTTGCAACTTATTTGCAACTGAAACTGACTCGAAACTACTTCGAGTATCTCTCTAAATCTATAAACTCTCTATAAACTCTCTCTTTCTTAATTTGCAAGTCAATTCAATTCAATAATTTGAAAAAAATTGTAAACAAAAATAGAAAAATGTAAACAACATTTCACTCGAATGTACGCGAAGGTACGGTACTATTATGTTTGGTACATAAAATAAAATTATTCTATACTGACTATAATAGTGAAATTAACTCTCTGAAATTAACTCTCTGAAATTAACTCTGAAATTAACTCTGAAATTTACTCTCTGAAATTAACTCTCTGAAATTAACTCTCTGAAATTAACTCTCTGAAATGAACTTCTGTTACATTTAACTTCTGTCACATTTAACTTCTGTCACATTTAACTTCTGTTACATTTAACTTCTGTGACTTTTAACTTCTGTGACTTTTAACTTCTGTGACTTAACTTTTGTGAAAATTAGTTTCACTAAAAAAAATGTATCACTGGTGTCTGAAATGTTCACTGTGTTTTTTGTAAATTCTGACTTGATACTCATTATTAACTGTTAATAATACTGACTTTTCAAGTGTTTATAAATTTCTTAAAAAAAACTCTGTACTTAACAAAATTTCCACGGCGAAATCCTTAGGGACGTGTCCTAAAGACGTGTCTTGCTGGCTACTTCTTCTTGGATGAAAACTAGGCGTGGAGAACTTGGAGTCGTGACACACCGGTTCAAGGGTGGATGTCACGAACAAGAAGTCGTGACACGCCGGTCAAATGGTGGGTAGCCACATTGAATACGGAAGATGTCCAAATACTAAACACGTGAAGAGAATTAAGTTACTTTATGACGTCATAGTTATTGAATTTGTACGTATAGTACAAATCATTATTAGGAAGGTGTACAAGAACGAATTAAAGACAAAGAGTGGGTATTAATGACTAAGAAGTACAACTATGGGTTCCAATCCTGTTATATGCAATGTGTATGCATAATCTAGGGTCGAGGGTGAGATGCAAGACAATCATAATTAATTATAATAACTTCTATAACAAATGGAAAATGGATACGAATAAACCATAGAAATAGTAGATCGTAGGGTTGTGACACAAACAAAAAGAGGAAGCTACAAGTAAAATTATTATCCAAACTCGCGTTAAGCGATTGTAGTTCTTATGTAAAAATGAATAGTTATTAATCATTGTTCATTTTTACATTGCTCTCCCCTTTAAAATATGTATACTATAATATAATAGGGTACAATTAATACAATACAAATGAGAAAATAACATCCTAACTAATTCAAGTTAGATGACGAATTTTTCTTTACATTACTAATTTTTATAGAGAACAAGTGAGTTCGGGTGGTTGGGTACAATGCAGAGTAATCAAATTTTTAACATGACACTTGCTTAGAGGCCTATTATAAAATATAAAAATTCAAAGATTAAAACTTTAATTTTATGCATACAGAATAAAAGGATTAATACGTTAATTTAGACAAACAATTAAGTTAGACAAAGAATGATATTGTTAATTTTTTTAACAAAATTTTATTTTTCTGTGGGGAAAATTACATACATAATGATAGTCGGTAAAAGGGAAAAATATAAATTATTTTCCAAAGTTACCCTGATCGTATAGGCTATAACTAATTTTATTGATTATTGTAGGTAAAAAAACGAATTATGTAATGGATGATGTATAGACCTGTGGTCTAGTGTGTATTTGTGTGTATTAGGTACAAAGTGTGTATCTTACAATTTTGAGGGACAGATTAGCTGAGAGGATTGTTAAATTAACTGAATAAATGCCTGAGCAAAAATTTATATATAGTAAGCAAAAATGCTTAAGACTATATAATTAGCATAGTTAGCAATTACACGCAATGAAATAGTTTATTGTGATATTCAATGATTTTAGCATAAGGTTTGTATATATATAGTATATATAGTGTGCATACGTGTGTGTGTGTTTATGGGTTATTATTATTATTATTATAAAATCCTTTAAGTTCAAGGTAGTATTTAAGTATTTAATTACATCAGTTACACGTATTAAGGTAATAAAAAAATGTACTTAGAGGACCTTACAAGTAATGAAAATAAATCTAGCGGTTAAAACTTAAATTTTGAAGGTGGAATTAAATTCGACTAGTAACATTCCTAGCTATATATGAACTATATACCCATTAACATTAACCAGAAGTATCAGTACGATAATTGAATTAAGAAAATTAAGAATACAAATTAAAAAAAAATCAATTATGCATTTTAATGAACTAAACATATAGTATACTTAAAAATAAAAAAACACAACTTAACATAAATTGAGGTTATGTTCCATAGTACCAAAGAGGAATTAACCATGGTTGAACCATTTCTCTGGTTGACACTGGGTTCAACTGGGGTTGGGGTGTTAAAATAAAATAAAATAAAAATACAAAGTTTGGAGTACGACATTCGGGGGAATTGAGTGACTAAGCATGGAGTATAAGTCTGAAATTGACAATTACATCTTTTCGTGAGCACTTTGCTTTTTAAAAAAAAAAGATTGCTTGTCACACTACAGTACTTAGAACAAAAATTAAAAGAGTTCAAACAAAACGGAGGGACGGCATATTCCTCAGCATAGTAATTTAAAAAGGAGTCATTGGGACAAGATCGATTAATTAATTATTACACAACTATTATTATCACATATACATTACAATGATTATCAAAGTCATTACAAACAATTGTAAAAACTGTTTTGGTTACAAACAATAAAATATGTCATTTTACCTATATATTTATATACGCAGCAATGGCATGAAAAGAAAAGATAAATCGGTCAATTTCCTTCTTACAAACATAAAAAAAGGTTGAACTAAAGACGCAAACCGGTCAATGCAGGTTGAATTTAATTCTCTTTTACAACAAAAAAAAAAAGGTTGAATTAAATTCTTAAATTACATTTTCTTAAATTAAATTCTCTTAAACTACAAAGAAAAAGTTGAATTCAATTGACTGCATTGAAATGACTGGGGACTTGAAAACTGAGACTTGAAACTAACTTCAAATAAAACTGACTTCGAATAAAACTGACTTCAAATACTTCTGAAATCTCTGGGGCGGTTGTCCCTCTGGATGCAACCTTCTGACTTGAACTCTTATCAAGTATTTCTATAAATCTCTGGGGCGGTTGTCCCTCTTGGATGCAACCTATTGACTTGAACTCTTATCAAGTATTTCTATAAATCTCTGGGGCGGTTGTCCCTCTTGGATGCAACCTATTGACTTGAACTCTTATCAAGTATTTCTATAAATCTCTTGGGCGGTTGTCCCTCTTGGATGCAACCTATTGACTTGAACTCTTATCAAGTATTTCTATAAATCTCTGGGGCGGTTGTCCCTCTGGATGCAACCTTCTGACTTGAACTCTGATCAAGTATTTCTATAAATCTCTGGGGCGGTTGTCCCTCTGGATGCAACCTTCTGACTTGAACTCTTATCAAGTATTTCTATAAATCTCTGGGGCGGTTGTCCCTCTTGGATGCAACCTATTGACTTGAACTCTTATCAAGTATTTCTATAAATCTCTGGGGCGGTTGTCCCTCTTGGATGCAACCTATTGACTTGAACTCTTATCAAGTATTTCTATAAATCTCTTGGGCGGTTGTCCCTCTGGATGCAACCTTTGACTTGAACTCTTATCAAGTATTTCTATAAATCTCTGGGGCGGTTGTCCCTCTGGATGCAACCTCTGACTTGAACTCTTATCAAGTATTTCTATAAATCTCTGGGGCGGTTGTCCCTCTGGATGCAACCTATTGACTTGAACTCTTATCAAGTATTTCTATAAATCTCTGGGGCGGTTGTCCCTCTTGGATGCAACCTATTGACTTGAACTCTTATCAAGTATTTCTATAAATCTCTGGGGCGGTTGTCCCTCTGGATGCAACCTTCTGACTTGAACTCTGATCAAGTATTTCTATAAATCTCTGGGCGGTTGTCCCTCTGGATGCAACCTTCTGACTTGAACTCTTATCAAGTATTTCTGTAAATCTCTGGGGCGGTTGTCCCTCTTGGATGCAACCTATTGACTTGAACTCTTATCAAGTATTTCTATAAATCTCTGGGGCGGTTGTCCCTCTGGATGCAACCTTCTGACTTGAACTTGATCAAGTATTTTATAAATCTCTGAGGCGGTTGTCCCTCTGGATGCAACCTTCTGACTTGAACTCTTATCAAGTATTTCTATAAATCTCTGGGCGGTTGTCCCTCTGGATGCAACCTTCTGACTTGAACTCTTATCAAGTATTTCTATAAATCTCTGGGGCGGTTGTCCCTCTTGGATGCAACCTATTGACTTGAACTCTTCTCAAGTATTTCTATAAATCTCTGTGGCGGTTGTCCCTCTGGATGCAACCTTCTGACTTGAACTAACTGAAATGGACTACACTGAACTGCTATCAGTGGAGTCTACTATTCTCTGGGTTTGGTTATCCCTCTTGGATGCAAAAAATTAACTGGAACTAACTGAAAATGGAAAATGACTGCACTTGCTCTCTATCAAGTGGAGACTATTAACCTCTGGGGTTTGGTTGTCCCTCTTGGTACAACCGACTTACTTGAAATACTATCCAGTCTATAGCTCTCTGGGGTTTGGTTGTCCCTCTTGGATACAACCAACTGAAACTCTGAAAACTGATTTGCAACTTACTTGCAACTAAAACTGACTTGGAACTTATTTGCAACTGATTTGCAGCTAAAAGTGACTCGAAATTACTTCAAGTATCTTTATAAATCTCTGGGGTTTGGTTGTCCCTCTTGGATGCAACCAACTGAAACTGAAATCTGATTTGCAACTTATTTGCAACTGAAACTGACTCGAAACTACTTCGAGTATCTCTCTAAATCTATAAACTCTCTATAAACTCTCTCTTTCTTAATTTGCAAGTCAATTCAATTCAATAATTTGAAAAAAATTGTAAACAAAAATAGAAAAATGTAAACAACATTTCACTCGAATGTACGCGAAGGTACGGTACTATTATGTTTGGTACATAAAATAAAATTATTCTATACTGACTATAATAGTGAAATTAACTCTCTGAAATTAACTCTCTGAAATTAACTCTGAAATTAACTCTGAAATTTACTCTCTGAAATTAACTCTCTGAAATTAACTCTCTGAAATTAACTCTCTGAAATGAACTTCTGTTACATTTAACTTCTGTCACATTTAACTTCTGTCACATTTAACTTCTGTTACATTTAACTTCTGTGACTTTTAACTTCTGTGACTTTTAACTTCTGTGACTTAACTTTTGTGAAAATTAGTTTCACTAAAAAAAATGTATCACTGGTGTCTGAAATGTTCACTGTGTTTTTTGTAAATTCTGACTTGATACTCATTATTAACTGTTAATAATACTGACTTTTCAAGTGTTTATAAATTTCTTAAAAAAAACCAACTCTGTACTTAACAAAATTTCCACGGCGAAATCCTTAGGGACGTGTCCTAAAGACGTGTCTTGCTGGCTACTTCTTCTTGGATGAAAACTAGGCGTGGAGAACTTGGAGTCGTGACACACCGGTTCAAGGGTGGATGTCACGAACAAGAAGTCGTGACACGCCGGTCAAATGGTGGGTAGCCACATTGAATACGGAAGATGTCCAAATACTAAACACGTGAAGAGAATTAAGTTACTTTATGACGTCATAGTTATTGAATTTGTACGTATAGTACAAATCATTATTAGGAAGGTGTACAAGAACGAATTAAAGACAAAGAGTGGGTATTAATGACTAAGAAGTACAACTACGGGTTCCAATCCTGTTATATGCAATGTGTATGCATAATCTAGGGTCGAGGGTGAGATGCAAGACAATCATAATTAATTATAATAACTTCTATAACAAATGGAAAATGGATACGAATAAACCATAGAAATAGTAGATCGTAGGGTTGTGACACAAACAAAAAGAGGAAGCTACAAGTAAAATTATTATCCAAACTCGCGTTAAGCGATTGTAGTTCTTATGTAAAAATGAATAGTTATTAATCATTGTTCATTTTTACATTGCTCTCCCCTTTAAAATATGTATACTATAATATAATAGGGTACAATTAATACAATACAAATGAGAAAATAACATCCTAACTAATTCAAGTTAGATGACGAATTTTTCTTTACATTACTAATTTTTATAGAGAACAAGTGAGTTCGGGTGGTTGGGTACAATGCAGAGTAATCAAATTTTTAACATGACACTTGCTTAGAGGCCTATTATAAAATATAAAAATTCAAAGATTAAAACTTTAATTTTATGCATACAGAATAAAAGGATTAATACGTTAATTTAGACAAACAATTAAGTTAGACAAAGAATGATATTGTTAATTTTTTTAACAAAATTTTATTTTTCTGTGGGGAAAATTACATACATAATAATAGTCGGTAAAAGGGAAAAATATAAATTATTTTCCAAAGTTACCCTGATCGTATAGGCTATAACTAATTTTATTGATTATTGTAGGTAAAAAAACGAATTACGTAATGGATGATGTATAGACCTGTGGTCTAGTGTGTATTTGTGTGTATTAGGTACAAAGTGTGTATCTTACAATTTTGAGGGACAGATTAGCTGAGAGGATTGTTAAATTAACTGAATAAATGCCTGAGCAAAAATTTATATATAGTAAGCAAAAATGCTTAAGACTATATAATTAGCATAGTTAGCAATTACACGCAATGAAATAGTTTATTGTGATATTCAATGATTTTAGCATAAGGTTTGTATATAGTATATATAGTGTGCATACGTGTGTGTGTGTTTATGGGTTATTATTATTATTATTATAAAATCCTTTAAGTTCAAGGTAGTATTTAAGTATTTAATTACATCAGTTACACGTATTAAGGTAATAAAAAAATGTACTTAGAGGACCTTACAAGTAATGAAAATAAATCTAGCGGTTAAAACTTAAATTTTGAAGGTGGAATTAAATTCGACTAGTAACATTCCTAGCTATATATGAACTATATACCCATTAACATTAACCAGAAGTATCAGTACGATAATTGAATTAAGAAAATTAAGAATACAAATTAAAAATAGAAATCAATTATGCATTTTAATGAACTAAACATATAGTATACTTAAAAATAAAAAAACACAACTTAACATAAATTGAGGTTATGTTCCATAGTACCAAAGAGGAATTAACCATGGTTGAACCATTTCTCTGGTTGACACTGGGTTCAACTGGGGTTGGGGTGTTAAAATAAAATAAAATAAAAATACAAAGTTTGGAGTACGACATTCGGGGGAATTGAGTGACTAAGCATGGAGTATAAGTCTGAAATTGACAATTACATCTTTTCGTGAGCACTTTGCTTTTTTAAAAAAAAAAGATTGCTTGTCACACTACAGTACTTAGAACAAAAATTAAAAGAGTTCAAACAAAACGGAGGGACGGCATATTCCTCAGCATAGTAATTTAAAAAGGAGTCATTGGGACAAGATCGATTAATTAATTATTACACAACTATTATTATCACATATACATTACAATGATTATCAAAGTCATTACAAACAATTGTAAAAACTGTTTTGGTTACAAACAATAAAATATGTCATTTTACCTATATATTTATATACGCAGCAATGGCATGAAAAGAAAAGATAAATCGGTCAATTTCCTTCTTACAAACATAAAAAAAGGTTGAACTAAAGACGCAAACCGGTCAATGCAGGTTGAATTTAATTCTCTTTTACAACAAAAAAAAAAAGGTTGAATTAAATTCTTAAATTACATTTTCTTAAATTAAATTCTCTTAAACTACAAAGAAAAAGTTGAATTCAATTGACTGCATTGAAATGACTGGGGACTTGAAAACTGAGACTTGAAAACTAACTTCAAATAAAACTGACTTCGAATAAAACTGACTTCAAATACTTCTGAAACTCTGGGGCGGTGTCCTTGATGCAACTTCTGACTGAACTCTTATCAAGTATTTCTATAAATCTCTGGGGCGGTTGTCCCTCTGGATGCAACTATGACTTGAACTCTTATCAAGTATTCTATAAATCTCTGGGGCGGTTGTCCCTCTTGGATGCAACCTATGACTTGAACTCTTATCAAGTATTTCTATAAATCTCTGGGGCGGTTGTCCCTCTTGGATGCAACCTATTGACTTGAACTCTTATCAAGTATTTCTATAAATCTCTGGGGCGGTTGTCCCTCTGGATGCAACCTTTGACTTGAACTCTGATCAAGTATTTCTATAAATCTCTGGGGCGGTTGTCCCTCTGGATGCAACCTTCTGACTTGAACTCTTATCAAGTATTTCTATAAATCTCTGGGGCGGTTGTCCCTCTGGATGCAACCTATTGACTTGAACTCTTATCAAGTATTTCTATAAATCTCTGGGGCGGTTGTCCCTCTTGGATGCAACCTATTGACTTGAACTCTTATCAAGTATTTCTATAAATCTCTGGGCGGTTGTCCCTCTGGATGCAACCTTCTGACTTGAACTCTGATCAAGTATTTCTATAAATCTCTGGGGCGGTTGTCCCTCTGGATGCAACCTTCTGACTTGAACTCTTATCAAGTATTTCTATAAATCTCTGGGGCGGTTGTCCCTCTTGGATGCAACCTATTGACTTGAACTCTTATCAAGTATTTCTGTAAATCTCTGGGGCGGTTGTCCCTCTTGGATGCAACCTATTGACTTGAACTCTTATCAAGTATTTCTATAAATCTCTGGGGCGGTTGTCCCTCTGGATGCAACCTTCTGACTTGAACTCTGATCAAGTATTTCTATAAATCTCTGGGGCGGTTGTCCCTCTGGATGCAACCTTCTGACTTGAACTCTTATCAAGTATTTCTGTAAATCTCTGGGGCGGTTGTCCCTCTTGGATGCAACCTATTGACTTGAACTCTTATCAAGTATTTCTATAAATCTCTGGGGCGGTTGTCCCTCTGGATGCAACCTTCTGACTTGAACTCTGATCAAGTATTTTTATAAATCTCTGAGGCGGTTGTCCCTCTGGATGCAACCTTCTGACTTGAACTCTTATCAAGTATTTCTATAAATCTCTGGGGCGGTTGTCCCTCTGGATGCAACCTTCTGACTTGAACTCTTATCAAGTATTTCTATAAATCTCTGGGGCGGTTGTCCCTCTTGGATGCAACCTATTGACTTGAACTCTTCTCAAGTATTTCTATAAATCTCTGGGCGGTTGTCCCTCTGGATGCAACCTTCTGACTTGAACTAACTGAAATGGACTACACTGAACTGCTATCAGTGGAGTCTACTATTCTCTGGGTTTGGTTATCCCTCTTGGATGCAAAAAATTAACTGGAACTAACTGAAAATGGAAAATGACTGCACTTGCTCTCTATCAAGTGGAGACTATTAACCTCTGGGGTTTGGTTGTCCCTCTTGGTACAACCGACTTACTTGAAATACTATCCAGTCTATAGCTCTCTGGGGTTTGGTTGTCCCTCTTGGATACAACCAACTGAAACTCTGAAAACTGATTTGCAACTTACTTGCAACTAAAACTGACTTGGAACTTATTTGCAACTGATTTGCAGCTAAAAGTGACTCGAAATTACTTCAAGTATCTTTATAAATCTCTGGGTTTGGTTGTCCCTCTTGGATGCAACCAACTGAAACTGAAATCTGATTTGCAACTTATTTGCAACTGAAACTGACTCGAAACTACTTCGAGTATCTCTCTAAATCTATAAACTCTCTAAAACTCTCTCTTTCTTAATTGCAAGTCAATTCAATTCATAATTTGAAAAAAATTGTAAACAAAAATAGAAAAATGTAAACAACATTTCACTCGAATGTACGCGAAGGTACGGTACTATTATGTTTGGTACATAAATAAAATTATTCTATACTGAATATAATAGTGAAATTAACTCTCTGAAATTAACTCTCTGAAATTAACTCTGAAATTAACTCTGAAATTTACTCTCTGAAATTAACTCTCTGAAATTAACTCTCTGAAATTAACTCTCTGAATGAACTTCTGTTACATTTAACTTCTGTCACATTTAACTTCTGTTACATTTAACTTCTGTTACATTTAACTTCTGTGACTTTTAACTTCTGTGACTTTTAACTTCTGTGACTTAACTTTTGTGAAAATTAGTTTCACTAAAAAAATGTATCACTGGTGTCTGAAATGTTCACTGTGTTTTTTGTAAATTCTGACTTGATACTCATTATTAACTGTTAATAATACTGACTTTTCAAGTGTTTATAAATTTCTTAAAAAAAACCAACTCTGTACTTAACAAAATTTCCACGGCGAAATCCTTAGGGACGTGTCCTAAAGACGTGTCTTGCTGGCTACTTCTTCTTGGATGAAAACTAGGCGTGAGAACTTGGAGTCGTGACACACCGGTTCAAGGTGGATGTCACGAACAAGAAGTCGTGACACGCGGTCAAATGGTGGGTAGCCACATTGAATACGGAAGATGTCCAATACTAAACAACGTGAAGAGAATTAAGTTACTTTATGACGTCATAGTTATTGAATTTGTACGTATAGTACAAATCATTATTAGGAAGGTGTACAAGAACGAATTAAAGACAAAGAGTGGGTATTAATGACTAAGAAGTACAACTACGGGTTCCAATCCTGTTATATGCAATGTGTATGCATAATCTAGGGTCGAGGGTGAGATGCAAGACAATCATAATTAATTATAATAACTTCTATAACAAATGGAAAATGGATACGAATAAACCATAGAAATAGTAGATCGTAGGGTTGTGACACAAACAAAAAGAGGAAGCTACAAGTAAAATTATTATCCAAACTCGCGTTAAGCGATTGTAGTTCTTATGTAAAAATGAATAGTATTAATCATTGTTCATTTTTACATTGCTCTCCCCTTTAAAATATGTATACTATAATATAATAGGGTACAATTAATACAATACAAATGAGAAAATAACATCCTAACTAATTCAAGTTAGATGACGAATTTTTCTTTACATTACTAATTTTTTAGAGAACAAGTGAGTTCGGGTGGTTGGGTACAATGCAGAGTAATCAAATTTTTAACATGACACTTGCTTAGAGGCCTATTATAAAATATAAAAATTCAAAGATTAAAACTTTAATTTTATGCATACAGAATAAAAGGATTAATACGTTAATTTAGACAAACAATTAAGTTAGACAAAGAATGATATTGTTAATTTTTTTAACAAAATTTTATTTTTCTGTGGGGAAAATTACATACATAATGAATAGTCGGTAAAAGGGAAAAATATAAATTATTTTCCAAAGTTACCCTGATCGTATAGGCTATAACTAATTTTATTGATTATTGTAGGTAAAAAAACGAATTACGTAATGGATGATGTATAGACCTGTGGTCTAGTGTGTATTTGTGTGTATTAGGTACAAAGTGTGTATCTTACAATTTTGAGGGACAGATTAGCTGAGAGGATTGTTAAATTAACTGAATAAATGCCTTAGCAAAAATTTATATAGTAAGCAAAAATGCTTAAGACTATATAATTAGCATAGTTAGCAATTACACGCAATGAAATAGTTTATTGTGATATTCAATGATTTTAGCATAAGGTTTGTATATATATATATATAGTGTGCATACGTGTGTGTGTGTTTATGGGTTATTTTATTATTATTATAAAATCCTTTAAGTTCAAGGTAGTATTTAAGTATTTAATTACATCAGTTACACGTATTAAGGTAATAAAAAAATGTACTTAGAGGACCTTACAAGTAATGAAAATAAATCTAGCGGTTAAAACTTAAATTTTGAAGGTGGAATTAAATTCGACTAGTAACATTCCTAGCTATATATGAACTATATACCCATTAACATTAACCAGAAGTATCGTACGATAATTGAATTAAGAAAATTAAGAATACAAATTAAAAATAGAAATCAATTATGCATTTTAATGAACTAAACATATAGTATACTTAAAAATAAAAAAACACAACTTAACATAAATTGAGGTTATGTTCCATAGTACCAAAGAGGAATTAACCATGGTTGAACCATTTCTCTGGTTGACACTGGGTTCAACTGGGGTTGGGGTGTTAAAATAAAATAAAATAAAAATACAAAGTTTGGAGTACGACATTCGGGGGAATTGAGTGACTAAGCATGGAGTATAAGTCTGAAATTGACAATTACATCTTTTCGTGAGCACTTTGCTTTTTTAAAAAAAAAAGATTGCTTGTCACACTACAGTACTTAGAACAAAAATTAAAAGAGTTCAAACAAAACGGAGGGACGGCATATTCCTCAGCATAGTAATTTAAAAAGGAGTCATTGGGACAAGATCGATTAATTAATTATTACACAACTATTATTATACATATACATTACAATGATTATCAAAGTCATTACAAACAATTGTAAAAACTGTTTTGGTTACAAACAATAAAATATGTCATTTTACCTATATATTTATATACGCAGCAATGGCATGAAAAGAAAAGATAAATCGGTCAATTTCCTTCTTACAAACATAAAAAAAGGTTGAACTAAAGACGCAAACCGGTCAATGCAGGTTGAATTTAATTCTCTTTTACAACAAAAAAAAAAGGTTGAATTAAATTCTTAAATTACATTTTCTTAAATTAAATTCTCTTAAACTACAAAGAAAAAGTTGAATTCAATTGACTGCATTGAAATGACTGGGGACTTGAAAACTGAGACTTGAAACTAACTTCGAATAAAACTGACTTCGAATAAAACTGACTTCAAATACTTCTGAAATCTCTGGGCGGTGTCCTCTGGATGCAACCTTCTGACTTGAACTCTTATCAAGTATTTCTATAAATCTCTGGGGCGGTTGTCCCTCTTGGATGCAACCTATTGACTTGAACTCTTATCAAGTATTTCTATAAATCTCTGGGGCGGTTGTCCCTCTTGGATGCAACCTATTGACTTGAACTCTTATCAAGTATTTCTATAAATCTCTGGGCGGTTGTCCCTCTTGGATGCAACCTATTGACTTGAACTCTTATCAAGTATTTCTATAAATCTCTGGGGCGGTTGTCCCTCTGGATGCAACCTTCTGACTTGAACTCTGATCAAGTATTTCTATAAATCTCTGGGGCGGTTGTCCCTCTGGATGCAACCTTCTGACTTGAACTCTTATCAAGTATTTCTATAAATCTCTGGGGCGGTTGTCCCTCTTGGATGCAACCTATTGACTTGAACTCTTATCAAGTATTTCTATAAATCTCTGGGGCGGTTGTCCCTCTGGATGCAACCTTCTGACTTGAACTCTTATCAAGTATTTCTATAAATCTCTGGGGCGGTTGTCCCTCTGGATGCAACCTTCTGACTTGAACTCTTATCAAGTATTTCTATAAATCTCTGGGGCGGTTGTCCCTCTGGATGCAACCTATTGACTTGAACTCTTATCAAGTATTTCTATAAATCTCTGGGGCGGTTGTCCCTCTGGATGCAACCTATTGACTTGAACTCTTATCAAGTATTTCTATAAATCTCTGGGGCGGTTGTCCCTCTGGATGCAACCTTCTGACTTGAACTCTTATCAAGTATTTCTATAAATCTCTGGGGCGGTTGTCCCTCTGGATGCAACCTTCTGACTTGAACTCTTATCAAGTATTTCTATAAATCTCTGGGGCGGTTGTCCCTCTGGATGCAACCTTCTGACTTGAACTCTTATCAAGTATTTCTATAAATCTCTGGGGCGGTTGTCCCTCTTGGATGCAACCTATTGACTTGAACTCTTATCAAGTATTTCTATAAATCTCTGGGGCGGTTGTCCCTCTGGATGCAACCTTCTGACTTGAACTCTTATCAAGTATTTCTATAAATCTCTGGGGCGGTTGTCCCTCTGGATGCAACCATGACTTGAACTCTTCTCAAGTATTTCTATAAATCTCTGGGGCGGTTGTCCCTCTGGATGCAACCTTCTGACTTGAACTAACTGAAATGGACTAACTGAACTGCTATCAGTGGAGTCTACTATTCTCTGGGTTTGGTTTCCCTCTTGGATGCAAAAATTAACTGGAACTAACTGAAAATGGAAAATGACTGCACTTGCTCTCTATCAAGTGGAGACTATTAACCTCTGGGGTTTGGTTGTCCCTCTTGGTACAACCGACTTACTTGAAATACTATCCAGTCTATAGCTCTCTGGGGTTTGGTTGTCCCTCTTGGATACAACCAACTGAAACTCTGAAAACTGATTTGCAACTTACTTGCAACTAAAACTGACTTGGAACTTATTTGCAACTGATTTGCAGCTAAAAGTGACTCGAAATTACTTCAAGTATCTTTATAAATCTCTGGGGTTTGGTTGTCCCTCTTGGATGCAACCAACTGAAACTGAAATCTGATTTGCAACTTATTTGCAACTGAAACTGACTCGAAACTACTTCGAGTATCTCTCTAAATCTATAAACTCTCTATAAACTCTCTCTTTCTTAATTTGCAAGTCAATTCAATTCAATAATTTGAAAAAAATTGTAAACAAAAATAGAAAAATGTAAACAACATTTCACTCGAATGTACGCGAAGGTACGGTACTATTATGTTTGGTACATAAAATAAAATTATTCTATACTGATATAATAGTGAAATTAACTCTCTGAAATTAACTCTCTGAAATTAACTCTGAAATTAACTCTGAAATTTACTCTCTGAAATTAACTCTCTGAAATTAACTCTCTGAAATTAACTCTCTGAAATGAACTTCTGTTACATTTAACTTCTGTCACATTTAACTTCTGTCACATTTAACTTCTGTTACATTTAACTTCTGTGACTTTTAACTTCTGTGACTTTTAACTTCTGTGACTTAACTTTTGTGAAAATTAGTTTCACTAAAAAAAATGTATCACTGGTGTCTGAAATGTTCACTGTGTTTTTTAAATTCTGACTTGATACTCATTATTAACTGTTAATAATACTGACTTTTCAAGTGTTTATAAATTTCTTAAAAAAAACCAACTCTGTACTTAACAAAATTTCCACGGCGAAATCCTTAGGGACGTGTCCTAAAGACGTGTCTTGCTGGCTACTTCTTCTTGGATGAAAACTAGGCGTGGAGAACTTGGAGTCGTGACACACCGGTTCAAGGGTGGATGTCACGAACAAGAAGTCGTGACACGCCGGTCAAATGGTGGGTAGCCACATTGAATACGGAAGATGTCCAAATACTAAACACGTGAAGAGAATTAAGTTACTTTATGACGTCATAGTTATTGAATTTGTACGTATAGTACAAATCATTATTAGGAAGGTGTACAAGAACGAATTAAAGACAAAGAGTGGGTATTAATGACTAAGAAGTACAACTATGGGTTCCAATCCTGTTATATGCAATGTGTATGCATAATCTAGGGTCGAGGGTGAGATGCAAGACAATCATAATTAATTATAATAACTTCTATAACAAATGGAAAATGGATACGAATAAACCATAGAAATAGTAGATCGTAGGGTTGTGACACAAACAAAAAGAGGAAGCTACAAGTAAAATTATTATCCAAACTCGCGTTAAGCGATTGTAGTTCTTATGTAAAAATGAATAGTTATTAATCATTGTTCATTTTTACATTGCTCTCCCCTTTAAAATATGTATACTATAATATAATAGGGTACAATTAATACAATACAAATGAGAAAATAACATCCTAACTAATTCAAGTTAGATGACGAATTTTTCTTTACATTACTAATTTTTATAGAGAACAAGTGAGTTCGGGTGGTTGGGTACAATGCAGAGTAATCAAATTTTTAACATGACACTTGCTTAGAGGCCTATTATAAAATATAAAAATTCAAAGATTAAAACTTTAATTTTATGCATACAGAATAAAAGGATTAATACGTTAATTTAGACAAACAATTAAGTTAGACAAAGAATGATATTGTTAATTTTTTTAACAAAATTTTATTTTTCTGTGGGGAAAATTACATACATAATATAATAGTCGGTAAAAGGGAAAAATATAAATTATTTTCCAAAGTTACCCTGATCGTATAGGCTATAACTAATTTTATTGATTATTGTAGGTAAAAAAACGAATTATGTAATGGATGATGTATAGACCTGTGGTCTAGTGTGTATTTGTGTGTATTAGGTACAAAGTGTGTATCTTACAATTTTGAGGGACAGATTAGCTGAGAGGATTGTTAAATTAACTGAATAAATGCCTGAGCAAAAATTTATATATAGTAAGCAAAAATGCTTAAGACTATATAATTAGCATAGTTAGCAATTACACGCAATGAAATAGTTTATTGTGATATTCAATGATTTTAGCATAAGGTTTGTATATATATAGTATATATAGTGTGCATACGTGTGTGTGTGTTTATGGGTTATTATTATTATTATTATAAAATCCTTTAAGTTCAAGGTAGTATTTAAGTATTTAATTACATCAGTTACACGTATTAAGGTAATAAAAAAATGTACTTAGAGGACCTTACAAGTAATGAAAATAAATCTAGCGGTTAAAACTTAAATTTTGAAGGTGGAATTAAATTCGACTAGTAACATTCCTAGCTATATATGAACTATATACCCATTAACATTAACCAGAAGTATCAGTACGATAATTGAATTAAGAAAATTAAGAATACAAATTAAAAATAGAAATCAATTATGCATTTTAATGAACTAAACATATAGTATACTTAAAAATAAAAAAACACAACTTAACATAAATTGAGGTTATGTTCCACAGTACCAAAGAGGAATTAACCATGGTTGAACCATTTCTGTGGTTGACACTGGGTTCAACTGGGGTTGGGGTGTTAAAATAAAATAAAATAAAAATACAAAGTTTGGAGTACGACATTCGGGGGAATTGAGTGACTAAGCATGGAGTATAAGTCTGAAATTGACAATTACATCTTTTCGTGAGCACTTTGCTTTTTTAAAAAAAAAAGATTGCTTGTCACACTACAGTACTTAGAACAAAAATTAAAAGAGTTCAAACAAAACGGAGGGACGGCATATTCCTCAGCATAGTAATTTAAAAAGGAGTCATTGGGACAAGATCGATTAATTAATTATTACACAACTATTATTATCACATATACATTACAATGATTATCAAAGTCATTACAAACAATTGTAAAAACTGTTTTGGTTACAAACAATAAAATATGTCATTTTACCTATATATTTATATACGCAGCAATGGCATGAAAAGAAAAGATAAATCGGTCAATTTCCTTCTTACAAACATAAAAAAGGTTGAACTAAAGACGCAAACCGGTCAATGCAGGTTGAATTTAATTCTCTTTTACAACAAAAAAAAAAGGTTGAATTAAATTCTTAAATTACATTTTCTTAAATTAAATTCTCTTAAACTACAAAGAAAAAGTTGAATTCAATTGACTGCATTGAAATGACTGGGGACTTGAAAACTGAGACTTGAAACTAACTTCAAATAAAACTGACTTCGAATAAAACTGACTTCAAATACTTCTGAAATCTCTGGGGCGGTTGTCCTCTGGATGCAACCTTCTGACTTGAACTCTTATCAAGTATTTCTATAAATCTCTGGGGCGGTTGTCCCTCTGGATGCAACCTATTGACTTGAACTCTTATCAAGTATTTCTATAAATCTCTGGGGCGGTTGTCCCTCTTGGATGCAACCTATTGACTTGAACTCTTATCAAGTATTTCTATAAATCTCTTGGGCGGTTGTCCCTCTTGGATGCAACCTATTGACTTGAACTCTTATCAAGTATTTCTATAAATCTCTGGGGCGGTTGTCCCTCTGGATGCAACCTTCTGACTTGAACTCTGATCAAGTATTTCTATAAATCTCTGGGGCGGTTGTCCCTCTGGATGCAACCTTCTGACTTGAACTCTTATCAAGTATTTCTATAAATCTCTGGGGCGGTTGTCCCTCTTGGATGCAACCTATTGACTTGAACTCTTATCAAGTATTTCTATAAATCTCTGGGGCGGTTGTCCCTCTTGGATGCAACCTATTGACTTGAACTCTTATCAAGTATTTCTATAAATCTCTGGGCGGTTGTCCCTCTGGATGCAACCTTCTGACTTGAACTCTGATCAAGTATTTCTATAAATCTCTGGGCGGTTGTCCCTCTGGATGCAACCTTCTGACTTGAACTCTTATCAAGTATTTCTATAAATCTCTGGGGCGGTTGTCCCTCTTGGATGCAACCTATTGACTTGAACTCTTATCAAGTATTTCTATAAATCTCTGGGGCGGTTGTCCCTCTGGATGCAACCTTCTGACTTGAACTCTGATCAAGTATTTTATAAATCTCTGGGGCGGTTGTCCCTCTGGATGCAACCTTCTGACTTGAACTCTTATCAAGTATTTCTATAAATCTCTGGGCGGTTGTCCCTCTGGATGCAACCTTCTGACTTGAACTCTTATCAAGTATTTCTATAAATCTCTGGGCGGTTGTCCCTCTTGGATGCAACCTATTGACTTGAACTCTTCTCAAGTATTTCTATAAATCTCTGTGGCGGTTGTCCCTCTGATGCAACCTTCTGACTTGAACTAACTGAAATGGACTACACTGAACTGCTATCAGTGGAGTCTACTATTCTCTGGGTTTGGTTATCCCTCTTGGATGCAAAAAATTAACTGGAACTAACTGAAAATGGAAAATGACTGCACTTGCTCTCTATCAAGTGGGACTATTAACCTCTGGGGTTTGGTTGTCCCTCTTGGTACAACCGACTTACTTGAAATACTATCCAGTCTATAGCTCTCTGGGGTTTGGTTGTCCCTCTTGGATACAACCAACTGAAACTCTGAAAACTGATTTGCAACTTACTTGCAACTAAAACTGACTTGGAACTTATTTGCAACTGATTTGCAGCTAAAAGTGACTCGAAATTACTTCAAGTATCTTTATAAATCTCTGGGGTTTGGTTGTCCCTCTTGGATGCAACCAACTGAAACTGAAATCTGATTTGCAACTTATTTGCAACTGAAACTGACTCGAAACTACTTCGAGTATCTCTCTAAATCTATAAACTCTCTATAAACTCTCTCTTTCTTAATTTGCAAGTCAATTCAATTCAATAATTTGAAAAAAATTGTAAACAAAAATAGAAAAATGTAAACAACATTTCACTCGAATGTACGCGAAGGTACGGTACTATTATGTTTGGTACATAAAATAAAATTATTCTATACTGACTATAATAGTGAAATTAACTCTCTGAAATTAACTCTCTGAAATTAACTCTGAAATTAACTCTGAAATTTACTCTCTGAAATTAACTCTCTGAAATTAACTCTCTGAAATTAACTCTCTGAAATGAACTTCTGTTACATTTAACTTCTGTCACATTTAACTTCTGTCACATTTAACTTCTGTTACATTTAACTTCTGTGACTTTTAACTTCTGTGACTTTTAACTTCTGTGACTTAACTTTTGTGAAAATTAGTTTCACTAAAAAAAATGTATCACTGGTGTCTGAAATGTTCACTGTGTTTTTTTGTAAATTCTGACTTGATACTCATTATTAACTGTTAATAATACTGACTTTTCAAGTGTTTTAAATTTCTTAAAAAAACCAACTCTGTACTTAACAAAATTTCCACGGCGAAATCCTTAGGGACGTGTCCTAAAGACGTGTCTTGCTGGCTACTTCTTCTGGATGAAAACTAGGCGTGGAGAACTTGGAGTCGTGACACACCGGTTCAAGGGTGGATGTCACGAACAAGAAGTCGTGACACGCCGGTCAATGTGGGTAGCCACATTGAATACGGAAGATGTCCAAATACTAAACACGTGAAGAGAATTAAGTTACTTTATGACGTCATAGTTATTGAATTTGTACGTATAGTACAAATCATTATTAGGAAGGTGTACAAGAACGAATTAAAGACAAAGAGTGGGTATTAATGACTAAGAAGTACAACTATGGGTTCCAATCCTGTTATATGCAATGTGTATGCATAATCTAGGGTCGAGGGTGAGATGCAAGACAATCATAATTAATTATAATAACTTCTATAACAAATGGAAAATGGATACGAATAAACCATAGAAATAGTAGATCGTAGGGTTGTGACACAAACAAAAAGAGGAAGCTACAAGTAAAATTATTATCCAAACTCGCGTTAAGCGATTGTAGTTCTTATGTAAAAATGAATAGTTATTAATCATTGTTCATTTTTACATTGCTCTCCCCTTTAAAATATGTATACTATAATATAATAGGGTACAATTAATACAATACAAATGAGAAATAACATCCTAACTAATTCAAGTTAGATGACGAATTTTTCTTTACATTACTAATTTTTATAGAGACAAGTGAGTTCGGGTGGTTGGGTACAATGCAGAGTAATCAAATTTTTAACATGACACTTGCTTAGAGGCCTATTATAAAATATAAAAATTCAAAGATTAAAACTTTAATTTTATGCATACAGAATAAAAGGATTAATACGTTAATTTAGACAAACAATTAAGTTAGACAAAGAATGATATTGTTAATTTTTTTAACAAAATTTTATTTTTCTGTGGGGAAAATTACATACATAATATAATAGTCGGTAAAAGGGAAAAATATAAATTATTTTCCAAAGTTACCCTGATCGTATAGGCTATAACTAATTTTATTGATTATTGTAGGTAAAAAAACGAATTACGTAATGGATGATGTATAGACCTGTGGTCTAGTGTGTATTTGTGTGTATTAGGTACAAAGTGTGTATCTTACAATTTTGAGGGACAGATTAGCTGAGAGGATTGTTAAATTAACTGAATAAATGCCTGAGCAAAAATTTATATATAGTAAGCAAAATGCTTAAGACTATATAATTAGCATAGTTAGCAATTACACGCAATGAAATAGTTTATTGTGATATTCAATGATTTTAGCATAAGGTTTGTATATATATAGTATATATAGTGTGCATACGTGTGTGTGTGTTTATGGGTTATTATTATTATTATTATAAAATCCTTTAAGTTCAAGGTAGTATTTAAGTATTTAATTACATCAGTTACACGTATTAAGGTAATAAAAAAATGTACTTAGAGGACCTTACAAGTAATGAAAATAAATCTAGCGGTTAAAACTTAAATTTTGAAGGTGGAATTAAATTCGACTAGTAACATTCCTAGCTATATATGAACTATATACCCATTAACATTAACCAGAAGTATCAGTACGATAATTGAATTAAGAAAATTAAGAATACAAATTAAAAATAGAAATCAATTATGCATTTTAATGAACTAAACATATAGTATACTTAAAAATAAAAAAACACAACTTAACATAAATTGAGGTTATGTTCCACAGTACCAAAGAGGAATTAACCATGGTTGAACCATTTCTGTGGTTGACACTGGGTTCAACTGGGGTTGGGGTGTTAAAATAAAATAAAATAAAAATACAAAGTTTGGAGTACGACATTCGGGGGAATTGAGTGACTAAGCATGGAGTATAAGTCTGAAATTGACAATTACATCTTTTCGTGAGCACTTTGCTTTTTTAAAAAAAAAAGATTGCTTGTCACACTACAGTACTTAGAACAAAAATTAAAAGAGTTCAAACAAAACGGAGGGACGGCATATTCCTCAGCATAGTAATTTAAAAAGGAGTCATTGGGACAAGATCGATTAATTAATTATTACACAACTATTATTATCACATATACATTACAATGATTATCAAAGTCATTACAAACAATTGTAAAAACTGTTTTGGTTACAAACAATAAAATATGTCATTTTACCTATATATTTATATACGCAGCAATGGCATGAAAAGAAAAGATAAATCGGTCAATTTCCTTCTTACAAACATAAAAAAAGGTTGAACTAAAGACGCAAACCGGTCAATGCAGGTTGAATTTAATTCTCTTTTACAACAAAAAAAAAAAGGTTGAATTAAATTCTTAAATTACATTTTCTTAAATTAAATTCTCTTAAACTACAAAGAAAAAGTTGAATTCAATTGACTGCATTGAAATGACTGGGGACTTGAAAACTGAGACTTGAAACTAACTTCAAATAAAACTGACTTCGAATAAAACTGACTTCAAATACTTCTGAAAATCTCTGGGGCGGTTGTCCCTCTGGATGCAACCTTCTGACTTGAACTCTTATCAAGTATTTCTATAAATCTCTGGGGCGGTTGTCCCTCTGGATGCAACCTTTGACTTGAACTCTTATCAAGTATTTCTATAAATCTCTGGGGCGGTTGTCCCTCTTGGATGCAACCTATTGACTTGAACTCTTATCAAGTATTTCTATAAATCTCTGGGGCGGTTGTCCCTCTTGGATGCAACCTATTGACTTGAACTCTTATCAAGTATTTCTATAAATCTCTTGGGCGGTTGTCCCTCTGGATGCAACCTTCTGACTTGAACTCTGATCAAGTATTTCTATAAATCTCTGGGGCGGTTGTCCCTCTGGATGCAACCTTCTGACTTGAACTCTTATCAAGTATTTCTATAAATCTCTGGGGCGGTTGTCCCTCTTGGATGCAACCTATTGACTTGAACTCTTATCAAGTATTTCTATAAATCTCTGGGGCGGTTGTCCCTCTTGGATGCAACCTATTGACTTGAACTCTTATCAAGTATTTCTATAAATCTCTGGGGCGGTTGTCCCTCTGGATGCAACCTTCTGACTTGAACTCTGATCAAGTATTTCTATAAATCTCTGGGGCGGTTGTCCCTCTGGATGCAACCTTCTGACTTGAACTCTTATCAAGTATTTCTATAAATCTCTGGGGCGGTTGTCCCTCTTGGATGCAACCTATTGACTTGAACTCTTATCAAGTATTTCTATAAATCTCTGGGGCGGTTGTCCCTCTGGATGCAACCTTCTGACTTGAACTCTGATCAAGTATTTTATAAATCTCTGGGCGGTTGTCCCTCTGGATGCAACCTTCTGACTTGAACTCTTATCAAGTATTTCTATAAATCTCTGGGGCGGTTGTCCCTCTGGATGCAACCTTCTGACTTGAACTCTTATCAAGTATTTCTATAAATCTCTGGGGCGGTTGTCCCTCTTGGATGCAACCTATTGACTTGAACTCTTCTCAAGTATTTCTATAAATCTCTGTGGCGGTTGTCCCTCTGAATGCAACCTTCTGACTTGAACTAACTGAAATGGACTACACTGAACTGCTATCAGTGGAGTCTACTATTCTCTGGGTTTGGTTATCCCTCTTGGATGCAAAAAATTAACTGGAACTAACTGAAAATGGAAAATGACTGCACTTGCTCTCTATCAAGTGGAGACTATTAACCTCTGGGGTTTGGTTGTCCCTCTTGGTACAACCGACTTACTTGAAATACTATCCAGTCTATAGCTCTCTGGGGTTTGGTTGTCCCTCTTGGATACAACCAACTGAAACTCTGAAAACTGATTTGCAACTTACTTGCAACTAAAACTGACTTGGAACTTATTTGCAACTGATTTGCAGCTAAAAGTGACTCGAAATTACTTCAAGTATCTTTATAAATCTCTGGGGTTTGGTTGTCCCTCTTGGATGCAACCAACTGAAACTGAAATCTGATTTGCAACTTATTTGCAACTGAAACTGACTCGAAACTACTTCGAGTATCTCTCTAAATCTATAAACTCTCTATAAACTCTCTCTTTCTTAATTTGCAAGTCAATTCAATTCAATAATTTGAAAAAAATTGTAAACAAAAATAGAAAAATGTAAACAACATTTCACTCGAATGTACGCGAAGGTACGGTACTATTATGTTTGGTACATAAAATAAAATTATTCTATACTGACTATAATAGTGAAATTAACTCTCTGAAATTAACTCTCTGAAATTAACTCTGAAATTAACTCTGAAATTTACTCTCTGAAATTAACTCTCTGAAATTAACTCTCTGAAATTAACTCTCTGAAATGAACTTCTGTTACATTTAACTTCTGTCACATTTAACTTCTGTCACATTTAACTTCTGTTACATTTAACTTCTGTGACTTTTAACTTCTGTGACTTTTAACTTCTGTGACTTAACTTTTGTGAAAATTAGTTTCACTAAAAAAAATGTATCACTGGTGTCTGAAATGTTCACTGTGTTTTTTGTAAATTCTGACTTGATACTCATTATTAACTGTTAATAATACTGACTTTTCAAGTGTTTATAAATTTCTTAAAAAAAACCAACTCTGTACTTAACAAAATTTCCACGGCGAAATCCTTAGGGACGTGTCCTAAAGACGTGTCTTGCTGGCTACTTCTTCTTGGATGAAAACTAGGCGTGGAGAACTTGGAGTCGTGACACACCGGTTCAAGGGTGGATGTCACGAACAAGAAGTCGTGACACGCCGGTCAAATGGTGGGTAGCCACATTGAATACGGAAGATGTCCAAATACTAAACACGTGAAGAGAATTAAGTTACTTTATGACGTCATAGTTATTGAATTTGTACGTATAGTACAAATCATTATTAGGAAGGTGTACAAGAACGAATTAAAGACAAAGAGTGGGTATTAATGACTAAGAAGTACAACTATGGGTTCCAATCCTGTTATATGCAATGTGTATGCATAATCTAGGGTCGAGGGTGAGATGCAAGACAATCATAATTAATTATAATAACTTCTATAACAAATGGAAAATGGATACGAATAAACCATAGAAATAGTAGATCGTAGGGTTGTGACACAAACAAAAAGAGGAAGCTACAAGTAAAATTATTATCCAAACTCGCGTTAAGCGATTGTAGTTCTTATGTAAAAATGAATAGTTATTAATCATTGTTCATTTTTACATTGCTCTCCCCTTTAAAATATGTATACTATAATATAATAGGGTACAATTAATACAATACAAATGAGAAAATAACATCCTAACTAATTCAAGTTAGATGACGAATTTTTCTTTACATTACTAATTTTTATAGAGAACAAGTGAGTTCGGGTGGTTGGGTACAATGCAGAGTAATCAAATTTTTAACATGACACTTGCTTAGAGGCCTATTATAAAATATAAAAATTCAAAGATTAAAACTTTAATTTTATGCATACAGAATAAAAGGATTAATACGTTAATTTAGACAAACAATTAAGTTAGACAAAGAATGATATTGTTAATTTTTTTAACAAAATTTTATTTTTCTGTGGGGAAAATTACATACATAATATAATAGTCGGTAAAAGGGAAAAATATAAATTATTTTCCAAAGTTACCCTGATCGTATAGGCTATAACTAATTTTATTGATTATTGTAGGTAAAAAAACGAATTATGTAATGGATGATGTATAGACCTGTGGTCTAGTGTGTATTTGTGTGTATTAGGTACAAAGTGTGTATCTTACAATTTTGAGGGACAGATTAGCTGAGAGGATTGTTAAATTAACTGAATAAATGCCTGAGCAAAAATTTATATATAGTAAGCAAAAATGCTTAAGACTATATAATTAGCATAGTTAGCAATTACACGCAATGAAATAGTTTATTGTGATATTCAATGATTTTAGCATAAGGTTTGTATATATATAGTATATATAGTGTGCATACGTGTGTGTGTGTTTATGGGTTATTATTATTATTATTATAAAATCCTTTAAGTTCAAGGTAGTATTTAAGTATTTAATTACATCAGTTACACGTATTAAGGTAATAAAAAAATGTACTTAGAGGACCTTACAAGTAATGAAAATAAATCTAGCGGTTAAAACTTAAATTTTGAAGGTGGAATTAAATTCGACTAGTAACATTCCTAGCTATATATGAACTATATACCCATTAACATTAACCAGAAGTATCAGTACGATAATTGAATTAAGAAAATTAAGAATACAAATTAAAAATAGAAATCAATTATGCATTTTAATGAACTAAACATATAGTATACTTAAAAATAAAAAAACACAACTTAACATAAATTGAGGTTATGTTCCATAGTACCAAAGAGGAATTAACCATGGTTGAACCATTTCTCTGGTTGACACTGGGTTCAACTGGGGTTGGGGTGTTAAAATAAAATAAAATAAAAATACAAAGTTTGGAGTACGACATTCGGGGGAATTGAGTGACTAAGCATGGAGTATAAGTCTGAAATTGACAATTACATCTTTTCGTGAGCACTTTGCTTTTTTAAAAAAAAAAGATTGCTTGTCACACTACAGTACTTAGAACAAAAATTAAAAGAGTTCAAACAAAACGGAGGGACGGCATATTCCTCAGCATAGTAATTTAAAAAGGAGTCATTGGGACAAGATCGATTAATTAATTATTACACAACTATTATTATCACATATACATTACAATGATTATCAAAGTCATTACAAACAATTGTAAAAACTGTTTTGGTTACAAACAATAAAATATGTCATTTTACCTATATATTTATATACGCAGCAATGGCATGAAAAGAAAAGATAAATCGGTCAATTTCCTTCTTACAAACATAAAAAAAGGTTGAACTAAAGACGCAAACCGGTCAATGCAGGTTGAATTTAATTCTCTTTTACAACAAAAAAAAAAAGGTTGAATTAAATTCTTAAATTACATTTTCTTAAATTAAATTCTCTTAAACTACAAAGAAAAAGTTGAATTCAATTGACTGCATTGAAATGACTGGGGACTTGAAAACTGAGACTTGAAACTAACTTCAATAAAACTGACTTCGAATAAAACTGACTTCAAATACTTCTGAAATCTCTGGGGCGGTTGTCCCTCTGGATGCAACCTTCTGACTTGAACTCTTATCAAGTATTTCTATAAATCTCTGGGGCGGTTGTCCCTCTTGGATGCAACCTATTGACTTGAACTCTTATCAAGTATTTCTATAAATCTCTGGGGCGGTTGTCCCTCTTGGATGCAACCTATTGACTTGAACTCTTATCAAGTATTTCTATAAATCTCTTGGGCGGTTGTCCCTCTGGATGCAACCTTTGACTTGAACTCTTATCAAGTATTTCTATAAATCTCTGGGGCGGTTGTCCCTCTGGATGCAACCTTCTGACTTGAACTCTGATCAAGTATTTCTATAAATCTCTGGGGCGGTTGTCCCTCTGGATGCAACCTATTGACTTGAACTCTTATCAAGTATTTCTATAAATCTCTGGGGCGGTTGTCCCTCTTGGATGCAACCTATTGACTTGAACTCTTATCAAGTATTTCTATAAATCTCTGGGGCGGTTGTCCCTCTGGATGCAACCTTTGACTTGAACTCTGATCAAGTATTTCTATAAATCTCTGGGGCGGTTGTCCCTCTGGATGCAACCTTCTGACTTGAACTCTTATCAAGTATTTCTATAAATCTCTGGGGCGGTTGTCCCTCTGGATGCAACCTTTGACTTGAACTCTTATCAAGTATTTCTATAAATCTCTGGGGCGGTTGTCCCTCTGGATGCAACCTATTGACTTGAACTCTTATCAAGTATTTTATAAATCTCTGGGCGGTTGTCCCTCTGGATGCAACCTTCTGACTTGAACTCTTATCAAGTATTTCTATAAATCTCTGGGGCGGTTGTCCCTCTGGATGCAACCTTCTGACTTGAACTCTTATCAAGTATTTCTATAAATCTCTGGGGCGGTTGTCCCTCTGGATGCAACCTATTGACTTGAACTCTTCTCAAGTATTTCTATAAATCTCTGTGGCGGTTGTCCCTCTGAATGCAACCTTCTGACTTGAACTAACTGAAATGGACTACACTGAACTGCTATCAGTGGAGTCTACTATTCTCTGGGTTTGGTTATCCCTCTTGGATGCAAAAAATTAACTGGAACTAACTGAAAATGGAAAATGACTGCACTTGCTCTCTATCAAGTGGAGACTATTAACCTCTGGGGTTTGGTTGTCCCTCTTGGTACAACCGACTTACTTGAAATACTATCCAGTCTATAGCTCTCTGGGGTTTGGTTGTCCCTCTTGGATACAACCAACTGAAACTCTGAAAACTGATTTGCAACTTACTTGCAACTAAAACTGACTTGGAACTTATTTGCAACTGATTTGCAGCTAAAAGTGACTCGAAATTACTTCAAGTATCTTTATAAATCTCTGGGGTTTGGTTGTCCCTCTTGGATGCAACCAACTGAAACTGAAATCTGATTTGCAACTTATTTGCAACTGAAACTGACTCGAAACTACTTCGAGTATCTCTCTAAATCTATAAACTCTCTATAAACTCTCTCTTTCTTAATTTGCAAGTCAATTCAATTCAATAATTTGAAAAAAATTGTAAACAAAAATAGAAAAATGTAAACAACATTTCACTCGAATGTACGCGAAGGTACGGTACTATTATGTTTGGTACATAAAATAAAATTATTCTATACTGACTATAATAGTGAAATTAACTCTCTGAAATTAACTCTCTGAAATTAACTCTGAAATTAACTCTGAAATTTACTCTCTGAAATTAACTCTCTGAAATTAACTCTCTGAAATTAACTCTCTGAAATGAACTTCTGTTACATTTAACTTCTGTCACATTTAACTTCTGTCACATTTAACTTCTGTTACATTTAACTTCTGTGACTTTTAACTTCTGTGACTTTTAACTTCTGTGACTTAACTTTTGTGAAAATTAGTTTCACTAAAAAAAATGTATCACTGGTGTCTGAAATGTTCACTGTGTTTTTTGTAAATTCTGACTTGATACTCATTATTAACTGTTAATAATACTGACTTTTCAAGTGTTTATAAATTTCTTAAAAAAAACCAACTCTGTACTTAACAAAATTTCCACGGCGAAATCCTTAGGGACGTGTCCTAAAGACGTGTCTTGCTGGCTACTTCTTCTTGGATGAAAACTAGGCGTGGAGAACTTGGAGTCGTGACACACCGGTTCAAGGGTGGATGTCACGAACAAGAAGTCGTGACACGCCGGTCAAATGGTGGGTAGCCACATTGAATACGGAAGATGTCCAAATACTAAACACGTGAAGAGAATTAAGTTACTTTATGACGTCATAGTTATTGAATTTGTACGTATAGTACAAATCATTATTAGGAAGGTGTACAAGAACGAATTAAAGACAAAGAGTGGGTATTAATGACTAAGAAGTACAACTATGGGTTCCAATCCTGTTATATGCAATGTGTATGCATAATCTAGGGTCGAGGGTGAGATGCAAGACAATCATAATTAATTATAATAACTTCTATAACAAATGGAAAATGGATACGAATAAACCATAGAAATAGTAGATCGTAGGGTTGTGACACAAACAAAAAGAGGAAGCTACAAGTAAAATTATTATCCAAACTCGCGTTAAGCGATTGTAGTTCTTATGTAAAAATGAATAGTTATTAATCATTGTTCATTTTTACATTGCTCTCCCCTTTAAAATATGTATACTATAATATAATAGGGTACAATTAATACAATACAAATGAGAAAATAACATCCTAACTAATTCAAGTTAGATGACGAATTTTTCTTTACATTACTAATTTTTATAGAGAACAAGTGAGTTCGGGTGGTTGGGTACAATGCAGAGTAATCAAATTTTTAACATGACACTTGCTTAGAGGCCTATTATAAAATATAAAAATTCAAAGATTAAAACTTTAATTTTATGCATACAGAATAAAAGGATTAATACGTTAATTTAGACAAACAATTAAGTTAGACAAAGAATGATATTGTTAATTTTTTTAACAAAATTTTATTTTTCTGTGGGGAAAATTACATACATAATGAATAGTCGGTAAAAGGGAAAAATATAAATTATTTTCCAAAGTTACCCTGATCGTATAGGCTATAACTAATTTTATTGATTATTGTAGGTAAAAAAACGAATTATAATGGATGATGTATAGACCTGTGGTCTAGTGTGTATTTGTGTGTATTAGGTACAAAGTGTGTATCTTACAATTTTGAGGGACAGATTAGCTGAGAGGATTGTTAAATTAACTGAATAAATGCCTGAGCAAAAATTTATATATAGTAAGCAAAAATGCTTAAGACTATATAATTAGCATAGTTAGCAATTACACGCAATGAAATAGTTTATTGTGATATTCAATGATTTTAGCATAAGGTTTGTATATATATATATAGTGTGCATACGTGTGTGTGTGTTTATGGGTTATTATTATTATTATTATAAAATCCTTTAAGTTCAAGGTAGTATTTAAGTATTTAATTACATCAGTTACACGTATTAAGGTAATAAAAAAATGTACTTAGAGGACCTTACAAGTAATGAAAATAAATCTAGCGGTTAAAACTTAAATTTTGAAGGTGGAATTAAATTCGACTAGTAACATTCCTAGCTATATATGAACTATATACCCATTAACATTAACCAGAAGTATCGTACGATAATTGAATTAAGAAAATTAAGAATACAAATTAAAAATAGAAATCAATTATGCATTTTAATGAACTAAACATATAGTATACTTAAAAATAAAAAAACACAACTTAACATAAATTGAGGTTATGTTCCATAGTACCAAAGAGGAATTAACCATGGTTGAACCATTTCTCTGGTTGACACTGGGTTCAACTGGGGTTGGGGTGTTAAAATAAAATAAAATAAAAATACAAAGTTTGGAGTACGACATTCGGGGGAATTGAGTGACTAAGCATGGAGTATAAGTCTGAAATTGACAATTACATCTTTTCGTGAGCACTTTGCTTTTTAAAAAAAAAAGATTGCTTGTCACACTACAGTACTTAGAACAAAAATTAAAAGAGTTCAAACAAAACGGAGGGACGGCATATTCCTCAGCATAGTAATTTAAAAAGGAGTCATTGGGACAAGATCGATTAATTAATTATTACACAACTATTATTATCACATATACATTACAATGATTATCAAAGTCATTACAAACAATTGTAAAAACTGTTTTGGTTACAAACAATAAAATATGTCATTTTACCTATATATTTATATACGCAGCAATGGCATGAAAAGAAAAGATAAATCGGTCAATTTCCTTCTTACAAACATAAAAAAAGGTTGAACTAAAGACGCAAACCGGTCAATGCAGGTTGAATTTAATTCTCTTTTACAGCAAAAAAAAAGGTTGAATTAACAAACAAAAAAAAAAGGTTGAATTAAATTCTTAAATTACATTTTCTTAAATTAAATTCTCTTAAACTACAAAGAAAAAGTTGAATTCAATTGACTGCATTGAAATGACTGGGGACTTGAAAACTGAGACTTGAAACTAACTTCGAATAAAACTGACTTCGAATAAAACTGACTTCAAATACTTCTGAAATCTCTGGGGCGGTTGTCCCTCTGGATGCAACCTTCTGACTTGAACTCTTATCAAGTATTTCTATAAATCTCTGGGGCGGTTGTCCCTCTTGGATGCAACCTATTGACTTGAACTCTTATCAAGTATTTCTATAAATCTCTGGGGCGGTTGTCCCTCTTGGATGCAACCTATTGACTTGAACTCTTATCAAGTATTTCTATAAATCTCTGGGGCGGTTGTCCCTCTTGGATGCAACCTATTGACTTGAACTCTTATCAAGTATTTCTATAAATCTCTGGGGCGGTTGTCCCTCTGGATGCAACCTTCTGACTTGAACTCTGATCAAGTATTTCTATAAATCTCTGGGGCGGTTGTCCCTCTGGATGCAACCTTCTGACTTGAACTCTTATCAAGTATTTCTATAAATCTCTGGGGGGGTTGTCCCTCTTGGATGCAACCTATTGACTTGAACTATTATCAAGTATTTCTATAAATCTCTGGGGCGGTTGTCCCTCTTGGATGCAACCTATTGACTTGAACTCTTATCAAGTATTTCTATAAATCTCTTGGGCGGTTGTCCCTCTGGATGCAACCTTCTGACTTGAACTCTGATCAAGTATTTCTATAAATCTCTGGGGCGGTTGTCCCTCTTGGATGCAACCTATTGACTTGAACTCTTCTCAAGTATTTCTATAAATCTCTGGGGCGGTTGTCCCTCTGGATGCAACCTTCTGACTTGAACTAACTGAAATGGACTACACTGAACTGCTATCAGTGGAGTCTACTATTCTCTGGGTTTGGTTGTCCCTCTTGGATGCAACAAATTAACTGGAACTAACTGAAAATGGAAAATGACTGCACTTGCTCTCTATCAAGTGGAGACTATTAACCTCTGGGTTTGGTTGTCCCTCTTGGTACAACCGACTTACTTGAAATACTATCCAGTCTGTAGCTCTCTGGGGTTTGGTTGTCCCTCTTGGATACAACCAACTGAAACTCTGAAAACTGATTTGCAACTTACTTGCAACTAAAACTGACTTGGAACTTATTTGCAACTGATTTGCAGCTAAAAGTGACTCGAAATTACTTCAAGTATCTTTATAAATCTCTGGGGTTTGGTTGTCCCTCTTGGATGCAACCAACTGAAACTGAAATCTGATTTGCAACTTATTTGCAACTGAAACTGACTCGAAACTACTTCGAGTATCTTTCTAAATCTATAAACTCTCTATAAACTCTCTCTTTCTTAATTTGCAAGTCAATTCAATTCAATAATTTGAAAAAAATTGTAAACAAAAATAGAAAAATGTAAACAACATTTCACTCGAATGTACGTGAAGGTACGGTACTATTATGTTTGGTACATAAAATAAAATTATTCTATACTGACTATAATAGTGAAATTAACTCTCTGAAATGAACTTCTGTTACATTTAACTTCTGTCACATTTAACTTCTGTTACATTTAACTTCTGTGACTTTTAACTTCTGTGACTTTTAACTTCTGTGACTTAACTTTTGTGAAAATTAGTTTCACTAAAAAAAATGTATCACTGGTGTCTGAAATGTTCACTGTTTTTTGTAAATTCTGACTTGATACTCATTATTAACTGTTAATAATACTGACTTTTCAAGTGTTTATAAATTTCTTAAAAAAAACCAACTCTGTACTTAACAAAATTTCCACGGCGAAATCCTTAGGGACGTGTCCTAAAGACGTGTCTTGCTGGCTACTTCTTCTTGGATGAAAACTAGGCGTGGAGAACTTGGAGTCGTGACACACCGGTTCAAGGGTGGATGTCACGAACAAGAAGTCGTGACACGCCGGTCAAATGGTGGGTAGCCACATTGAATACGGAAGATGTCCAAATACTAAACACGTGAAGAGAATTAAGTTACTTTATGACGTCATAGTTATTGAATTTGTACGTATAGTACAAATCATTATTAGGAAGGGTACAAGAACGAATTAAAGACAAAGAGTGGGTATTAATGACTAAGAAGTACAACTACGGGTTCCAATCCTGTTATATGCAATGTGTATGCATAATCTAGGGTCGAGGGTGAGATGCAAGACAATCATAATTAATTATAATAACTTCTATAACAAATGGAAAATGGATACGAATAAACCATAGAAATAGTAGATCGTAGGGTTGTGACACAAAACAAAAAGAGGAAGCTACAAGTAAAATATTATCCAAACTCGCGTTAAGCGATTGTAGTTCTTATGTAAAAATGAATAGTTATTAATCATTGTTCATTTTTACATTGCTCTCCCCTTAAAATATGTATACTATAATATAATAGGTACAAAATACAATACAAATGAGAAAATAACATCCACTAATTCAAGTTAGACGACGAATTTTTCTTTGCATTACTATTTTTATAGAGAACAAGTGAGTTCAGGTGGTTGGGTACAATGCAGAGTAATCAAATTTTTAACATGGACACTTGCTTAGAGGCCTATTATAAAATATAAAAATTCAAAAGATTAAAACTTTAATTTTATGCATACAGAATAAAAGGATTAATACGTTAATTTAGACAAACAATTAGTTAGACAAAGAATGATATTGTTAATTTTTTTAACAAAATTTTATTTTTCTGTGGGGAAAATTACATACATAATGAATAGTCGGTAAAAGGGAAAAATATAAATTATTTTCCAAAGTTACCCTGATCGTATAGGCTATAACTAATTTTATTGATTATTGTAGGTAAAAAAACGAATTACGTAATGGATGATGTATAGACCTGTGGTCTAGTGTGTATTTGTGTGTATTAGGTACAAAGTGTGATCTTACAATTTTGAGGGACAGATTAGCTGAGAGGATTGTTAAATTAACTGAATAAATGCCTGAGCAAAAAATTTATATATAGTAAGCAAAAATAAAGACTATATAATTAGCATAGTTAGCAATTACACGCAATGAAATAGTTTATTGTGATATTCAATGATTTTAGCATAAGGTTTGTATATAGTATATATAGTGTGCATACGTGTGTGTGTGTTTATGGGTTATTATTATTATATAAATCCTTTAAGTTCAAGGTAGTATTTAAGTATTTAATTAAATCAGTTACACGTATTAAGGTAATAAAAAAATGTACTTAGAGGACCTTACAAGTAATGAAAATAAATCTAGCGTTGTTAAAACTTAAATTTTGATGGTGGAATTAAATTCGACTAGTAACATTCCTAGCTATATATGAACTATATACCCATAACATTAACCAGAAGTATCGGTACGATAATTGAATTAAGAAAATTAAGAATACAAATTAAAAATAGAAATCAATTATGCATTTTAATGAACTAAACATATAGTATACTTAAAAATAAAAAAACACAACTAACATAAATGAGGTTACGTTACATAGTACCAAAGAGGAATTAACCATGGTGAACCATTTCTCTGGTTAAACTGGGTTCAACTGGGTTGGGGTGTAAATAAAATAAAATAAAAATACAAAGTTTGGAGTACGACATTCGGGGGAATTGTGTGACTAAGCATGGAGTATAAGTCTGAAATGACAATGACATCTTTTCGTGAGCACTTTACTTTTTAAAAAAAAAAAAGATTGCTTGTCACACTACAGTACTTAGAACAAAATTAAAAGAGTTCAAACAAAACGGAGGGACGGCATATTCCTCAGCATAGTAATTTAAAAAGGAGTCATTGGACAAGATCGATTAATTAATTATTACACAACTATATTATCACATATACATTACAATGATTATCAAAGTCATTACAAACAATTGTAAAAACTTTTGGTTACAAACAATAAAATATGTCATTTTACCTATATATTATATACGCAGCAATGGCATGAAAAGAAAAGATAAATCGGTCAATTTCCTTCTTACAAACATAAAAAAAGGTTCAACTAAAGACGCAAACCGGTCAATGCAGGTTGAATTTAATTCTCTTTTACAGCAAAAAAAAAAAGGTTGAATTAAATTCTCCTAAACAACAAAAAAAAAAAGGTTGAATTAAATTCTTAAATTACATTTTCTTAAATTAAATTCTCTTAAACTACAAAGAAAAAGTTGAATTCAATTGACTGCATTGAATTGAATGGGGACTTGAAAACTGAGACTTGAAACTAACTTCGAATAAAACTGAATTCGAATAAAACTGACTTGAAATACTTCTGAAATCTCTGGGGCGGTTGTCCCTCTGGATGCAACCTTCTGACTTGAACTCTTATCAAGTATTTCTATAAATCTCTGGGGCGGTTGTCCCTCTTGGATGCAACCTATTGACTTGAACTCTTATCAAGTATTTCTAAATCTCTGGGGCGGTTGTCCCTCTTGGATGCAACCTATTGACTTGAACTCTTTTCAAGTATTTCTATAAATCTCTGGGGCGGTTGTCCCTCTTGGATGCAACCTATTGACTTGAACTCTTATCAAGTATTTCTATAAATCTCTGGGGCGGTTGTCCCTCTGGATGCAACCTTCTGACTTGAACTCTGATCAAGTATTTCTATAAATCTCTGAGGCGGTTGTCCCTCTGGATGCAACCTTCTGACTGAACTCTTATCAAGTATTTCTATAAATCTCTGGGGGGGTTGTCCCCTCTTGGATGCAACCTATGATTGAACTATTATCAAGTATTTCTATAAATCTCTGGGGCGGTTTGTCCCTCTTGGATGCAACCTATTGACTTGAACTCTTATCAAGTATTTCTATAAATCTCTTGGGCGGTTGTCCCTCTGGATGCAACCTTCTGACTTGAACTCTGATCAAGTATTTCTAAAAAATCTCTGGGGCGGTTGTCCCTCTTGGATGCAACCTATTGACTTGAAACTCTTCTCAAGTATTCTATAAATCTCTGGGGCGGTTGTCCCTCTGGATGCAACCGTCTGACTTGAACTAACTGAAATGGACTACACTGAACTGCATCAGTGGAGTCTACTATTCTCTGGGTTGGTTGTCCTCTTGGATGCAACAAATTAACTGGAACTAACTGAAAAATGGAAAATGACTGCACTTGCTCTCTATCAAGTGGAGACTATTAACCTCTGGGGTTTGGTTGTCCCTCTTGGTACACCGACTTACTTGAAATACTATCCAGTCTGTAGCTCTCTGGGGTTTGGTTTGTCCCTCTTGGATAAACCAACTGAAAATCTGAAAAACTGATTTGCAACTTACTTGCAACTAAAACTGACTTGGAACTTATTTGCAACTGATTGCAGCTAAAAGTGACTCGAAATTACTTCAAGTATCTTTATAAATCTCTGGGTTTGGTTGTCCCTCTTGGATGCAAACCAACTGAAACTGAAATCTGATTTGCAACTTATTGCAACTGAAACTGACTCGAAACTACTTCGAGTATCTTTCTAAATCTATAAACTCTCTATAAACTCTCTCTTTCTTAATTTGCAAGTCAATTCAATTCAATAATTTGAAAAAAAATTGTAAACAAAAATAGAAAAATGTAAACACATTTCACTCGAATGTACGGGAAGGTACGGTACTATTATGTTTGGTACATAAAATAAAATTATTCTATACTGACTATAATAGTGAAATTAACTCTCTGAAATTAACTCTCTGAAATGAACTTCTGTTACATTTAACTTCTGTCACATTTAACTTCTGTTACATTTAACTTCTGTGACTTTTAACTTCTGTGACTTTTAACTTCTGTGACTTAACTTTTGTGAAAATTAGTTTCACTAAAAAAAATGTATCACTGGTGTCTGAAATGTTCACTTTTTTTTGTAAATTCTGACTTGATACTCATTATTAACTGTTAATAATACTGACTTTTCAAGTGTTTATAAATTTCTTAAAAAAAACCAACTCTGTACTTAACAAAATTTCCACGGCGAAATCCTTAGGGACGTGTCCTAAAGACGTGTCTTGCTGGCTACTTCTTCTTGGATGAAAACTAGGCGTGGAGAACTTGGAGTCGTGACACACCGGTTCAAGGGTGGATGTCACGAACAAGAAGTCGTGACACGCCGGTCAAATGGTGGGTAGCCACATTGAATACGGAAGATGTCCAAATACTAAACACGTGAAGAGAATTAAGTTACTTTATGACGTCATAGTTATTGAATTGTACGTATAGTACAAATCATTATTAGGAAGGTGTACAAGAACGAATTAAAGACAAAGAGTGGGTATTAATGACTAAGAAGTAAACTACGGGTTCCAATCCTGTTATATGCAATGTGTATGCATAATCTAGGGTCGAGGGTGAGATGCAAGACAATCATAATAATTATAATAACTTCTATAACAAATGGAAAATGGATACGAATAAACCATAGAAATAGTAGATCGTAGGGTTGTGACACAAAAAAAGAGGAAGCTACAAGTAAAATTATTATCCAAACTCGCGTTAAGCGATTGTAGTTCTTATGTAAAAATGAATAGTTATTAATCATTGTTCATTTTTACATTGCTCTCCCCTTTAAAATATGTATACTATAATATAATAGGGTACAATTAATACAATACAAATGAGAAAATAACATCCTAACTAATTCAAGTTAGATGACGAATTTTTCTTTACATTACTAATTTTTATAGAGAACAAGTGAGTTCGGTGGTTGGGTACAATGCAGAGTAATCAAATTTTTAACATGACACTTGCTTAGAGGCCTATTATAAAATATAAAAATTCAAAGATTAAAACTTTAATTTATGCATACAGAATAAAAGGATTAATACGTTAATTTAGACAAACAATTAAGTTAGACAAAGAATGATATTGTTAATTTTTTTAACAAAATTTTATTTTTCTGTGGGGAAAATTACATACATAATGAATAGTCGGTAAAAGGGAAAAATATAAATTATTTTCCAAAGTTACCCTGATCGTATAGGCTATAACTAATTTTATGATTATTGTAGGTAAAAAAACGAATTACGTAATGGATGATGTATAGACCTGTGGTCTAGTGTGTATTTGTGTGTATTAGGTACAAAGTGTGTATCTTACAATTTGAGGGACAGATTAGCTGAGAGGATTGTTAAATTAACTGAATAAATGCCTGAGCAAAAATTATATATAGTAAGCAAAAATATGACTATATAATTAGCATAGTTAGCAATTACACGCAATGAAATAGTTTATTGTGATTCAATGATTTTAGCATAAGGTTTGTATATAGTATATATAGTGTGCATACGTGTGTGTGTGTTTATGGGTTATTATTATTATTATAAAATCCTTTAAGTTCAAGGTAGTATTTAAGTATTTAATTAAATCAGTTACACGTATTAAGGTAATAAAAAAATGTACTTAGAGGACCTTACAAGTAATGAAAATAAATCTAGCGTTGTTAAAACTTAAATTTTGATGGTGGAATTAAATTCGACTAGTAACATTCCTAGCTATATATGAACTATATACCCATAACATTAACCAGAAGTATCGGTACGATAATTGAATTAAGAAAATTAAGAATACAAATTAAAAATAGAAATCAATTATGCATTTTAATGAACTAAACATATAGTATACTTAAAAATAAAAAAACACAACTTAACATAAATTGAGGTTACGTTCCATAGTACCAAAGAGGAATTAACCATGGTTGAACCATTTCTCTGGTTAAAACTGGGTTCAACTGGGGTTGGGGTGTTAAAATAAAATAAAATAAAAATACAAAGTTTGGAGTACGACATTCGGGGGAATTGTGTGACTAAGCATGGAGTATAAGTCTGAAATTGACAATGACATCTTTTCGTGAGCACTTTACTTTTTAAAAAAAAAAAGATTGCTTGTCACACTACAGTACTTAGAACAAAAATTAAAAGAGTTCAAACAAAACGGAGGGACGGCATATTCCTCAGCATAGTAATTTAAAAAGGAGTCATTGGGACAAGATCGATTAATTAATTATTACACAACTATTATTATCACATATACATTACAATGATTATCAAAGTCATTACAAACAATTGTAAAAACTCTTTTGGTTACAAACAATAAAATATGTCATTTTACCTATATATTTATATACGCAGCAATGGCATGAAAAGAAAAGATAAATCGGTCAATTTCCTTCTTACAAACATAAAAAAAGGTTCAACTAAAGACGCAAACCGGTCAATGCAGGTTGAATTTAATTCTCTTTTACAATCCCAAAAAAAAAAGGTTGAATTAAATTCTTAAATTACATTTTCTTAAATTAAATTCTCTTAAACTACAAAGAAAAAGTTGAATTCAATTGACTGCATTGAAATGACTGGGACTTGAAAACTGAGACTTGAACTAACTTCGAATAAACTGACTTCGAAATTCGAATAAAACTGGGGCGGTTGTCCCTCTGGATGCAACCTTCTACTGAACTCTTCAAGTATTTCTATAAATCTCTGGGGCGGTTGTCCCTCTGGATGCAACCTTCTGACTTGAACTCTTATCAAGTATTTCTATAAATCTCTGGGCGGTTGTCCCTCTTGGATGCAACCTATTGACTTGAACTCTTATCAAGTATTTCTATAAATCTCTGGGCGGTTGTCCCTCTTGGATGCAACCTATTGACTTGAACTCTTATCAAGTATTTCTATAAATCTCTGGGGCGGTTGTCCTCTGGATGCAACCTATTGACTTGAACTTGATCAAGTATTTCTATAAATCTCTGGGGCGGTTGTCCCTCTGGATGCAACCTTCTGACTTGAACTCTGATCAAGTATTTCTATAAATCTCTGGGGCGGTTGTCCCTCTGGATGCAACCTATGACTTGAACTCTTATCAAGTATTTCTATAAATCTCTGGGGGGTTGTCCCTCTGGATGCAACCTATTGACTTGAACTATTATCAAGTATTTCTATAAATCTCTGGGCGGTTGTCCCTCTGGATGCAACCTCTGACTTGAACTCTTAAAGTATTTCTATAAATCTCTTGGGCGGTTGTCCTCTGGATGCAACCTTCTGACTTGAACTCTTGATCAAGTATTTCTATAAATCTCTGGGGCGGTTGTCCCTCTTGGATGCAACCTATTGACTTGAACTCTTCTCAAGTATTTCTATAAAATCTTGGCGGTTGTCCCTCTGGATGCAACCTTCTGACTTGAACTAACTGAAATGGACTACACTGAACTGCTATCAGTGGAGTCTACTATTCTCTGGGTTTGGTGTATCCCTCTTGGATGCAAAAAATTAACTGGAACTAACTGAAAATGGAAAATGACTGCACTTGCTCTCTATCAAGTGGAGACTATTAACCTCTGGGTTTGGTTGTCCCTCTTGGTACAACCGACTTACTTGAAATACTATCCAGTCTATAGCTCTCTGGGGTTTGGTTGTCCCTCTTGGATACAACCAACTGAAACTCTGAAAACTGATTTGCAACTTACTTGCAACTAAAACTGACTTGGAACTTATTTGCAACTGATTTGCAGCTAAAAGTGACTCGAAATTACTTCAAGTATCTTTATAAATCTCTGGGGTTTGGTTGTCCCTCTTGGATGCAACCAACTGAAACTGAAATCTGATTTGCAACTTATTTGCAACTGAAACTGACTCGAAACTACTTCGAGTATCTTTCTAAATCTATAAACTCTCTATAAACTCTCTCTTTCTTAATTTGCAAGTCAATTCAATTCAATAATTTGAAAAAAATTGTAAACAAAAATAGAAAAATGTAAACAACATTTCACTCGAATGTACGTGAAGGTACGGTACTATTATGTTTGGTACATAAAATAAAATTATTCTATACTGACTATAATAGTGAAATTAACTCTCTGAAATTAACTCTCTGAAATGAACTTCTGTTACATTTAACTTCTGTCACATTTAACTTCTGTTACATTTAACTTCTGTGACTTTTAACTTCTGTGACTTTTAACTTCTGTGACTTAACTTTTGTGAAAATTAGTTTCACTAAAAAAAATGTATCACTGGTGTCTGAAATGTTCACTGTTTTTTGTAAATTCTGACTTGATACTCATTATTAACTGTTAATAATACTGACTTTTCAAGTGTTTATAAATTTCTTAAAAAAAACCAACTCTGTACTTAACAAAATTTCCACGGCGAAATCCTTAGGGACGTGTCCTAAAGACGTGTCTTGCTGGCTACTTCTTCTTGGATGAAAACTAGGCGTGGAGAACTTGGAGTCGTGACACACCGGTTCAAGGGTGGATGTCACGAACAAGAAGTCGTGACACGCCGGTCAAATGGTGGGTAGCCACATTGAATACGGAAGATGTCCAAATACTAAACACGTGAAGAGAATTAAGTTACTTTATGACGTCATAGTTATTGAATTTGTACGTATAGTACAAATCATTATTAGGAAGGTGTACAAGAACGAATTAAAGACAAAGAGTGGGTATTAATGACTAAGAAGTACAACTACGGGTTCCAATCCTGTTATATGCAATGTGTATGCATAATCTAGGGTCGAGGGTGAGATGCAAGACAATCATAATTAATTATAATAACTTCTATAACAAATGGAAAATGGATACGAATAAACCATAGAAATAGTAGATCGTAGGGTTGTGACACAAACAAAAAGAGGAAGCTACAAGTAAAATTATTATCCAAACTCGCGTTAAGCGATTGTAGTTCTTATGTAAAAATGAATAGTTATTAATCATTGTTCATTTTTACATTGCCTCCCCTTTAAAATATGTATACTATAATATAATAGGGTACAATTAATACAATACAAATGAGAAAATAACATCCTAACTAATTCAAGTTAGATGACGAATTTTTCTTTACATTACTAATTTTTATAGAGAACAAGTGAGTTCGGGTGGTTGGGTACAATGCAGAGTAATCAAATTTTTAACATGACACTTGCTTAGAGGCCTATTATAAAATATAAAAATTCAAAGATTAAAACTTTAATTTTATGCATACAGAATAAAAGGATTAATACGTTAATTTAGACAAACAATTAAGTTAGACAAAGAATGATATTGTTAATTTTTTTAACAAAATTTTATTTTTCTGTGGGGAAAATTACATACAATGAATAGTCGGTAAAAGGGAAAAATATAAATTATTTTCCAAAGTTACCCTGATCGTATAGGCTATAACTAATTTTATTGATTATTGTAGGTAAAAAAACGAATTACGTAATGGATGATGTATAGACCTGTGGTCTAGTGTGTATTTGTGTGTATTAGGTACAAAGTGTGTATCTTACAATTTTGAGGGACAGATTAGCTGAGAGGATTGTTAAATTAACTGAATAAATGCCTGAGCAAAAATTTATATATAGTAAGCAAAAATGCTTAAGACTATATAATTAGCATAGTTAGCAATTACACGCAATGAAATAGTTTATTGTGATATTCAATGATTTTAGCATAAGGTTTGTATATATATAGTATATATAGTGTGCATACGTGGTGTGTGTTTATGGGTTATTATTATTATTATTATAAAATCCTTTAAGTTCAAGGTAGTATTTAAGTATTTAATTACATCAGTTACACGTATTAAGGTAATAAAAAAATGTACTTAGAGGACCTTACAAGTAATGAAAATAAATCTAGCGGTTAAAACTTAAATTTTGAAGGTGGAATTAAATTCGACTAGTAACATTCCTAGCTATATATGAACTATATACCCATTAACATTAACCAGAAGTATCAGTACGATAATTGAATTAAGAAAATTAAGAATACAAATTAAAAATAGAAATCAATTATGCATTTTAATGAACTAAACATATAGTATACTTAAAAAAAAAAAACACAACTTAACATAAATTGAGGTTATGTTCCATAGTACCAAAGAGGAATTAACCATGGTTGAACCATTTCTCTGGTTGACACTGGGTTCAACTGGGGTTGGGGTGTTAAAATAAAAAAATAAAAATACAAAGTTTGGAGTACGACATTCGGGGGAATTGAGTGACTAAGCATGGAGTATAAGTCTGAAATTGACAATTACATCTTTTCGTGAGCACTTTGCTTTTTTAAAAAAAAAAGATTGCTTGTCACACTACAGTACTTAGAACAAAAATTAAAAGAGTTCAAACAAAACACGGGACGGGCATATTCCTCAGCATAGTAATTTAAAAAGGAGTCATTGGGACAAGATCGATTAATTAATTATTACACAACTATTATTATCACATATACATTACAATGATTATCAAAGTCATTACAAACAATTGTAAAAACTTTTGGTTACAAACAATAAAATATGTCATTTTACCTATATATTTATATACGCAGCAATGGCATGAAAAGAAAAGATAAATCGGTCAATTTCCTTCTTACAAACATAAAAAAAGGTTGAACTAAAGACGCAAACCGGTCAATGCAGGTTGAATTTAATTCTCTTTTACAACCAAAAAAAAAAGGTTGAATTAAATTCTTAAATTACATTTTCTTAAATTAAATTCTCTTAAACTACAAAGAAAAAGTTGAATTCAATTGACTGCATTGAAATGACTGGGGACTTGAAAACTGAGACTTGAAACTAACTTCGAATAAAACTGACTTCGAATAAAACTGACTTCAAATACTTCTGAAATCTCTGGGGCGGTTGTCCCTCTGGATGCAACCTTCTAACTTGAACTCTTATCAAGTATTTCTATAAATCTCTGGGGCGGTTGTCCCTCTTGGATGCAACCTATTGACTTGAACTCTTATCAAGTATTTCTATAAATCTCTGGGGCGGTTGTCCCTCTTGGATGCAACCTATTGACTTGAACTCTTATCAAGTATTTCTATAAATCTCTGGGGCGGTTGTCCCTCTTGGATGCAACCTATTGACTTGAACTCTTATCAAGTATTTCTATAAATCTCTGGGGCGGTTGTCCCTCTGGATGCAACCTTCTGACTTGAACTCTGATCAAGTATTTCTATAAATCTCTGGGGCGGTTGTCCCTCTGGATGCAACCTTCTGACTTGAACTCTGATCAAGTATTTCTATAAATCTCTGGGGCGGTTGTCCCTTGGATGCAACCTTTGACTTGAACTCTTATCAAGTATTTCTATAAATCTCTGGGGGGTTGTCCCTCTGGATGCAACCTTTGACTTGAACTATTATCAAGTATTTCTATAAATCTCGGGGCGGTTGTCCCTCTGGATGCAACCTATTGACTTGAACTCTTATCAAGTATTTCTATAAATCTCTGGGCGGTTGTCCCTCTGGATGCAACCTTCTGACTTGAACTCTATCAAGTATTTCTATAAATCTCTGGGGCGGTTGTCCCTCTTGGATGCAACCTATTGACTTGAACTCTTCTCAAGTATTTCTATAAATCTCTGTGGCGGTTGTCCCTCTGGATGCAACCTTCTGACTTGAACTAACTGAAATGGACTACACTGAACTGCTATCAGTGGAGTCTACTATTCTCTGGGTTTGGTTATCCCTCTTGGATGCAAAAAATTAACTGGAACTAACTGAAAATGGAAAATGACTGCACTTGCTCTCTATCAAGTGGAGACTATTAACCTCTGGGGTTTGGTTGTCCCTCTTGGTACAACCGACTTACTTGAAATACTATCCAGTCTATAGCTCTCTGGGGTTTGGTTGTCCCTCTTGGATACAACCAACTGAAACTCTGAAAACTGATTTGCAACTTACTTGCAACTAAAACTGACTTGGAACTTATTTGCAACTGATTTGCAGCTAAAAGTGACTCGAAATTACTTCAAGTATCTTTATAAATCTCTGGGGTTTGGTTGTCCCTCTTGGATGCAACCAACTGAAACTGAAATCTGATTTGCAACTTATTTGCAACTGAAACTGACTCGAAACTACTTCGAGTATCTCTCTAAATCTATAAACTCTCTATAAACTCTCTCTTTCTTAATTTGCAAGTCAATTCAATTCAATAATTTGAAAAAAATTGTAAACAAAAATAGAAAAATGTAAACAACATTTCACTCGAATGTACGCGAAGGTACGGTACTATTATGTTTGGTACATAAAATAAAATTATTCTATACTGAATATAATAGTGAAATTAACTCTCTGAAATTTACTCTCTGAAATTAACTCTCTGAAATTAACTCTCTGAAATTAACTCTCTGAAATGAACTTCTGTTACATTTAACTTCTGTCACATTTAACTTCTGTTACATTTAACTTCTGTTACATTTAACTTCTGTGACTTTTAACTTCTGTGACTTTTAACTTCTGTGACTTAACTTTTGTGAAAATTAGTTTCACTAAAAAAAATGTATCACTGGTGTCTGAAATGTTCACTGTGTTTTTTGTAAATTCTGACTTGATACTCATTATTAACTGTTAATAATACTGACTTTTCAAGTGTTTATAAATTTCTTAAAAAAAACCAACTCTGTACTTAACAAAATTTCCACGGCGAAATCCTTAGGGACGTGTCCTAAAGACGTGTCTTGCTGGCTACTTCTTCTTGGATGAAAACTAGGCGTGGAGAACTTGGAGTCGTGACACACCGGTTCAAGGGTGGATGTCACGAACAAGAAGTCGTGACACGCCGGTCAAATGGTGGGTAGCCACATTGAATACGGAAGATGTCCAAATACTAAACACGTGAAGAGAATTAAGTTACTTTATGACGTCATAGTTATTGAATTTGTACGTATAGTACAAATCATTATTAGGAAGGTGTACAAGAACGAATTAAAGACAAAGAGTGGGTATTAATGACTAAGAAGTACAACTATGGGTTCCAATCCTGTTATATGCAATGTGTATGCATAATCTAGGGTCGAGGGTGAGATGCAAGACAATCATAATTAATTATAATAACTTCTATAACAAATGGAAAATGGATACGAATAAACCATAGAAATAGTAGATCGTAGGGTTGTGACACAAACAAAAAGAGGAAGCTACAAGTAAAATTATTATCCAAACTCGCGTTAAGCGATTGTAGTTCTTATGTAAAAATGAATAGTTATTAATCATTGTTCATTTTTACATTGCTCTCCCCTTTAAAATATGTATACTATAATATAATAGGGTACAATTAATACAATACAAATGAGAAAATAACATCCTAACTAATTCAAGTTAGATGACGAATTTTTCTTTACATTACTAATTTTTATAGAGAACAAGTGAGTTCGGGTGGTTGGGTACAATGCAGAGTAATCAAATTTTTAACATGACACTTGCTTAGAGGCCTATTATAAAATATAAAAATTCAAAGATTAAAACTTTAATTTTATGCATACAGAATAAAAGGATTAATACGTTAATTTAGACAAACAATTAAGTTAGACAAAGAATGATATTGTTAATTTTTTTAACAAAATTTTATTTTTCTGTGGGGAAAATTACATACATAATATAATAGTCGGTAAAAGGGAAAAATATAAATTATTTTCCAAAGTTACCCTGATCGTATAGGCTATAACTAATTTTATTGATTATTGTAGGTAAAAAAACGAATTATGTAATGGATGATGTATAGACCTGTGGTCTAGTGTGTATTTGTGTGTATTAGGTACAAAGTGTGTATCTTACAATTTTGAGGGACAGATTAGCTGAGAGGATTGTTAAATTAACTGAATAAATGCCTGAGCAAAAATTTATATATAGTAAGCAAAAATGCTTAAGACTATATAATTAGCATAGTTAGCAATTACACGCAATGAAATAGTTTATTGTGATATTCAATGATTTTAGCATAAGGTTTGTATATATAGTATATATAGTGTGCATACGTGTGTGTGTGTTTATGGGTTATTATTATTATTATTATAAAATCCTTTAAGTTCAAGGTAGTATTTAAGTATTTAATTACATCAGTTACACGTATTAAGGTAATAAAAAAATGTACTTAGAGGACCTTACAAGTAATGAAAATAAATCTAGCGGTTAAAACTTAAATTTTGAAGGTGGAATTAAATTCGACTAGTAACATTCCTAGCTATATATGAACTATATACCCATTAACATTAACCAGAAGTATCAGTACGATAATTGAATTAAGAAAATTAAGAATACAAATTAAAAATAGAAATCAATTATGCATTTTAATGAACTAAACATATAGTATACTTAAAAATAAAAAAACACAACTTAACATAAATTGAGGTTATGTTCCATAGTACCAAAGAGGAATTAACCATGGTTGAACCATTTCTCTGGTTGACACTGGGTTCAACTGGGGTTGGGGTGTTAAAATAAAATAAAATAAAAATACAAAGTTTGGAGTACGACATTCGGGGGAATTGAGTGACTAAGCATTGAGTATAAGTCTGAAATTGACAATTACATCTTTTCGTGAGCACTTTGCTTTTTAAAAAAAAAAAGATTGCTTGTCACACTACAGTACTTAGAACAAAAATTAAAAGAGTTCAAACAAAACGGAGGGACGGCATATTCCTCAGCATAGTAATTTAAAAAGGAGTCATTGGGACAAGATCGATTAATTAATTATTACACAACTATTATTATCACATATACATTACAATGATTATCAAAGTCATTACAAACAATTGTAAAAACTGTTTTGGTTACAAACAATAAAATATGTCATTTTACCTATATATTTATATACGCAGCAATGGCATGAAAAGAAAAGATAAATCGGTCAATTTCCTTCTTACAAACATAAAAAAAGGTTGAACTAAAGACGCAAACCGGTCAATGCAGGTTGAATTTAATTCTCTTTTACAACCAAAAAAAAAAGGTTGAATTAAATTCTTAAATTACATTTTCTTAAATTAAATTCTCTTAAACTACAAAGAAAAAGTTGAATTCAATTGACTGCATTGAAATGACTGGGGACTTGAAAACTGAGACTTAAAACTAACTTCGAATAAAACTGACTTCGAATAAAACTGACTTCAAATACTTCTGAAATCTCTGGGGCGGTTGTCCCTCTGGATGCAACCTTCTAACTTGAACTCTTATCAAGTATTTCTATAAATCTCTGGGGCGGTTGTCCCTCTTGGATGCAACCTATTGACTTGAACTCTTATCAAGTATTTCTATAAATCTCTGGGGCGGTTGTCCCTCTTGGATGCAACCTATTGACTTGAACTCTTATCAAGTATTTCTATAAATCACTTGGGCGGTTGTCCCTCTTGGATGCAACCTATTGACTTGAACTCTTATCAAGTATTTCTATAAATCTCTGGGGCGGTTGTCCCTCTGGATGCAACCTTCTGACTTGAACTCTGATCAAGTATTTCTATAAATCTCTGGGGCGGTTGTCCCTCTGGATGCAACCTTCTGACTTGAACTCTTATCAAGTATTTCTATAAATCTCTGGGGCGGTTGTCCCTCTTGGATGCAACCTATTGACTTGAACTCTTATCAAGTATTTCTATAAATCTCTGGGGCGGTTGTCCCTCTTGGATGCAACCTATTGACTTGAACTCTTATCAAGTATTTCTATAAATCCTGGGCGGTTGTCCCTCTGGATGCAACCTTCTGACTTGAACTCTGATCAAGTATTTCTATAAATCTCTGGGGCGGTTGTCCCTCTGGATGCAACCTTCTGACTTGAACTCTGATCAAGTATTTCTATAAATCTCTGGGGCGGTTGTCCCTCTGGATGCAACCTTCTGACTTGAACTCTTATCAAGTATTTCTATAAATCTCTGGGGCGGTTGTCCCTCTTGGATGCAACCTATTGACTTGAACTCTTATCAAGTATTTCTATAAATCTCTGGGGCGGTTGTCCTCTGGATGCAACCTTCTGACTTGAACTTGATCAAGTATTTTATAAATCTCTGGGCGGTTGTCCCTCTGGATGCAACCTTCTGACTTGAACTCTTATCAAGTATTTCTATAAATCTCTGGGGCGTTGTCCCTCTGGATGCAACCTTCTGACTTGAACTCTTATCAAGTATTTCTATAAATCTCTGGGGCGGTTGTCCCTCTTGGATGCAACCTATTGACTTGAACTCTTATCAAGTATTTCTATAAATCTCTGGGGCGGTTGTCCCTCTTGGATGCAACCTATTGACTTGAACTCTTATCAAGTATTTCTATAAATCTTGGGCGGTTGTCCCTCTGGATGCAACCTTCTGACTTGAACTCTTATCAAGTATTTCTATAAATCTCTGGGGCGGTTGTCCCTCTGGATGCAACCTTTGACTTGAACTCTTATCAAGTATTTCTATAAATCTCTGGGGCGGTTGTCCCTCTTGGATGCAACCTATTGACTTGAACTCTTATCAAGTATTTCTATAAATCTCTTGGGCGGTTGTCCCTCTTGGATGCCAACCTATTGACTTGAACTCTTATCAAGTATTTCTATAAATCTCTGGGGCGGTTGTCCCTCGGATGCAACCTTCTGACTTGAACTTGATCAAGTATTTCTATAAATCTCTGGGGCGGTTGTCCCTCTGGATGCAACCTTCTGACTTGAACTCTTATCAAGTATTTCTATAAATCTCCGGGGCGGTTGTCCCTCTTGATGCAACCTATTGACTTGAACTCTTATCAAGTATTTCTATAAATCTCTGGGGCGGTTGTCCCTCTTGGATGCAACCTATTGACTTGAACTCTTATCAAGTATTTCTATAAATCTCTTGGGGCGGTTGTCCCTCTGGATGCAACCTTCTGACTTGAACTCTGATCAAGTATTTCTATAAATCTCTGGGGCGGTTGTCCCTCTGGATGCAACCTTCTGACTTCAACTCTTATCAAGTATTTCTATAAATCTCTGGGGCGGTTGTCCCTCTTGGATGCAACCTATTGACTTGAACTCTTATCAAGTATTTCTGTAAATCTCTGGGGCGGTTGTCCCTCTTGGATGCAACCTATTGACTTGAACTCTTATCAAGTATTTCTATAAATCTCTGGGGCGGTTGTCCCTCTGGATGCAACCTTCTGACTTGAACTCTGATCAAGTATTTCTATAAATCTCTGGGGCGGTTGTCCCTCTGGATGCAACCTTCTGACTTGAACTCTTATCAAGTATTTCTGTAAATCTCTGGGGCGGTTGTCCCTCTTGGATGCAACCTATTGACTTGAACTCTTATCAAGTATTTCTATAAATCTCTGGGGCGGTTGTCCCTCTGGATGCAACCTTCTGACTTGAACTCTGATCAAGTATTTTATAAATCTCTGAGGCGGTTGTCCCTCTGGATGCAACCTTCTGACTTGAACTCTTATCAAGTATTTTCTATAAATCTCTGGGGCGGTTGTCCCTCTGGATGCAACCTTCTGACTTGAACTCTTATCAAGTATTTCTATAAATCTCTGGGGCGGTTGTCCCTCTTGGATGCAACCTATTGACTTGAACTCTTCTCAAGTATTTCTATAAATCTCTGTGGCGGTTGTCCCTCTGATGCAACCTTCTGACTTGAACTAACTGAAATGCACTACACTGAACTGCTATCAGTGGAGTCTACTATTCTCTGGGTTTGGTTATCCCTCTTGGATGCAAAAATTAACTGGAACTAACTGAAAATGGAAAATGACTGCACTTGCTCTCTATCAAGTGGAGACTATTAACCTCTGGGGTTTGGTTGTCCCTCTTGGTACAACCGACTTACTTGAAATACTATCCAGTCTATAGCTCTCTGGGGTTTGGTTGTCCCTCTTGGATACAACCAACTGAAACTCTGAAAACTGATTTGCAACTTACTTGCAACTAAAAACTGACTTGGAACTTATTTGCAACTGATTTGCAGCTAAAAGTGACTCGAAATTACTTCAAGTATCTTTATAAATCTCTGGGGTTTGGTTGTCCCTCTTGGATGCAACCAACTGAAACTGAAATCTGATTTGCAACTTATTTGCAACTGAAACTGACTCGAAACTACTTCGAGTATCTCTCTAAATCTATAAACTCTCTATAAACTCTCTCTTTCTTAATTTGCAAGTCAATTCAATTCAATAATTTGAAAAAAATTGTAAACAAAAATAGAAAAATGTAAACAACATTTCACTCGAATGTACGCGAAGGTACGGTACTATTATGTTTGGTACATAAAATAAAATTATTCTATACTGAATATAATAGTGAAATTAACTCTCTGAAATTAACTCTCTGAAATTAACTCTGAAATTAACTCTGAAATTTACTCTCTGAAATTAACTCTCTGAAATTAACTCTCTGAAATTAACTCTCTGAAATGAACTTCTGTTACATTTAACTTCTGTCACATTTAACTTCTGTTACATTTAACTTCTGTTACATTTAACTTCTGTGACTTTTAACTTCTGTGACTTTTAACTTCTGTGACTTAACTTTTGTGAAAATTAGTTTCACTAAAAAAAATGTATCACTGGTGTCTGAAATGTTCACTGTGTTTTTTGTAAATTCTGACTTGATACTCATTATTAACTGTTAATAATACTGACTTTTCAAGTGTTTATAAATTTCTTAAAAAAAAACCAACTCTGTACTTAACAAAATTTCCACGGCGAAATCCTTAGGGACGTGTCCTAAAGACGTGTCTTGCTGGCTACTTCTTCTTGGATGAAAACTAGGCGTGGAGAAACTTGGAGTCGTGACACACCGGTTCAAGGGTGGATGTCACGAACAAGAAGTCGTGACACGCCGGTCAAATGGTGGGTAGCCACATTGAATACGGAAGATGTCCAAATACTAAACACGTGAAGAGAATTAAGTTACTTTATGACGTCATAGTTATTGAATTTGTACGTATAGTACAAATCATTATTAGGAAGGTGTACAAGAACGAATTAAAGACAAAGAGTGGGTATTAATGACTAAGAAGTACAACTACGGGTTCCAATCCTGTTATATGCAATGTGTATGCATAATCTAGGGTCGAGGGTGAGATGCAAGACAATCATAATTAATTATAATAACTTCTATAACAAATGGAAAATGGATACGAATAAAACCATAGAAATAGTAGATCGTAGGGTTGTGACACAAACAAAAAGAGGAAGCTACAAGTAAAATTATTATCCAAACTCGCGTTAAGCGATTGTAGTTCTTATGTAAAAATGAATAGTTATTAATCATTGTTCATTTTTACATTGCTCCCCTTTAAAATATGTATACTATAATATAATAGGGTACAATTAATACAATACAAATGAGAAAATAACATCCTAACTAATTCAAGTTAGATGACGAATTTTTCTTTACATTACTAATTTTTATAGAGAACAAGTGAGTTCGGGTGGTTGGGTACAATGCAGAGTAATCAAATTTTTAACATGACACTTGCTTAGAGGCCTATTATAAAAATATAAAAATTCAAAGATTAAAACTTTAATTTTATGCATACAGAATAAAAGGATTAATACGTTAATTTAGACAAACAATTAAGTTAGACAAAGAATGATATTGTTAATTTTTTTAACAAAATTTTATTTTTCTGTGGGGAAAATTACATACATATGAATAGTCGGTAAAAGGGAAAAATATAAATTATTTTCCAAAGTTACCCTGATCGTATAGGCTATAACTAATTTTATTGATTATTGTAGGTAAAAAAACGAATTACGTAATGGATGATGTATAGACCTGTGGTCTAGTGTGTATTTGTGTATGTATTAGGTACAAAGTGTGTATCTTACAATTTTGAGGGACAGATTAGCTGAGAGGATTGTTAAATTAACTGAATAAATGCCTGAGCAAAAATTTATATATAGTAAGCAAAAATGCTTAAGACTATATAATTAGCATAGTTAGCAATTACACGCAATGAAATAGTTTATTGTGATATTCAATGATTTTAGCATAAGGTTTGTATATATATAGTATATATAGTGTGCATACGTGTGTGTGTGTTTATGGGTTATTATTTTATTATAAAATCCTTTAAGTTCAAGGTAGTATTTAAGTATTTAATTACATCAGTTACACGTATTAAGGTAATAAAAAAATGTACTTAGAGGACCTTACAAGTAATGAAAATAAATCTAGCGGTTAAAAAACTTAAATTTTGAAGGTGGAATTAAATTCGACTAGTAACATTCCTAGCTATATATGAACTATATACCCATTAACATTAACCAGAAGTATCAGTACGATAATTGAATTAAGAAAATTAAGAATACAAATTAAAAATAGAAATCAATTATGCATTTTAATGAACTAAACATATAGTATACTTAAAATAAAAAAACACAACTTAACATAAATTGAGGTTATGTTCCATAGTACCAAAGAGGAATTAACCATGGTTGAACCATTTCTCTGGTTGACACTGGGTTCAACTGGGGTTGGGGTGTTAAAATAAAATAAAATAAAAATACAAAGTTTGGAGTACGACATTCGGGGGAATTGAGTGACTAAGCATGGAGTATAAGTCTGAAATTGACAATTACATCTTTTCGTGAGCACTTTGCTTTTTTAAAAAAAAAAGATTGCTTGTCACACTACAGTACTTAGAACAAAAATTAAAAGAGTTCAAACAAAACGGAGGGACGGCATATTCCTCAGCATAGTAATTTAAAAAGGAGTCATTGGGACAAGATCGATTAATTAATTAACACAACTATTATTATCACATATACATTACAATGATTATCAAAGTCATTACAAACAATTGTAAAAACTCTTTTGGTTACAAACAATAAAATATGTCATTTACCTATATATTTATATACGCAGCAATGGCATGAAAAGAAAAGATAAATCGGTCAATTTCCTTCTTACAAACATAAAAAAAGGTTGAACTAAAGACGCAAACCGGTCAATGCAGGTTGAATTTAATTCTCTTTTACAACCAAAAAAAAAAAGGTTGAATTAAATTTAAATTACATTTTCTTAAATTAAATTCTCTTAAACTACAAAAGAAAAAGTTGAATTCAATTGACTGCATTGAAATGACTGGGGACTTGAAAACTGAGACTTGAAACTAACTTCGAATAAAACTGACTTCGAATAAAACTGACTTCAAATACTTCTGAAATCTCTGGGGCGGTTGTCCCTCTGGATGCAACCTTCTAACTTGAACTCTTATCAAGTATTTCTATAAATCTCTGGGGCGGTTGTCCCTCTTGGATGCAACCTATTGACTTGAACTCTTATCAAGTATTTCTAAAATCTCTGGGGCGGTTGTCCCTCTTGGATGCAACCTATTGACTTGAACTCTTATCAAGTATTTCTATAAATCTCTGGGGCGGTTGTCCCTCTTGGATGCAACCTTTGACTTGAACTCTGATCAAGTATTTCTATAAATCTCTGGGGCGGTTGTCCCTCTGGATGCAACCTTCTGACTTGAACTTTATCAAGTATTTCTATAAATCTCTGGGCGGTTGTCCCTCTTGGATGCAACCTATTGACTTGAACTCTTATCAAGTATTTCTAAATCTCTGGGGCGGTTGTCCCTCTTGGATGCAACCTATTGACTTGAACTCTTATCAAGTATTTCTATAAATCTCTGGGCGGTTGTCCCTCTGGATGCAACCTTTGACTTGAACTCTTATCAAGTATTTCTATAAATCTCTGGGGCGGTTGTCCCTCTGGATGCAACCTTCTGACTTCAACTCTTATCAAGTATTTCTATAAATCTCTGGGGCGGTTGTCCCTCTTGGATGCAACCTATTGACTTGAACTCTTATCAAGTATTTCTGTAAATCTCTGGGCGGTTGTCCTCTTGGATGCAACCTATTGACTTGAACTCTTATCAAGTATTTCTATAAATCTCTGGGGCGGTTGTCCCTCTGGATGCAACCTTCTGACTTGAACTCTGATCAAGTATTTCTATAAATCTCTGGGGCGGTTGTCCCTCTGGATGCAACCTTCTGACTTGAACTCTTATCAAGTATTTCTGTAAATCTCTGGGGCGGTTGTCCCTCTTGGATGCAACCTATTGACTTGAACTCTTATCAAGTATTTCTATAAATCTCTGGGGCGGTTGTCCCTCTGGATGCAACCTTCTGACTTGAACTCTTCTCAAGTATTTCTATAAATCTCTGGGGCGGTTGTCCCTCTGGATGCAACCTTCTGACTTGAACTCTTATCAAGTATTTCTATAAATCTCTGGGGCGGTTGTCCCTCTTGGATGCAACCTATTGACTTGAACTCTTCTCAATTATTTCTATAAATCTCTGTGGCGGTTGTCCCTCTGGATGCAACCTTCTGACTTGAACTAACTGAAATGGACTACACTGAACTGCTATCAGTGGAGTCTACTATTCTCTTGGTTTGGTTATCCCTCTTGGATGCAAAAAATTAACTGGAACTAACTGAAAATGGAAAATGACTGCACTTGCTCTCTATCAAGTGGAGACTATTAACCTCTGGGGTTTGGTTGTCCCTCTTGGTACAACCGACTTACTTGAAATACTATCCAGTCTATAGCTCTCTGGGGTTTGGTTGTCCCTCTTGGATACAACCAACTGAAACTCTGAAAACTGATTTGCAACTTACTTGCAACTAAAACTGACTTGGAACTTATTTGCAACTGATTTGCAGCTAAAAGTGACTCGAAATTACTTCAAGTATCTTTATAATCTCTGGGGTTTGGTTGTCCCTCTTGGATGCAACCAACTGAAACTGAAATCTGATTTGCAACTTATTGCAACTGAAACTGACTCGAAACTACTTCGAGTATCTCTCTAAATCTATAAACTCTCTATAAACTCTTCTTTCTTAATTTGCAAGTCAATTCAATTCAATAATTTGAAAAAAATTGCAAACAAAAATAGAAAAATGTAAACAACATTTCACTCGAATGTACGCGAAGGTACGGTACTATTATGTTTGGTACATAAAATAAAATTATTCTATACTGAATATAATAGTGAAATTAACTCTCTGAAATTAACTCTCTGAAATTAACTCTGAAATTAACTCTGAAATTTACTCTCTGAAATTAACTCTCTGAATTTAACTCTCTGAAATTAACTCTCTGAAATGAACTTCTGTTACATTTAACTTCTGTGACTTTTAACTTCTGTGACTTTTAACTTCTGTGACTTAACTTTTGTGAAAATTAGTTTCACTAAAAAAAATGTATCACTGGTGTCTGAAATGTTCACTGTGTTTTTGTAAATTCTGACTTGATACTCATTTTAACTGTTAATAATACTGACTTTTCAAGTGTTTATAAATTTCTTAAAAAAACCAACTCTGTACTTAACAAAATTTCCACGGCGAAATCCTTAGGGACGTGTCCTAAAGACGTGTCTTGCTGGCTACTTCTTCTTGGATGAAAACTAGGCGTGGAGAACTTGGAGTCGTGACACACCGGTTCAAGGGTGGATGTCACGAACAAGAAGTCGTGACACGCCGGTCAAATGGTGGGTAGCCACATTGAATACGGAAGATGTCCAAATACTAAACACGTGAAGAGAATTAAGTTACTTTATGACGTCATAGTTATTGAATTTGTACGTATAGTACAAATCATTATTAGGAAGGTGTACAAGAACGAATTAAAGACAAAGAGTGGGTATTAATGACTAAGAAGTACAACTACGGGTTCCAATCCTGTTATATGCAATGTGTATGCATAATCTAGGGTCGAGGGTGAGATGCAAGACAATCATAATTAATTATAATAACTTCTATAACAAATGGAAAATGGATACGAATAAACCATAGAAATAGTAGATCGTAGGGTTGTGACACAAATAAAAAGAGGAAGCTACAAGTAAAATTATTATCCAAACTCGCGTTAAGCGATTGTAGTTCTTATGTAAAAATGAATAGTTATTAATCATTGTTCATTTTTACATTGCTCTCCCCTTTAAAATATGTATACTATAATATAATAGGGTACAATTAATACAATACAAATGAGAAAATAACATCCTAACTAATTCAAGTTAGATGACGAATTTTTCTTTACATTACTAATTTTTATAGAGAACAAGTGAGTTCGGGTGGTTGGGTACAATGCAGAGTAATCAAATTTTTAACATGACACTTGCTTAGAGGCCTATTATAAAATATAAAAATTCAAAGATTAAAACTTTAATTTTATGCATACAGAATAAAAGGATTAATACGTTAATTTAGACAAACAATTAAGTTAGACAAAGAATGATATTGTTAATTTTTTTAACAAAATTTTATTTTTCTGTGGGGAAAATTACATACATAATGAATAGTCGGTAAAAGGGAAAAATATAAATTATTTTCCAAAGTTATCCTGATCTTATAGGCTATAACTAATTTTATTGATTATTGTAGGTAAAAAAACGAATTACGTAATGGATGATGTATAGACCTGTGGTCTAGTGTGTATTTGTGTGTATTAGGTACAAAGTGTGTATCTTACAATTTTGAGCGACAGATTAGCTGAGAGGATTGTTAAATTAACTGAATAAATGCCTGAGCAAAAATTTATATATAGTAAGCAAAAATGCTTAAGACTATATAATTAGCATAGTTAGCAATTACACGCAATGAAATAGTTTATGTGATATTCAATGATTTTAGCATAAGGTTTGTATATATATAGTATATATAGTGTGCATACGTGTGTGTGGTTTATGGGTTATTATTATTATTATAAAATCCTTTAAGTTCAAGGTAGTATTTAAGTATTTAATTACATCAGTTACACGTATTAAGGTAATAAAAAAATGTACTTAGAGGACCTTACAAGTAATGAAAATAAATCTAGCGGTTAAAACTTAAATTTTGAAGGTGGAATTAAATTCGACTAGTAACATTCCTAGCTATATATGAACTATAACCCATTAACATTAACCAGAAGTATCGGTACGATAATTGAATTAAGAAAATTAAGAATACAAATTAAAAATAGAAATCAATTATGCATTTTAATGAACTAAACATATAGTATACTTAAAAATAAAAAACACAACTTAACATAAATTGAGGTTTGTTCATAGTACCAAAGAGGAATTAACCATGGTTGAACCATTTCTCTGGTTGACACTGGGTTCAACTGGGTTTGGGGTGTTAAAATAAAATAAAATAAAAATACAAAGTTTGGAGTACGACATTCGGGGGAATTGAGTGACTGAGCATGGAGTATAAGTCTGAAAATGACAATTACATCTTTTCGTGAGCACTTTGCTTTTTTAAAAAAAAAAGATTGCTTGTCACACTACAGTACTTAGAACAAAAATTAAAAGAGTTCAAACAAAACGGAGGGACGGCATATTCCTCAGCATAGTAATTTAAAAAGGAGTCATTGGGACAAGATCGATTAATTAATTATTACACAACATATTATCACATATACGGTGCCCGCGAAAAGTATCCGATCACTCAAGAAAATACAATATTTTCCCTTGATATTCAGAGACACATAATTCACTTTCTATTTGTTCTAGCGACATCTGGTAACTTTGAGGTTGCTCGCTGATATGAGAGCTATCCAACGCATTCTCAAATTAGTGTTCTGGTAGCCTTCGTTGCGGGTGGCTGTGTCTCAAAGTTGTCAGATTTCACTGTTTGTGTAAATTTATTGATATTTTGTTATTTTTTACAGAAAGTGGTGTAAATAAAATTTATATATAATGTGTGCTAAAAAACACTTAAGAGTGATTGTCGAGGTGCTATTGTTGCTTTGCATACATGTGGGAAATCACAGAGACAGATAGCTAAGGAATTAAACATATCCCAAAGTACCGTTAATTTATGGGTTTCACGGGCTAAGAACAATGCCGGCCTAACCACGCCAGTCCCTAAAAAACGATCTGGCAGACCGAGAAAAACAAATTCACGAACAGACAAACTTATGAAACGTTTAGTATTGAAAAACCCAACAATAACTGCGAAAGAAATAAAATTTAATATGAATAATTTGTTTATCTGGTGTTTCTGAACGAACTATCCAGGAGCGGCTCCAAAAAGACTCGGATTACCATCTCGCCATGCTGCTAAGAAACCGTTCATTAATGAAAAAATGCGTAAAAAACGTGTCGCATTTTGTAAAAAATATATTCATTGGACTGTTGATGACTGGAAGAAGGTTTTATTAGTGATGAGTCGACATTTTTTACATTCAGAAGTTGTCCAAAAAAGGTTCGCCGGCCCATTGGCTCAAATAGGATGGACCCTAAATACACCCTAAAGACAATGAAACACCCTCCAAGTGTGATGGTTTGGGTTGTTTCGGTTACTATGGGCGTGGAAACCTATATTTCTTCCGAAGAACACAACTATGAATGGTGCACGGTATTTAGCAATGCTACAGGATAAACTTCCAATGGCAATGGCAATCCAAAGGACAAAAACATACATGCATGATGGTGCACCATGTCACAAGGCCAAAATAGTGACAAAATGGATTACTGACAATAAATTTGATATTTTGGATTGGCCTGGTAATAGTCCAGATCTCAATCCGATAGAAAATATGTGGCTAATAATAAAAAATAAGGTTGAATGCCACGACACTGGCTCAGTCGAAAAATTACAAGAAGCCATCAAAAAGGTATGATGCAAGGAAATAGTGGAAGTTTGTCAAAACTTGATTAAATCCATGCCAAAACGTCTAGAACAAGTCATCCAAACCAAAGGACAGATGACAAAATACTAATATAAGGTTAGTATACATTTAAACATTGTTTTTTATGTAAAAAATACAAATTTCCAGGGTGAGCGGATACTTTTCGCGGGCACTGTACATTACAATGATTATCAAAGTCATTACAAACAATTGTAAAAACTCTTTTGGTTACAAACAATAAAATATGTCATTTTACCTATATATTTATATACGCAGCAATGGCATGAAAAGAAAAGATAAATCGGTCAATTTCCTTCTTACAAACATAAAAAAAGGTTGAACTAAAGACGCAAACCGGTCAAGGCAGGTTGAATTTAATTCTCTTTTACAACCAAAAAAAAAAGGTTGAATTAAATTCTTAAATTACATTTTCTTAAATTAAATTCTCTTAAACTACAAAGAAAAAGTTGAATTCAATTGACTGCATTGAAATGACTGGGGACTTGAAAACTGAGACTTGAAACTAACTTCGAATAAAACTGACTTCGAATAAAACTAACTTCAAATACTTCTGAAATCTCTGGGGCGGTTGTCCCTCTGGATGCAACCTTCTAACTTGAACTCTTATCAAGTATTTCTATAAATCTCTGGGGCGGTTGTCCCTCTTGGATGCAACCTATTGACTTGAACTCTTATCAAGTATTTCTATAAATCTCTGGGGCGGTTGTCCCTCTTGGATGCAACCTATTGACTTGAACTCTTATCAAGTATTTCTATAAATCTCTTGGGCGGTTGTCCCTCTTGGATGCAACCTATTGACTTGAACTCTTATCAAGTATTTCTATAAATCTCTGGGGCGGTTGTCCCTCTGGATGCAACCTTCTGACTTGAACTCTGATCAAGTATTTCTATAAATCTCTGGGGCGGTTGTCCCTCTGGATGCAACCTTCTGACTTGAACTCTTATCAAGTATTTCTATAAATCTCTGGGGCGGTTGTCCCTCTTGGATGCAACCTATTGACTTGAACTCTTATCAAGTATTTCTATAAATCTCTGGGGCGGTTGTCCCTCTTGGATGCAACCTATTGACTTGAACTCTTATCAAGTATTTCTATAAATCTCTTGGGCGGTTGTCCCTCTGGATGCAACCTTCTGACTTGAACTCTGATCAAGTATTTCTATAAATCTCTGGGGCGGTTGTCCCTCTGGATGCAACCTTCTGACTTCAACTCTTATCAAGTATTTCTATAAATCTCTGGGGCGGTTGTCCCTCTTGGATGCAACCTATTGACTTGAACTCTTATCAAGTATTTCTGTAAATCTCTGGGGCGGTTGTCCCTCTTGGATGCAACCTATTGACTTGAACTCTTATCAAGTATTTCTATAAATCTCTGGGGCGGTTGTCCCTCTGGATGCAACCTTCTGACTTGAACTCTGATCAAGTATTTCTATAAATCTCTGGGGCGGTTGTCCCTCTGGATGCAACCTTCTGACTTGAACTCTTATCAAGTATTTCTGTAAATCTCTGGGGCGGTTGTCCCTCTTGGATGCAACCTATTGACTTGAACTCTTATCAAGTATTTCTATAAATCTCTGGGGCGGTTGTCCCTCTGGATGCAACCTTCTGACTTGAACTCTGATCAAGTATTTTTATAAATCTCTGAGGCGGTTGTCCCTCTGGATGCAACCTTCTGACTTGAACTCTTATCAAGTATTTCTATAAATCTCTGGGGCGGTTGTCCCTCTGGATGCAACCTTCTGACTTGAACTCTTATCAAGTATTTCTATAAATCTCTGGGGCGGTTGTCCCTCTTGGATGCAACCTATTGACTTGAACTCTTCTCAAGTATTTCTATAAACTCTGTGGCGGTTGTCCCTCTGAATGCAACCTTCTGACTTGAACTAACTGAAATGGACTACACTGAACTGCTATCAGTGGAGTCTACTATTCTCTGGGTTTGGTTATCCCTCTTGGATGCAAAAAATTAACTGGAACTAACTGAAAATGGAAAATGACTGCACTTGCTCTCTATCAAGTGGAGACTATTAACCTCTGGGGTTTGGTTGTCCCTCTTGGTACAACCGACTTACTTGAAATACTATCCAGTCTATAGCTCTCTGGGGTTTGGTTGTCCCTCTTGGATACAACCAACTGAAACTCTGAAAACTGATTTGCAACTTACTTGCAACTAAAACTGACTTGGAACTTATTTGCAACTGATTTGCAGCTAAAAGTGACTCGAAATTACTTCAAGTATCTTTATAAATCTCTGGGGTTTGGTTGTCCCTCTTGGATGCAACCAACTGAAACTGAAATCTGATTTGCAACTTATTTGCAACTGAAACTGACTCGAAACTACTTCGAGTATCTCTCTAAATCTATAAACTCTCTATAAACTCTCTCTTTCTTAATTTGCAAGTCAATTCAATTCAATAATTTGAAAAAAATTGTAAACAAAAATAGAAAAATGTAAACAACATTTCACTCGAATGTACGCGAAGGTACGGTACTATTATGTTTGGTACATAAAATAAAATTATTCTATACTGACTATAATAGTGAAATTAACTCTCTGAAATTAACTCTCTGAAATTAACTCTGAAATTAACTCTGAAATTTACTCTCTGAAATTAACTCTCTGAAATTAACTCTCTGAAATTAACTCTCTGAAATGAACTTCTGTTACATTTAACTTCTGTCACATTTAACTTCTGTCACATTTAACTTCTGTTACATTTAACTTCTGTGACTTTTAACTTCTGTGACTTTTAACTTCTGTGACTTAACTTTTGTGAAAATTAGTTTCACTAAAAAAAATGTATCACTGGTGTCTGAAATGTTCACTGTGTTTTTTGTAAATTCTGACTTGATACTCATTATTAACTGTTAATAATACTGACTTTTCAAGTGTTTATAAATTTCTTAAAAAAAACCAACTCTGTACTTAACAAAATTTCCACGGCGAAATCCTTAGGGACGTGTCCTAAAGACGTGTCTTGCTGGCTACTTCTTCTTGGATGAAAACTAGGCGTGGAGAACTTGGAGTCGTGACACACCGGTTCAAGGGTGGATGTCACGAACAAGAAGTCGTGACACGCCGGTCAAATGGTGGGTAGCCACATTGAATACGGAAGATGTCCAAATACTAAACACGTGAAGAGAATTAAGTTACTTTATGACGTCATAGTTATTGAATTTGTACGTATAGTACAAATCATTATTAGGAAGGTGTACAAGAACGAATTAAAGACAAAGAGTGGGTATTAATGACTAAGAAGTACAACTATGGGTTCCAATCCTGTTATATGCAATGTGTATGCATAATCTAGGGTCGAGGGTGAGATGCAAGACAATCATAATTAATTATAATAACTTCTATAACAAATGGAAAATGGATACGAATAAACCATAGAAATAGTAGATCGTAGGGTTGTGACACAAACAAAAAGAGGAAGCTACAAGTAAAATTATTATCCAAACTCGCGTTAAGCGATTGTAGTTCTTATGTAAAAATGAATAGTTATTAATCATTGTTCATTTTTACATTGCTCTCCCCTTTAAAATATGTATACTATAATATAATAGGGTACAATTAATACAATACAAATGAGAAAATAACATCCTAACTAATTCAAGTTAGATGACGAATTTTTCTTTACATTACTAATTTTTATAGAGAACAAGTGAGTTCGGGTGGTTGGGTACAATGCAGAGTAATCAAATTTTTAACATGACACTTGCTTAGAGGCCTATTATAAAATATAAAAATTCAAAGATTAAAACTTTAATTTTATGCATACAGAATAAAAGGATTAATACGTTAATTTAGACAAACAATTAAGTTAGACAAAGAATGATATTGTTAATTTTTTTAACAAAATTTTATTTTTCTGTGGGGAAAATTACATACATAATATAATAGTCGGTAAAAGGGAAAAAATAAATTATTTTCCAAAGTTACCCTGATCGTATAGGCTATAACTAATTTTATTGATTATTGTAGGTAAAAAAACGAATTATGTAATGGATGATGTATAGACCTGTGGTCTAGTGTGTATTTGTGTGTATTAGGTACAAAGTGTGTATCTTACAATTTTGAGGGACAGATTAGCTGAGAGGATTGTTAAATTAACTGAATAAATGCCTGAGCAAAAATTTATATATAGTAAGCAAAAATGCTTAAGACTATATAATTAGCATAGTTAGCAATTACACGCAATGAAATAGTTTATTGTGATATTCAATGATTTTAGCATAAGGTTTGTATATATATAGTATATATAGTGTGCATACGTGTGTGTGTGTTTATGGGTTATTATTATTATTATTATAAAATCCTTTAAGTTCAAGGTAGTATTTAAGTATTTAATTACATCAGTTACACGTATTAAGGTAATAAAAAAATGTACTTAGAGGACCTTACAAGTAATGAAAATAAATCTAGCGGTTAAAACTTAAATTTTGAAGGTGGAATTAAATTCGACTAGTAACATTCCTAGCTATATATGAACTATATACCCATTAACATTAACCAGAAGTATCAGTACGATAATTGAATTAAGAAAATTAAGAAACAAATTAAAAATAGAAATCAATTATGCATTTTAATGAACTAAACATATAGTATACTTAAAAATAAAAAAACACAACTTAACATAAATTGAGGTTATGTTCCATAGTACCAAAGAGGAATTAACCATGGTTGAACCATTTCTCTGGTTGACACTGGGTTCAACTGGGGTTGGGGTGTTAAAATAAAATAAAATAAAAATACAAAGTTTGGAGTACGACATTCGGGGGAATTGAGTGACTAAGCATGGAGTATAAGTCTGAAATTGACAATTACATCTTTTCGTGAGCACTTTGCTTTTTTAAAAAAAAAAGATTGCTTGTCACACTACAGTACTTAGAACAAAAATTAAAAGAGTTCAAACAAAACGGAGGGACGGCATATTCCTCAGCATAGTAATTTAAAAAGGAGTCATTGGGACAAGATCGATTAATTAATTATTACACAACTATTATTATCACATATACATTACAATGATTATCAAAGTCATTACAAACAATTGTAAAAACTGTTTTGGTTACAAACAATAAAATATGTCATTTTACCTATATATTTATATACGCAGCAATGGCATGAAAAGAAAAGATAAATCGGTCAATTTCCTTCTTACAAACATAAAAAAAGGTTGAACTAAAGACGCAAACCGGTCAATGCAGGTTGAATTTAATTCTCTTTTACAACAAAAAAAAAAGGTTGAATTAAATTCTTAAATTACATTTTCTTAAATTAAATTCTCTTAAACTACAAAGAAAAAGTTGAATTCAATTGACTGCATTGAAATGACTGGGGACTTGAAAACTGAGACTTGAAACTAACTTCAAATAAAACTGACTTCGAATAAAACTGACTTCAAATACTTCTGAAATCTCTGGGGCGGTTGTCCCTCTGGATGCAACCTTCTGACTTGAACTCTTATCAAGTATTTCTATAAATCTCTGGGGCGGTTGTCCCTCTTGGATGCAACCTATTGACTTGAACTCTTATCAAGTATTTCTATAAATCTCTGGGGCGGTTGTCCCTCTTGGATGCAACCTATTGACTTGAACTCTTATCAAGTATTTCTATAAATCTCTTGGGCGGTTGTCCCTCTTGGATGCAACCTATTGACTTGAACTCTTATCAAGTATTTCTATAAATCTCTGGGGCGGTTGTCCCTCTGGATGCAACCTTCTGACTTGAACTCTGATCAAGTATTTCTATAAATCTCTGGGGCGGTTGTCCCTCTGGATGCAACCTTCTGACTTGAACTCTTATCAAGTATTTCTATAAATCTCTGGGGCGGTTGTCCCTCTTGGATGCAACCTATTGACTTGAACTCTTATCAAGTATTTCTATAAATCTCTGGGGCGGTTGTCCCTCTTGGATGCAACCTATTGACTTGAACTCTTATCAAGTATTTCTATAAATCTCTTGGGCGGTTGTCCCTCTGGATGCAACCTTCTGACTTGAACTCTGATCAAGTATTTCTATAAATCTCTGGGGCGGTTGTCCCTCTGGATGCAACCTTCTGACTTCAACTCTTATCAAGTATTTCTATAAATCTCTGGGGCGGTTGTCCCTCTTGGATGCAACCTATTGACTTGAACTCTTATCAAGTATTTCTGTAAATCTCTGGGGCGGTTGTCCCTCTTGGATGCAACCTATTGACTTGAACTCTTATCAAGTATTTCTATAAATCTCTGGGGCGGTTGTCCCTCTGGATGCAACCTTCTGACTTGAACTCTGATCAAGTATTTCTATAAATCTCTGGGGCGGTTGTCCCTCTGGATGCAACCTTCTGACTTGAACTCTTATCAAGTATTTCTGTAAATCTCTGGGGCGGTTGTCCCTCTTGGATGCAACCTATTGACTTGAACTCTTATCAAGTATTTCTATAAATCTCTGGGGCGGTTGTCCCTCTGGATGCAACCTTCTGACTTGGAACTCTGATCAAGTATTTTTATAAATCTCTGAGGCGGTTGTCCCTCTGGATGCAACCTTCTGACTTGAACTCTTATCAAGTATTTCTATAAATCTCTGGGGCGGTTGTCCCTCTGGATGCAACCTTCTGACTTGAACTCTTATCAAGTATTTCTATAAATCTCTGGGGCGGTTGTCCCTCTTGGATGCAACCTATTGACTTGAACTCTTCTCAAGTATTTCTATAAATCTCTGTGGCGGTTGTCCCTCTGATGCAACCTTCTGACTTGAACTAACTGAAATGGACTACACTGAACTGCTATCAGTGGAGTCTACTATTCTCTGGGTTTGGTTATCCCTCTTGGATGCAAAAAATTAACTGGAACTAACTGAAAATGGAAAATGACTGCACTTGCTCTCTATCAAGTGGAGACTATTAACCTCTGGGGTTTGGTTGTCCCTCTTGGTACAACCGACTTACTTGAAATACTATCCAGTCTATAGCTCTCTGGGGTTTGGTTGTCCCTCTTGGATACAACCAACTGAAACTCTGAAAACTGATTTGCAACTTACTTGCAACTAAAACTGACTTGGAACTTATTTGCAACTGATTTGCAGCTAAAAGTGACTCGAAATTACTTCAAGTATCTTTATAAATCTCTGGGTTTGGTTGTCCCTCTTGGATGCAACCAACTGAAACTGAAATCTGATTTGCAACTTATTTGCAACTGAAACTGACTCGAAACTACTTCGAGTATCTCTCTAAATCTATAAACTCTCTATAAACTCTCTCTTTCTTAATTTGCAAGTCAATTCAATTCAATAATTTGAAAAAAATTGTAAACAAAAATAGAAAAATGTAAACAACATTTCACTCGAATGTACGCGAAGGTACGGTACTATTATGTTTGGTACATAAAATAAAATTATTCTATACTGACTATAATAGTGAAATTAACTCTCTGAAATTAACTCTCTGAAATTAACTCTGAAATTAACTCTGAAATTTACTCTCTGAAATTAACTCTCTGAAATTAACTCTCTGAAATTAACTCTCTGAAATGAACTTCTGTTACATTTAACTTCTGTCACATTTAACTTCTGTCACATTTAACTTCTGTTACATTTAACTTCTGTGACTTTTAACTTCTGTGACTTTTAACTTCTGTGACTTAACTTTTGTGAAAATTAGTTTCACTAAAAAAAATGTATCACTGGTGTCTGAAATGTTCACTGTGTTTTTTGTAAATTCTGACTTGATACTCATTATTAACTGTTAATAATACTGACTTTTCAAGTGTTTATAAATTTCTTAAAAAAAACCAACTCTGTACTTAACAAAATTTCCACGGCGAAATCCTTAGGGACGTGTCCTAAAGACGTGTCTTGCTGGCTACTTCTTCTTGGATGAAAACTAGGCGTGGAGAACTTGGAGTCGTGACACACCGGTTCAAGGGTGGATGTCACGAACAAGAAGTCGTGACACGCCGGTCAAATGGTGGGTAGCCACATTGAATACGGAAGATGTCCAAATACTAAACACGTGAAGAGAATTAAGTTACTTTATGACGTCATAGTTATTGAATTTGTACGTATAGTACAAATCATTATTAGGAAGGTGTACAAGAACGAATTAAAGACAAAGAGTGGGTATTAATGACTAAGAAGTACAACTATGGGTTCCAATCCTGTTATATGCAATGTGTATGCATAATCTAGGGTCGAGGGTGAGATGCAAGACAATCATAATTAATTATAATAACTTCTATAACAAATGGAAAATGGATACGAATAAACCATAGAAATAGTAGATCGTAGGGTTGTGACACAAACAAAAAGAGGAAGCTACAAGTAAAATTATTATCCAAACTCGCGTTAAGCGATTGTAGTTCTTATGTAAAAATGAATAGTTATTAATCATTGTTCATTTTTACATTGCTCTCCCCTTTAAAATATGTATACTATAATATAATAGGGTACAATTAATACAATACAAATGAGAAAATAACATCCTAACTAATTCAAGTTAGATGACGAATTTTTCTTTACATTACTAATTTTTATAGAGAACAAGTGAGTTCGGGTGGTTGGGTACAATGCAGAGTAATCAAATTTTTAACATGACACTTGCTTAGAGGCCTATTATAAAATATAAAAATTCAAAGATTAAAACTTTAATTTTATGCATACAGAATAAAAGGATTAATACGTTAATTTAGACAAACAATTAAGTTAGACAAAGAATGATATTGTTAATTTTTTTAACAAAATTTTATTTTTCTGTGGGGAAAATTACATACATAATATAATAGTCGGTAAAAGGGAAAAATTAAATTATTTTCCAAAGTTACCCTGATCGTATAGGCTATAACTAATTTTATTGATTATTGTAGGTAAAAAAACGAATTATGTAATGGATGATGTATAGACCTGTGGTCTAGTGTATTTGTGTGTATTAGGTACAAAGTGTGTATCTTACAATTTTGAGGGACAGATTAGCTGAGAGGATTGTTAAATTAACTGAATAAATGCCTGAGCAAAAATTTATATATAGTAAGCAAAAATGCTTAAGACTATATAATTAGCATAGTTAGCAATTACACGCAATGAAATAGTTTATTGTGATATTCAATGATTTTAGCATAAGGTTTGTATATATATAGTATATTAGTGTGCATACGTGTGTGTGTGTTTATGGGTTATTATTATTATTATTATAAAATCCTTTAAGTTCAAGGTAGTATTTAAGTATTTAATTACATCAGTTACACGTATTAAGGTAATAAAAAAATGTACTTAGAGGACCTTACAAGTAATGAAAATAAATCTAGCGGTTAAAACTTAAATTTTGAAGGTGGAATTAAATTCGACTAGTAACATTCCTAGCTATATATGAACTATATACCCATTAACATTAACCAGAAGTATCAGTACGATAATTGAATTAAGAAAATTAAGAATACAAATTAAAAATAGAAATCAATTATGCATTTTAATGAACTAAACATATAGTATACTTAAAAATAAAAAAACACAACTTAACATAAATTGAGGTTATGTTCCACAGTACCAAAGAGGAATTAACCATGGTTGAACCATTTCTGTGGTTGACACTGGGTTCAACTGGGGTTGGGGTGTTAAAATAAAATAAAATAAAAATACAAAGTTTGGAGTACGACATTCGGGGGAATTGAGTGACTAAGCATGGAGTATAAGTCTGAAATTGACAATTACATCTTTTCGTGAGCACTTTGCTTTTTTAAAAAAAAAGATTGCTTGTCACACTACAGTACTTAGAACAAAAATTAAAAGAGTTCAAACAAAACGGAGGGACGGCATATTCCTCAGCATAGTAATTTAAAAAGGAGTCATTGGGACAAGATCGATTAATTAATTATTACACAACTATTATTATCACATATACATTACAATGATTATCAAAGTCATTACAAACAATTGTAAAAACTGTTTTGGTTACAAACAATAAAATATGTCATTTTACCTATATATTTATATACGCAGCAATGGCATGAAAAGAAAAGATAAATCGGTCAATTTCCTTCTTACAAACATAAAAAAGGTTGAACTAAAGACGCAAACCGGTCAATGCAGGTTGAATTTAATTCTCTTTTACAACAAAAAAAAAAGGTTGAATTAAATTCTTAAATTACATTTTCTTAAATTAAATTCTCTTAAACTACAAAGAAAAAGTTGAATTCAATTGACTGCATTGAAATGACTGGGGACTTGAAAACTGAGACTTGAAACTAACTTCAAATAAAACTGACTTCGAATAAAACTGACTTCAAATACTTCTGAAATCTCTGGGGCGGTTGTCCCTCTGGATGCAACCTTCTGACTTGAACTCTTATCAAGTATTTCTATAAATCTCTGGGGCGGTTGTCCCTCTTGGATGCAACCTATTGACTTGAACTCTTATCAAGTATTTCTATAAATCTCTGGGGCGGTTGTCCCTCTTGGATGCAACCTATTGACTTGAACTCTTATCAAGTATTTCTATAAATCTCTTGGGCGGTTGTCCCTCTGGATGCAACCTATTGACTTGAACTCTTATCAAGTATTTCTATAAATCTCTGGGGCGGTTGTCCCTCTGGATGCAACCTTCTGACTTGAACTCTGATCAAGTATTTCTATAAATCTCTGGGGCGGTTGTCCCTCTGGATGCAACCTTCTGACTTGAACTCTTATCAAGTATTTCTATAAATCTCTGGGGCGGTTGTCCCTCTTGGATGCAACCTATTGACTTGAACTCTTATCAAGTATTTCTATAAATCTCTGGGGCGGTTGTCCCTCTTGGATGCAACCTTCTGACTTGAACTCTGATCAAGTATTTTATAAATCTCTGAGGCGGTTGTCCCTCTGGATGCAACCTTCTGACTTGAACTCTGATCAAGTATTTCTATAAATCTCTGGGGCGGTTGTCCCTCTGGATGCAACCTTCTGACTTGAACTCTTATCAAGTATTTCTATAAATCTCTGGGGCGGTTGTCCCTCTTGGATGCAACCTATTGACTTGAACTCTTCTCAAGTATTTCTATAAATCTCTGGGGCGGTTGTCCCTCTGGATGCAACCTTCTGACTTGAACTAACTGAAATGGACTACACTGAACTGCTATCAGTGGAGTCTACTATTCTCTGGGTTTGGTTATCCCTCTTGGATGCAAAAAATTAACTGGAACTAACTGAAAATGGAAAATGACTGCACTTGCTCTCTATCAAGTGGAGACTATTAACCTCTGGGTTTGGTTGTCCCTCTTGGTACAACCGACTTACTTGAAATACTATCCAGTCTATAGCTCTCTGGGGTTTGGTTGTCCCTCTTGGATACAACCAACTGAAACTCTGAAAACTGATTTGCAACTTACTTGCAACTAAAACTGACTTGGAACTTATTTGCAACTGATTTGCAGCTAAAAGTGACTCGAAATTACTTCAAGTATCTTTATAAATCTCTGGGGTTTTGTCCCTCTTGGATGCAACCAACTGAAACTGAAATCTGATTTGCAACTTATTTGCAACTGAAACTGACTCGAAACTACTTCGAGTATCTCTCTAAATCTATAAACTCTCTATAAACTCTCTCTTTCTTAATTTGCAAGTCAATTCAATTCAATAATTTGAAAAAAATTGTAAACAAAAATAGAAAAATGTAAACAACATTTCACTCGAATGTACGCGAAGGTACGGTACTATTATGTTTGGTACATAAAATAAAATTATTCTATACTGACTATAATAGTGAAATTAACTCTCTGAACTTAACTCTCTGAAATTAACTCTGAAATTAACTCTGAAATTTACTCTCTGAAATTAACTCTCTGAAATTAACTCTCTGAAATTAACTCTCTGAAATGAACTTCTGTTACATTTAACTTCTGTCACATTTAACTTCTGTCACATTTAACTTCTGTTACATTTAACTTCTGTGACTTTTAACTTCTGTGACTTTTAACTTCTGTGACTTAACTTTTGTGAAAATTAGTTTCATTAAAAAAAATGTATCACTGGTGTCTGAAATGTTCACTGTGTTTTTTGTAAATTCTGACTTGATACTCATTATTAACTGTTAATAATACTGACTTTTCAAGTGTTTATAAATTTCTTAAAAAAAACCAACTCTGTACTTAACAAAATTTCCACAGCGAAATCCTTAGGGACGTGTCCTAAAGACGTGTCTTGCTGGCTACTTCTTCTTGGATGAAAACTAGGCGTGGAGAACTTGGAGTCGTGACACACCGGTTCAAGGGTGGATGTCACGAACAAGAAGTCGTGACACGCCGGTCAAATGGTGGGTAGCCACATTGAATACGGAAGATGTCCAATACTAAACACGTGAAGAGAATTAAGTTACTTTATGACGTCATAGTTATTGAATTTGTACGTATAGTACAAATCATTATTAGGAAGGTGTACAAGAACGATTAAAGACAAAGAGTGGGTATTAATGACTAAGAAGTACAACTATGGGTTCCAATCCTGTTATATGCAATGTGTATGCATAATCTAGGGTCGAGGGTGAGATGCAAGACAATCATAATTAATTATAATAACTTCTATAACAAATGGAAAATGGATACGAATAAACCATAGAAATAGTAGATCGTAGGTTGTGACACAAACAAAAAGAGGAAGCTACAAGTAAAATTATTATCCAAACTCGCGTTAAGCGATTGTAGTTCTTATGTAAAAATGAATAGTTATTAATCATTGTTCATTTTTACATTGCTCTCCCCTTTAAAATATGTATACTATAATATAATAGGGTACAATTAATACAATACAAATGAGAAAATAACATCCTAACTAATTCAAGTTAGATGACGAATTTTTCTTTACATTACTAATTTTTATAGAGAACAAGTGAGTTCGGGTGGTTGGGTACAATGCAGAGTAATCAAATTTTTAACATGACACTTGCTTAGAGGCCTATTATAAAATATAAAAATTCAAAGATTAAAACTTTAATTTTATGCATACAGAATAAAAGGATTAATACGTTAATTTAGACAAACAATTAAGTTAGACAAAGAATGATATTGTTAATTTTTTTAACAAAATTTTATTTTTCTGTGGGGAAAATTACATACATAATATAATAGTCGGTAAAAGGGAAAAATATAAATTATTTTCCAAAGTTACCCTGATCGTATAGGCTATAACTAATTTATTGATTATTGTAGGTAAAAAAACGAATTATGTAATGGATGATGTATAGACCTGTGGTCTAGTGTGTATTTGTGTGTATTAGGTACAAAGTGTGTATCTTACAATTTTGAGGGACAGATTAGCTGAGAGGATTGTTAAATTAACTGAATAAATGCCTGAGCAAAAATTTATATATAGTAAGCAAAAATGCTTAAGACTATATAATTAGCATAGTTAGCAATTACACGCAATGAAATAGTTTATTGTGATATTCAATGATTTTAGCATAAGGTTTGTATATATATAGTATATATAGTGTGCATACGTGTGTGTGTGTTTATGGGTTATTATTATTATTATTATAAAATCCTTTAAGTTCAAGGTAGTATTTAAGTATTTAATTACATCAGTTACACGTATTAAGGTAATAAAAAAATGTACTTAGAGGACCTTACAAGTAATGAAAATAAATCTAGCGGTTAAAACTTAAATTTTGAAGGTGGAATTAAATTCGACTAGTAACATTCCTAGCTATATATGAACTATATACCCATTAACATTAACCAGAAGTATCAGTACGATAATTGAATTAAGAAAATTAAGAATACAAATTAAAAAAGAAATCAATTATGCATTTTAATGAACTAAACATATAGTATACTTAAAAATAAAAAAACACAACTTAACATAAATTGAGGTTATGTTCCATAGTACCAAAGAGGAATTAACCATGGTTGAACCATTTCTCTGGTTGACACTGGTTCAACTGGGGTTGGGGTGTTAAAATAAAATAAAATAAAAATACAAAGTTTGGAGTACGACATTCGGGGGAATTGAGTGACTAAGCATGGAGTATAAGTCTGAAATTGACAATTACATCTTTTCGTGAGCACTTTGCTTTTTTAAAAAAAAAGATTGCTTGTCACACTACAGTACTTAGAACAAAAATTAAAAGAGTTCAAACAAAACGGAGGGACGGCATATTCCTCAGCATAGTAATTTAAAAAGGAGTCATTGGGACAAGATCGATTAATAATTATTACACAACTATTATTATCACATATACATTACAATGATTATCAAAGTCATTACAAACAATTGTAAAAACTGTTTTGGTTACAAACAATAAAATATGTCATTTTACCTATATATTTATATACGCAGCAATGGCATGAAAAGAAAAGATAAATCGGTCAATTTCCTTCTTACAAACATAAAAAAGGTTGAACTAAAGACGCAAACCGGTCAATGCAGGTTGAATTTAATTCTCTTTTACAACAAAAAAAAAAGGTTGAATTAAATTCTTAAATTACATTTTCTTAAATTAAATTCTCTTAAACTACAAAGAAAAAGTTGAATTCAATTGACTGCATTGAAATGACTGGGGACTTGAAAACTGAGACTTGAAACTAACTTCAAATAAAACTGACTTCGAATAAAACTGACTTCAAATACTTCTGAAATCTCTGGGGCGGTTGTCCCTCTGGATGCAACCTTCTGACTTGAACTCTTATCAAGTATTTCTATAAATCTCTGGGGCGGTTGTCCCTCTTGGATGCAACCTATTGACTTGAACTCTTATCAAGTATTTCTATAAATCTCTGGGGCGGTTGTCCCTCTTGGATGCAACCTATTGACTTGAACTCTTATCAAGTATTTCTATAAATCTCTGGGCGGTTGTCCCTCTTGGATGCAACCTATTGACTTGAACTCTTATCAAGTATTTCTATAAATCTCTGGGGCGGTTGTCCCTCTGGATGCAACCTTCTGACTTGAACTCTGATCAAGTATTTCTATAAATCTCTGGGGCGGTTGTCCCTCTGGATGCAACCTTCTGACTTGAACTCTTATCAAGTATTTCTGTAAATCTCTGGGCGGTTGTCCCTCTTGGATGCAACCTATTGACTTGAACTCTTATCAAGTATTTCTATAAATCTCTGGGCGGTTGTCCCTCTGGATGCAACCTTCTGACTTGAACTCTGATCAAGTATTTTATAAATCTCTGGGCGGTTGTCCCTCTGGATGCAACCTTCTGACTTGAACTCTTATCAAGTATTTCTATAAATCTCTGGGGCGGTTGTCCCTCTGGATGCAACCTTCTGACTTGAACTCTTATCAAGTATTTCTATAATCTCTGGGGCGGTTGTCCCTCTTGGATGCAACCTATTGACTTGAACTCTTCTCAAGTATTTCTATAAATCTCTGTGGCGGTTGTCCCTCTGATGCAACCTTCTGACTTGAACTAACTGAAATGGACTACACTGAACTGCTATCAGTGGAGTCTACTATTCTCTGGGTTTGGTTATCCCTCTTGGATGCAAAAATTAACTGGAACTAACTGAAAATGGAAAATGACTGCACTTGCTCTCTATCAAGTGGAGACTATTAACCTCTGGGGTTTGGTTGTCCCTCTTGGTACAACCGACTTACTTGAAATACTATCCAGTCTATAGCTCTCTGGGGTTTGGTTGTCCCTCTTGGATACAACCAACTGAAACTCTGAAAACTGATTTGCAACTTACTTGCAACTAAAACTGACTTGGAACTTATTTGCAACTGATTTGCAGCTAAAAGTGACTCGAAATTACTTCAAGTATCTTTATAAATCTCTGGGGTTTGGTTGTCCCTCTTGGATGCAACAACTGAAACTGAAATCTGATTTGCAACTTATTTGCAACTGAAACTGACTCGAAACTACTTCGAGTATCTCTCTAAATCTATAAACTCTCTATAAACTCTCTCTTTCTTAATTTGCAAGTCAATTCAATTCAATAATTTGAAAAAATTGTAAACAAAAATAGAAAAATGTAAACAACATTTCACTCGAATGTACGCGAAGGTACGGTACTATTATGTTTGGTACATAAAATAAAATTATTCTATACTGACTATAATAGTGAAATTAACTCTCTGAAATTAACTCTCTGAAATTAACTCTGAAATTAACTCTGAAATTTACTCTCTGAAATTAACTCTCTGAAATTAACTCTCTGAAATTAACTCTCTGAAATGAACTTCTGTTACATTTAACTTCTGTCACATTTAACTTCTGTCACATTTAACTTCTGTTACATTTAACTTCTGTGACTTTTAACTTCTGTGACTTTTAACTTCTGTGACTTAACTTTTGTGAAAATTAGTTTCACTAAAAAAAATGTATCACTGGTGTCTGAAATGTTCACTGTGTTTTTTGTAAATTCTGACTTGATACTCATTATTAACTGTTAATAATACTGACTTTTCAAGTGTTTATAAATTTCTTAAAAAAACCAACTCTGTACTTAACAAAATTTCCACGGCGAAATCCTTAGGGACGTGTCCTAAAGACGTGTCTTGCTGGCTACTTCTTCTTGGATGAAAACTAGGCGTGGAGAACTTGGAGTCGTGACACACCGGTTCAAGGGTGGATGTCACGAACAAGAAGTCGTGACACGCCGGTCAAATGGTGGGTAGCCACATTGAATACGGAAGATGTCCAAATACTAAACACGTGAAGAGAATTAAGTTACTTTATGACGTCATAGTTATTGAATTTGTACGTATAGTACAAATCATTATTAGGAAGGTGTACAAGAACGAATTAAAGACAAAGAGTGGGTATTAATGACTAAGAAGTACAACTACGGGTTCCAATCCTGTTATATGCAATGTGTATGCATAATCTAGGGTCGAGGGTGAGATGCAAGACAATCATAATTAATTATAATAACTTCTATAACAAATGGAAAATGGATACGAATAAACCATAGAAATAGTAGATCGTAGGGTTGTGACACAAACAAAAAGAGGAAGCTACAAGTAAAATTATTATCCAAACTCGCGTTAAGCGATTGTAGTTCTTATGTAAAAATGAATAGTTATTAATCATTGTTCATTTTTACATTGCTCTCCCTTTAAAATATGTATACTATAATATAATAGGGTACAATTAATACAATACAAATGAGAAAATAACATCCTAACTAATTCAAGTTAGATGACGAATTTTTCTTTACATTACTAATTTTTATAGAGAACAAGTGAGTTCGGGTGGTTGGGTACAATGCAGAGTAATCAAATTTTTAACATGACACTTGCTTAGAGGCCTATTATAAAATATAAAAATTCAAAGATTAAAACTTTAATTTTATGCATACAGAATAAAAGGATTAATACGTTAATTTAGACAAACAATTAAGTTAGACAAAGAATGATATTGTTAATTTTTTTAACAAAATTTTATTTTTCTGTGGGAAAATTACATACATAATGAATAGTCGGTAAAAGGGAAAAATATAAATTATTTTCCAAAGTTACCCTGATCGTATAGGCTATAACTAATTTTATTGATTATTGTAGGTAAAAAAACGAATTAGTAATGGATGATGTATAGACCTGTGGTCTAGTGTGTATTTGTGTGTATTAGGTACAAAGTGTGTATCTTACAATTTTGAGGGACAGATTAGCTGAGAGGATTGTTAAATTAACTGAATAAATGCCTGAGCAAAAATTTATATATAGTAAGCAAAAATGCTTAAGACTATATAATTAGCATAGTTAGCAATTACACGCAATGAAATAGTTTATTGTGATATTCAATGATTTTAGCATAAGGTTTGTATATATATATATATAGTGTGCATACGTGTGTGTGTTTATGGGTTATTATTATTATTATTATAAAATCCTTTAAGTTCAAGGTAGTATTTAAGTATTTAATTACATCAGTTACACGTATTAAGGTAATAAAAAAATGTACTTAGAGGACCTTACAAGTAATGAAAATAAATCTAGCGTTGTTAAAACTTAAATTTTGAAGGTGGAATTAAATTCGACTAGTAACATTCCTAGCTATATATGAACTATATACCCATTAACATTAACCAGAAGTATCAGTACGATAATTGAATTAAGAAAATTAAGAATACAAATTAAAAATAGAAATCAATTATGCATTTTAATGAACTAAACATATAGTATACTTAAAAATAAAAAAACACAACTTAACATAAATTGAGGTTATGTTCCATAGTACCAAAGAGGAATTAACCATGGTTGAACCATTTCTCTGGTTGACACTGGGTTCAACTGGGGTTGGGGTGTTAAAATAAAATAAAATAAAAATACAAAGTTTGGAGTACGACATTCGGGGGAATTGAGTGACTAAGCATGGAGTATAAGTCTGAAATTGACAATTACATCTTTTCGTGAGCACTTTGCTTTTTAAAAAAAAAAGATTGCTTGTCACACTACAGTACTTAGAACAAAAATTAAAAGAGTTCAAACAAAACGGAGGGACGGCATATTCCTCAGCATAGTAATTTAAAAAGGAGTCATTGGGACAAGATCGATTAATTAATTATTACACAACTATTATTATCACATATACATTACAATGATTATCAAAGTCATTACAAACAATTGTAAAAACTGTTTTGGTTACAAACAATAAAATATGTCATTTTACCTATATATTTATATACGCAGCAATGGCATGAAAAGAAAAGATAAATCGGTCAATTTCCTTCTTACAAACATAAAAAAAGGTTGAACTAAAGACGCAAACCGGTCAATGCAGGTTGAATTTAATTCTCTTTTACAACAAAAAAAAAAGGTTGAATTAAATTCTTAAATTACATTTTCTTAAATTAAATTCTCTTAAACTACAAAGAAAAAGTTGAATTCAATTGACTGCATTGAAATGACTGGGGACTTGAAAACTGAGACTTGAAACTAACTTCAATAAAACTGACTTCGAATAAAACTGACTTCAAATACTTCTGAAATCTCTGGGGCGGTTGTCCCTCTGGATGCAACCTTCTGACTTGAACTCTTATCAAGTATTTCTATAAATCTCTGGGGCGGTTGTCCCTCTTGGATGCAACCTATTGACTTGAACTCTTATCAAGTATTTCTATAAATCTCTGGGGCGGTTGTCCCTCTTGGATGCAACCTATTGACTTGAACTCTTATCAAGTATTTCTATAAATCTCTTGGGCGGTTGTCCCTCTTGGATGCAACCTATTGACTTGAACTCTTATCAAGTATTTCTATAAATCTCTGGGGCGGTTGTCCCTCTGGATGCAACCTTCTGACTTGAACTCTGATCAAGTATTTCTATAAATCTCTGGGGCGGTTGTCCCTCTGGATGCAACCTTCTGACTTGAACTCTTATCAAGTATTTCTATAAATCTCTGGGGCGGTTGTCCCTCTTGATGCAACCTATTGACTTGAACTCTTATCAAGTATTTCTATAAATCTCTGGGGCGGTTGTCCCTCTTGGATGCAACCTATTGACTTGAACTCTTATCAAGTATTTCTATAAATCTCTTGGGCGGTTGTCCCTCTGGATGCAACCTTCTGACTTGAACTCTGATCAAGTATTTCTATAAATCTCTGGGGCGGTTGTCCCTCTGGATGCAACCTTCTGACTTCAACTCTTATCAAGTATTTCTATAAATCTCTGGGGCGGTTGTCCCTCTTGGATGCAACCTATTGACTTGAACTCTTATCAAGTATTTCTGTAAATCTCTGGGGCGGTTGTCCCTCTTGGATGCAACCTATTGACTTGAACTCTTATCAAGTATTTCTATAAATCTCTGGGGCGGTTGTCCCTCTGGATGCAACCTTCTGACTTGAACTCTGATCAAGTATTTCTATAAATCTCTGGGGCGGTTGTCCCTCTGGATGCAACCTTCTGACTTGAACTCTTATCAAGTATTTCTGTAAATCTCTGGGGCGGTTGTCCCTCTTGGATGCAACCTATTGACTTGAACTCTTATCAAGTATTTCTATAAATCTCTGGGGCGGTTGTCCTCTGGATGCAACCTTCTGACTTGAACTCTGATCAAGTATTTTTATAAATCTCTGAGGCGGTTGTCCCTCTGGATGCAACCTTCTGACTTGAACTCTTATCAAGTATTTCTATAAATCTCTGGGGCGGTTGTCCCTCTGGATGCAACCTTCTGACTTGAACTCTTATCAAGTATTTCTATAAATCTCTGGGGCGGTTGTCCCTCTTGGATGCAACCTATTGACTTGAACTCTTCTCAAGTATTTCTATAAATCTCTGTGGCGGTTGTCCCTCTGATGCAACCTTCTGACTTGAACTAACTGAAATGGACTACACTGAACTGCTATCAGTGGAGTCTACTATTCTCTGGGTTTGGTTATCCCTCTTGGATGCAAAAATTAACTGAACTAACTGAAAATGGAAAATGACTGCACTTGCTCTCTATCAAGTGGAGACTATTAACCTCTGGGGTTTGGTTGTCCCTCTTGGTACAACCGACTTACTTGAAATACTATCCAGTCTATAGCTCTCTGGGGTTTGGTTGTCCCTCTTGGATACAACCAACTGAAACTCTGAAAACTGATTTGCAACTTACTTGCAACTAAAACTGACTTGGAACTTATTTGCAACTGATTTGCAGCTAAAAGTGACTCGAAATTACTTCAAGTATCTTTATAAATCTCTGGGGTTTGGTTGTCCCTCTTGGATGCAACCAACTGAAACTGAAATCTGATTTGCAACTTATTTGCAACTGAAACTGACTCGAAACTACTTCGAGTATCTCTCTAAATCTATAAACTCTCTATAAACTCTCTTTCTTAATTTGCAAGTCAATTCAATTCAATAATTTGAAAAAAATTGTAAACAAAAATAGAAAAATGTAAACAACATTTCACTCGAATGTACGCGAAGGTACGGTACTATTATGTTTGGTACATAAAATAAAATTATTCTATACTGACTATAATAGTGAAATTAACTCTCTGAAATTAACTCTCTGAAATTAACTCTGAAATTAACTCTGAAATTTACTCTCTGAAATTAACTCTCTGAAATTAACTCTCTGAAATTAACTCTCTGAAATGAACTTCTGTTACATTTAACTTCTGTCACATTTAACTTCTGTCACATTTAACTTCTGTTACATTTAACTTCTGTGACTTTTAACTTCTGTGACTTTTAACTTCTGTGACTTAACTTTTGTGAAAATTAGTTTCACTAAAAAAAATGTATCACTGGTGTCTGAAATGTTCACTGTGTTTTTTGTAAATTCTGACTTGATACTCATTATTAACTGTTAATAATACTGACTTTTCAAGTGTTTATAAATTTCTTAAAAAAAAACCAACTCTGTACTTAACAAAATTTCCACGGCGAAATCCTTAGGGACGTGTCCTAAAGACGTGTCTTGCTGGCTACTTCTTCTTGGATGAAAACTAGGCGTGGAGAACTTGGAGTCGTGACACACCGGTTCAAGGGTGGATGTCACGAACAAGAAGTCGTGACACGCCGGTCAAATGGTGGGTAGCCACATTGAATACGGAAGATGTCCAAATACTAAACACGTGAAGAGAATTAAGTTACTTTATGACGTCATAGTTATTGAATTTGTACGTATAGTACAAATCATTATTAGGAAGGTGTACAAGAACGAATTAAAGACAAAGAGTGGGTATTAATGACTAAGAAGTACAACTACGGGTTCCAATCCTGTTATATGCAATGTGTATGCATAATCTAGGGTCGAGGGTGAGATGCAAGACAATCATAATTAATTATAATAACTTCTATAACAAATGGAAAATGGATACGAATAAACCATAGAAATAGTAGATCGTAGGGTTGTGACACAAACAAAAAGAGGAAGCTACAAGTAAAATTATTATCCAAACTCGCGTTAAGCGATTGTAGTTCTTATGTAAAAATGAATAGTTATTAATCATTGTTCATTTTTACATTGCTCTCCCCTTTAAAATATGTATACTATAATATAATAGGGTACAATTAATACAATACAAATGAAAATAACATCCTAACTAATTCAAGTTAGATGACGAATTTTTCTTTACATTACTAATTTTTATAGAGAACAAGTGAGTTCGGGTGGTTGGGTACAATGCAGAGTAATCAAATTTTTAACATGACACTTGCTTAGAGGCCTATTATAAAATATAAAAATTCAAAGATTAAAACTTTAATTTTATGCATACAGAATAAAAGGATTAATACGTTAATTTAGACAAACAATTAAGTTAGACAAAGAATGATATTGTTAATTTTTTTAACAAAATTTTATTTTTCTGTGGGGAAAATTACATACATAATGAATAGTCGGTAAAAGGGAAAAATATAAATTATTTTCCAAAGTTACCCTGATCGTATAGGCTATAACTAATTTTATTGATTATTGTAGGTAAAAAAACGAATTACGTAATGGATGATGTATAGACCTGTGGTCTAGTGTGTATTTGTGTGTATTAGGTACAAAGTGTGTATCTTACAATTTTGAGGGACAGATTAGCTGAGAGGATTGTTAAATTAACTGAATAAATGCCTGAGCAAAAATTTATATATAGTAAGCAAAAATGCTTAAGACTATATAATTAGCATAGTTAGCAATTACACGCAATGAAATAGTTTATTGTGATATTCAATGATTTTAGCATAAGGTTTGTATATATATAGTATATATAGTGTGCATACGTGTGTGTGTGTTTATGGGTTATTATTATTATTATTATAAAATCCTTTAAGTTCAAGGTAGTATTTAAGTATTTAATTACATCAGTTACACGTATTAAGGTAATAAAAAAATGTACTTAGAGGACCTTACAAGTAATGAAAATAAATCTAGCGGTTAAAACTTAAATTTTGAAGGTGGAATTAAATTCGACTAGTAACATTCCTAGCTATATATGAACTATATACCCATTAACATTAACCAGAAGTATCAGTACGATAATTGAATTAAGAAAATTAAGAATACAAATTAAAAATAGAAATCAATTATGCATTTTAATGAACTAAACATATAGTATACTTAAAAATAAAAAAACACAACTTAACATAAATTGAGGTTATGTTCCATAGTACCAAAGAGGAATTAACCATGGTTGAACCATTTCTCTGGTTGACACTGGGTTCAACTGGGTTGGGGTGTTAAAATAAAATAAAATAAAAATACAAAGTTTGGAGTACGACATTCGGGGGAATTGAGTGACTAAGCATGGAGTATAAGTCTGAAATTGACAATTACATCTTTTCGTGAGCACTTTGCTTTTTAAAAAAAAAAGATTGCTTGTCACACTACAGTACTTAGAACAAAAATTAAAAGAGTTCAAACAAAACGGAGGGACGGCATATTCCTCAGCATAGTAATTTAAAAAGGAGTCATTGGGACAAGATCGATTAATTAATTATTACACAACTATTATTATCACATATACATTACAATGATTATCAAAGTCATTACAAACAATTGTAAAAACTGTTTGGTTACAAACAATAAAATATGTCATTTTACCTATATATTTATATACGCAGCAATGGCATGAAAAGAAAAGATAAATCGGTCAATTTCCTTCTTACAAACATAAAAAAAGGTTGAACTAAAGACGCAAACCGGTCAATGCAGGTTGAATTTAATTCTCTTTTACAACAAAAAAAAAAAGGTTGAATTAAATTCTTAAATTACATTTTCTTAAATTAAATTCTCTTAAACTACAAAAGAAAAAGTTGAATTCAATTGACTGCATTGAAATGACTGGGGACTTGAAACTGAGACTTGAAACTAACTTCGAATAAAACTGACTTCGAATAAAACTGACTTCAAATACTTCTGAATCTCTGGGGCGGTTGTCCCTCTGGATGCAACCTTCTACTTGAACTCTTATCAAGTATTTCTATAAATCTCTGGGGCGGTTGTCCTCTTGGATGCAACCTATTGACTTGAACTCTTATCAAGTATTTCTATAAATCTCTGGGGCGGTTGTCCCTCTTGGATGCAACCTATTGACTTGAACTCTTATCAAGTATTTCTATAAATCTCTGGGGCGGTTGTCCCTCTG